>OY730485.1:32320940-32920940 GCA_963422695.1 Xylophagus ater | reverse complement strand
ATATTGCTTTCTTGTTTAATTCATATCTCCTAAAGTAGAGCACCAACGTAATCCGAATGCTCGGCAGTTGTTAGACAGTTTTATAGCGAATATTTTGCCGTTAGTCACATAGTTCTAACTATCACCGTTTTGGCGCTAGAGTCGATTAAATATTGTTTTCTTGTTTAATTCATATCTCCTAAAGTAGAGCACCCACATAATTGGAATTTGCGGTAGATGTTGGAAATTTTGACGGCGAATAGTATGCCGTTAGTCACATAGTTCTAACTATCACCGCTTTCTCGCTAGAGTCGATTAAATATTGCTTTCTTGTTTAATTCATATCTCCTAAAGTAGAGCACCCAAATAAATGGAATTTGCGGTGGATGCTAGACATTTTGACGGCGAATACTATGCCGTTAGTCATATAGCTCTAACTATCACCGTTTTGGCGCTAGAGTCGATTAAATATTGCTTTCTTGTTTAATTCATATCTCCTAAAGTAGAGCACCCAAATAAATGGAATTTGCGGTGGATGCTAGACATTTTGACGGCGAATACTATGCCGTTAGTCATATAGTTCTAACTATCACCGTTTTGGCGCTAGAGTCGATTACATATTGCTTTCCTGTTTAATTCATATCTCCTAAAGTCGATCACCCACATATTCGGAATGCTCGGCAGTTGTTTGATAGTTTTACAGCGAATATTTTGCCGTTAGTCACATAGTTGTAACTATCACCGTTTTGGCGCTAGAGTCGATTAAATATTGTTTTCTTGTTTAATTCATATCTCCTAAAGTAGAGCACCCACATAATTGGAATTTGCGGTAGATGTTGGAAATTTTGACGGCGAATAGTATGCCGTTAGTCACATAGTTCTAACTATCACCGCTTTCTCGCTAGAGTCGATTAAATATTGCTTTCTTGTTTAATTCATATCTCCTAAAGTAGAGCACCCAAATAAATGGAATTTGCGGTGGATGCTAGACATTTTGACGGCGAATACTATGCCGTTAGTCATATAGCTCTAACTATCACCGTTTTGGCGCTAGAGTCGATTAAATATTGCTTTCTTGTTTAATTCATATCTCCTAAAGTAGAACACCCACATAATTGGAATTTGCGGTAGATGTTAGAAATTTTGACGGCGACTATTATGCCGTTAGTCATATAGTTCTAACTATCACCGTTTTGGCGGTAGAGTCGATTAAATATTGTTTTCTTGTTTAATTCATATCTCCTAAAGCAGAGCACCCACATAAATGGAATTTGCGGTGGATGCTAGACATTTTGACGGCGAATACTATGCCGTTAGTCACATAGTTGTAACTATCACCGTTTTGGCGCTAGAGTCGATTAAATATTGTTTTCTTGTTTAATTCATGTCTCCTAAAGTAGAGCACCCACATAATTGAAATGTGCGGCAGTTGTTATACATTTTGACGGCGAATACTATGCCGTTAGTCATATAGCTCTAACTATCACCGTTTTGGCGCTAGAGTCGATTAAATATTGCTTTCTTGTTTAATTCATATCTCCTAAAGTAGAGCACCAACGTAATCCGAATGCTCGGCAGTTGTTAGACAGTTTTATAGCGAATATTTTGCCGTTAGTCACATAGTTCTAACTATCACCGTTTTGGCGCTAGAGTCGATTAAATATTGTTTTCTTGTTTAATTCATATCTCCTAAAGCAGAGCACCCACATAAATGGAATTTGCGGTGGATGCTAGACATTTTGACGGCGAATACTATGCCGTTAGTCACATAGTTGTAACTATCACCGTTTTGGCGCTAGAGTCGATTAAATATTGTTTTCTTGTTTAATTCATATCTCCTAAAGTAGAGCACCCACATAATTGAAATGTGCGGCAGTTGTTATACATTTTGACGGCGAATACTATGCCGTTAGTCATATAGCTCTAACTATCACCGTTTTGGCGCTAGAGTCGATTAAATATTGCTTTCTTGTTTAATTCATATCTCCTAAAGTAGAGCACCAACGTAATCCGAATGCTCGGCAGTTGTTAGACAGTTTTATAGCGAATATTTTGCCGTTAGTCACATAGTTCTAACTATCACCGTTTTGGCGCTAGAGTCGATTAAATATTGTTTTCTTGTTTAATTCATATCTCCTAAAGTAGAGCACCCACATAATTGAAATGTGCGGCAGTTCTTATACATTTTGACGGCGAATACTATGCCGTTAGTCATATAGCTCTAACTATCACCGTTTTGGCGCTAGAGTCGATTAAATATTGCTTTCTTGTTTAATTCATATCTCCTATGGTAGAGCACCCACATAATTGGAATTTGCGGTAGATGTTAGAAATTTTGACGGCGAATAGTATGCCGTTAGTCACATAGTTCTAACTATCACCGTTTTGGCGGTAGAGTCGATTAAATATTGTTTTCTTGTTTAATTCATATCTCCTAAAGTAGAGCACCCAAATAAATGGAATTTGCAGTGGATGCTAGACATTTTGACGGCGAAAACTATGCCGTTAGTCATATAGTTCTAACTATCACCGTTTTGGCGGTAGAGTCGATTAAATATTGTTTTCTTGTTTAATTCATATCTCCTAAAGTAGAGCACCCAAATAAATGGAATTTGCGGTGGATGCTAGACATTTTGACGGCGAATACTATGCCGCTAGTCATATAGTTCTAACTATCACCGTTTTGGCGCTAGAGTCGATTACATATTGCTTTCCTGTTTAATTCATATCTCCTAAAGTCGATCACCCACATATTCGGAATGCTCGGCAGTTGTTAGATAGTTTTACAGCGAATATTTTGCCGTTAGTCACATAGTTGTAACTATCACCGTTTTGGCGCTAGAGTCGATTAAATATTGTTTTCTTGTTTAATTCATATCTCCTAAAGTAGAGCACCCACATAATTGGAATGTGTGACAGATGTTAGACATTTTGACGGTGAATACTATGCCGTTAGTCATATAGCTCTAACTATCACCGTTTTGGCGCTAGAGTCGATTAAATATTGTTTTCTTGTTTAATTCATATCTCCTAAAGCAGAGCACCCACATAAATGGAATTTGCGGTGGATGCTAGACATTTTGACGGCGAATACTATGCCGTTAGTCACATAGTTGTAACTATCACCGTTTTGGGGCTAGAGTCGATTAAATATTGTTTTCTTGTTTAATTCATATCTCCTAAAGCAGAGCACCCACATAAATGGAATTTGCGGTGGATGCTAGACATTTTGACGGCGAATACTATGCCGTTAGTCACATAGTTGTAACTATCACGGTTTTGGCGCTAGCGTCGATTAAATATTGTTTTCTTGTTTAATTCATATCTCCTAAAGTAGAGTACCCACATAATTGGAATTTGCGGTAGATGTTAGAAATTTTGACGGCGAATATTATGCCGTTAGTCATATAGTTCTAACTATCACCGTTTTGGCGCTAGAGTGGATTAAATATTGTTTTCTTGTTTAATTCATATCTCCTAAAGCAGAGCACCCACATAAATGGAATTTGCGGTGGATGCTAGACATTTTGACGGCGAATACTATGCCGTTAGTCACATAGTTGTAACTATCACCGTTTTGGCGCTAGAGTCGATTAAATATTGTTTTCTTGTTTAATTCATATCTCCTAAAGTAGAGCACCCACATAATTGAAATGTGCGGCAGTTGTTATACATTTTGACGGCGAATACTATGCCGTTAGTCATATAGCTGTAACTATCACCGTTTTGGCGCTAGAGTCGATTAAATATTGTTTTCTTGTTTAATTCATATCTCCTAAAGTAGAGCACCCACATAATTGGAATTTGCGGTAGATGTTGGAAATTTTGACGGCGAATAGTATGCCGTTAGTCACATAGTTCTAACTATCACCGCTTTCTCGCTAGAGTCGATTAAATATTGCTTTCTTGTTTAATTCATATCTCCTAAAGTAGAGCACCCAAATAAATGGAATTTGCGGTGGATGCTAGACATTTTGACGGCGAATACTATGCCGTTAGTCATATAGCTCTAACTATCACCGTTTTGGCGCTAGAGTCGATTAAATATTGCTTTCTTGTTTAATTCATATCTCCTAAAGTAGAACACCCACATAATTGGAATTTGCGGTAGATGTTAGAAATTTTGACGGCGACTATTATGCCGTTAGTCATATAGTTCTAACTATCACCGTTTTGGCGGTAGAGTCGATTAAATATTGTTTTCTTGTTTAATTCATATCTCCTAAAGTAGAGCACCCAAATAAATGGAATTTGCGGTGGATGCTAGACATTTTGACGGCGAATACTATGCCGTTAGTCATATAGTTCTAACTATCACCGTTTTGGCGCTAGAGTCGATTACATATTGCTTTCCTGTTTAATTCATATCTCCTAAAGTCGATCACCCACATATTCGGAATGCTCGGCAGTTGTTAGATAGTTTTACAGCGAATATTTTGCCGTTAGTCACATAGTTGTAACTATCACCGTTTTAGCGCTAGAGTCGATTAAATATTGTTTTCTTGTTTAATTCATATCTCCTAAAGTAGAGCACCCACATAATTGGAATGTGTGACAGATGTTAGACATTTTGACGGTGAATACTATGCCGTTAGTCATATAGCTCTAACTATCACCGTTTTGGCGCTAGAGTCGATTAAATATTGTTTTCTTGTTTAATTCATATCTCCTAAAGCAGAGCACCCACATAAATGGAATTTGCGGTGGATGCTAGACATTTTGACGGCGAATACTATGCCGTTAGTCACATAGTTGTAACTATCACCGTTTTGGCGCTAGAGTCGATTAAATATTGTTTTCTTGTTTAATTCATATCTCCTAAAGCAGAGCACCCACATAAATGGAATTTGCGGTGGATGCTAGACATTTTGACGGCGAATACTATGCCGTTAGTCACATAGTTGTAACTATCACGGTCTTGGCGCTAGCGTCGATTAAATATTGTTTTCTTGTTTAATTCATATCTCCTAAAGTAGAGTACCCACATAATTGGAATTTGCGGTAGATGTTAGAAATTTTGACGGCGAATATTATGCCGTTAGTCATATAGTTCTAACTATCACCGTTTTGGCGCTAGAGTGGATTAAATATTGTTTTCTTGTTTAATTCATATCTCCTAAAGCAGAGCACCCACATAAATGGAATTTGCGGTGGATGCTAGACATTTTGACGGCGAATACTATGCCGTTAGTCACATAGTTGTAACTATCACCGTTTTGGCGCTAGAGTCGATTAAATATTGTTTTCTTGTTTAATTCATATCTCCTAAAGTAGAGCACCCACATAATTGAAATGTGCGGCAGTTGTTATACATTTTGACGGCGAATACTATGCCGTTAGTCATATAGCTCTAACTATCACCGTTTTGGCGCTAGAGTCGATTACATATTGCTTTCCTGTTTAATTCATATCTCCTAAAGTCGATCACCCACATATTCGGAATGCTCGGCAGTTGTTAGATAGTTTTACAGCGAATATTTTGCCGTTAGTCACATAGTTGTAACTATCACCGTTTTGGCGCTAGAGTCGATTAAATATTGTTTTCTTGTTTAATTCATATCTCCTAAAGTAGAGCACCCACATAATTGGAATGTGTGACAGATGTTAGACATTTTGACGGTGAATACTATGCCGTTAGTCATATAGCTCTAACTATCACCGTTTTGGCGCTAGAGTCGATTAAATATTGTTTTCTTGTTTAATTCATATCTCCTAAAGCAGAGCACCCACATAAATGGAATTTGCGGTGGATGCTAGACATTTTGACGGCGAATACTATGCCGTTAGTCACATAGTTGTAACTATCACCGTTTTGGGGCTAGAGTCGATTAAATATTGTTTTCTTGTTTAATTCATATCTCCTAAAGCAGAGCACCCACATAAATGGAATTTGCGGTGGATGCTAGACATTTTGACGGCGAATACTATGCCGTTAGTCACATAGTTGTAACTATCACGGTTTTGGCGCTAGCGTCGATTAAATATTGTTTTCTTGTTTAATTCATATCTCCTAAAGTAGAGTACCCACATAATTGGAATTTGCGGTAGATGTTAGAAATTTTGACGGCGAATATTATGCCGTTAGTCATATAGTTCTAACTATCACCGTTTTGGCGCTAGAGTGGATTAAATATTGTTTTCTTGTTTAATTCATATCTCCTAAAGCAGAGCACCCACATAAATGGAATTTGCGGTGGATGCTAGACATTTTGACGGCGAATACTATGCCGTTAGTCACATAGTTGTAACTATCACCGTTTTGGCGCTAGAGTCGATTAAATATTGTTTTCTTGTTTAATTCATATCTCCTAAAGTAGAGCACCCACATAATTGAAATGTGCGGCAGTTGTTATACATTTTGACGGCGAATACTATGCCGTTAGTCATATAGCTGTAACTATCACCGTTTTGGCGCTAGAGTCGATTAAATATTGTTTTCTTGTTTAATTCATATCTCCTAAAGTAGAGCACCCACATAATTGGAATTTGCGGTAGATGTTGGAAATTTTGACGGCGAATAGTATGCCGTTAGTCACATAGTTCTAACTATCACCGCTTTCTCGCTAGAGTCGATTAAATATTGCTTTCTTGTTTAATTCATATCTCCTAAAGTAGAGCACCCAAATAAATGGAATTTGCGGTGGATGCTAGACATTTTGACGGCGAATACTATGCCGTTAGTCATATAGCTCTAACTATCACCGTTTTGGCGCTAGAGTCGATTAAATATTGCTTTCTTGTTTAATTCATATCTCCTAAAGTAGAACACCCACATAATTGGAATTTGCGGTAGATGTTAGAAATTTTGACGGCGACTATTATGCCGTTAGTCATATAGTTCTAACTATCACCGTTTTGGCGGTAGAGTCGATTAAATATTGTTTTCTTGTTTAATTCATATCTCCTAAAGTAGAGCACCCAAATAAATGGAATTTGCGGTGGATGCTAGACATTTTGACGGCGAATACTATGCCGTTAGTCATATAGTTCTAACTATCACCGTTTTGGCGCTAGAGTCGATTACATATTGCTTTCCTGTTTAATTCATATCTCCTAAAGTCGATCACCCACATATTCGGAATGCTCGGCAGTTGTTAGATAGTTTTACAGCGAATATTTTGCCGTTAGTCACATAGTTGTAACTATCACCGTTTTAGCGCTAGAGTCGATTAAATATTGTTTTCTTGTTTAATTCATATCTCCTAAAGTAGAGCACCCACATAATTGGAATGTGTGACAGATGTTAGACATTTTGACGGTGAATACTATGCCGTTAGTCATATAGCTCTAACTATCACCGTTTTGGCGCTAGAGTCGATTAAATATTGTTTTCTTGTTTAATTCATATCTCCTAAAGCAGAGCACCCACATAAATGGAATTTGCGGTGGATGCTAGACATTTTGACGGCGAATACTATGCCGTTAGTCACATAGTTGTAACTATCACCGTTTTGGCGCTAGAGTCGATTAAATATTGTTTTCTTGTTTAATTCATATCTCCTAAAGCAGAGCACCCACATAAATGGAATTTGCGGTGGATGCTAGACATTTTGACGGCGAATACTATGCCGTTAGTCACATAGTTGTAACTATCACGGTTTTGGCGCTAGCGTCGATTAAATATTGTTTTCTTGTTTAATTCATATCTCCTAAAGTAGAGTACCCACATAATTGGAATTTGCGGTAGATGTTAGAAATTTTGACGGCGAATATTATGCCGTTAGTCATATAGTTCTAACTATCACCGTTTTGGCGCTAGAGTGGATTAAATATTGTTTTCTTGTTTAATTCATATCTCCTAAAGCAGAGCACCCACATAAATGGAATTTGCGGTGGATGCTAGACATTTTGACGGCGAATACTATGCCGTTAGTCACATAGTTGTAACTATCACCGTTTTGGCGCTAGAGTCGATTAAATATTGTTTTCTTGTTTAATTCATATCTCCTAAAGTAGAGCACCCACATAATTGAAATGTGCGGCAGTTGTTATACATTTTGACGGCGAATACTATGCCGTTAGTCATATAGCTCTAACTATCACCGTTTTGGCGCTAGAGTCGATTAAATATTGCTTTCTTGTTTAATTCATATCTCCTAAAGTAGAGCACCAACGTAATCCGAATGCTCGGCAGTTGTTAGACAGTTTTATAGCGAATATTTTGCCGTTAGTCACATAGTTCTAACTATCACCGTTTTGGCGCTAGAGTCGATTAAATATTGTTTTCTTGTTTAATTCATATCTCCTAAAGTAGAGCACCCACATAATTGGAATTTGCGGTAGATGTTGGAAATTTTGACGGCGAATAGTATGCCGTTAGTCACATAGTTCTAACTATCACCGCTTTCTCGCTAGAGTCGATTAAATATTGCTTTCTTGTTTAATTCATATCTCCTAAAGTAGAGCACCCAAATAAATGGAATTTGCGGTGGATGCTAGACATTTTGACGGCGAATACTATGCCGTTAGTCATATAGCTCTAACTATCACCGTTTTGGCGCTAGAGTCGATTAAATATTGCTTTCTTGTTTAATTCATATCTCCTAAAGTAGAACACCCACATAATTGGAATTTGCGGTAGATGTTAGAAATTTTGACGGCGACTATTATGCCGTTAGTCATATAGTTCTAACTATCACCGTTTTGTCGGTAGAGTCGATTAAATATTGTTTTCTTGTTTAATTCATATCTCCTAAAGTAGAGCACCCAAATAAATGGAATTTGCGGTGGATGCTAGACATTTTGACGGCGAATACTATGCCGTTAGTCATATAGTTCTAACTATCACCGTTTTGGCGCTAGAGTCGATTACATATTGCTTTCCTGTTTAATTCATATCTCCTAAAGTCGAGCACCCACATATTCGGAATGCTCGGCAGTTGTTAGATAGTTTTACAGCGAATATTTTGCCGTTAGTCACATAGTTGTAACTATCACCGTTTTGGCGATAGAGTCGATTAAATATTGTTTTCTTGTTTATTTCATATCTCCTAAAGTAGAGCACCCACGTAATCCGAATGCTCGGCAGTTGTTAGACAGTTTTATAGCGAATATTTTGCCGTTAGTCACATAGTTCTAACTATCACCGTTTTGGCGCTAGAGTCGATTAAATATTGTTTTCTTGTTTAATTCATATCTCCTAAAGTAGAGCACCCACATAATTGGAATTTGCGGTAGATGTTGGAAATTTTGACGGCGAATAGTGTGCCGTTAGTCACATAGTTCTAACTAGCACCGTTTTGGCGCTAGAGTCGATTAAATACTGTTTTCTTGTTTATTTCATATCTCCTAAAGTAGAGTACCCATATAATTGGAATTTGCGGTAGATGTTAGAAATTTTGACGGCGAATATTATGCCGTTAGTCATATAGTTCTAACTATCACCGTTTTGGCGCTAGAGTCGATTAAATATTGTTTTCTTGTTTAACGCATATCTCCTAAAGCAGAGCACCCACATAAATGGAATTTGCGGTGGATGCTAGACATTTTGACGGCGAATACTATGCCGTTAGTCACATAGTTGTAACTATCACCGTTTTGGCGCTAGAGTCGATTAAATATTGTTTTCTTGTTTAATTAATATCTCCTAAAGTAGAGCACCCACATAATTGAAATGTGCGGCAGTTCTTATACATTTTGACGGCGAATACTATGCCGTTAGTCATATAGCTCTAACTATCACCGTTTTGGCGCTAGAGTCGATTAAATATTGCTTTCTTGTTTAATTCATATCTCCTATAGTAGAGCACCCACATAATTGGAATTTGCGGTAGATGTTAGAAATTTTGACGGCGAATAGTATGCCGTTAGTCACATAGTTCTAACTATCACCGTTTTGGCGGTAGAGTCGATTAAATATTGTTTTCTTGTTTAATTCATATCTCCTAAAGTAGAGCACCCAAATAAATGGAATTTGCAGTGGATGCTAGACATTTTGACGGCGAAAACTATGCCGTTAGTCATATAGTTCTAACTATCACCGTTTTGGCGGTAGAGTCGATTAAATATTGTTTTCTTGTTTAATTCATATCTCCTAAAGTAGAGCACCCAAATAAATGGAATTTGCGGTGGATGCTAGACATTTTGACGGCGAATACTATGCCGTTAGTCATATAGTTCTAACTATCACCGTTTTGGCGCTAGAGTCGATTACATATTGCTTTCCTGTTTAATTCATATCTCCTAAAGTCGATCACCCACATATTCGGAATGCTCGGCAGTTGTTAGATAGTTTTACAGCGAATATTTTGCCGTTAGTCACATAGTTGTAACTATCACCGTTTTGGCGCTAGAGTCGATTAAATATTGTTTTCTTGTTTAATTCATATCTCCTAAAGTAGAGCACCCACATAATTGGAATGTGTGACAGATGTTAGACATTTTGACGGTGAATACTATGCCGTTAGTCATATAGCTCTAACTATCACCGTTTTGGCGCTAGAGTCGATTAAATATTGTTTTCTTGTTTAATTCATATCTCCTAAAGCAGAGCACCCACATAAATGGAATTTGCGGTGGATGCTAGACATTTTGACGGCGAATACTATGCCGTTAGTCACATAGTTGTAACTATCACCGTTTTGGCGCTAGAGTCGATTAAATATTGTTTTCTTGTTTAATTCATATCTCCTAAAGCAGAGCACCCACATAAATGGAATTTGCGGTGGATGCTAGACATTTTGACGGCGAATACTATGCCGTTAGTCACATAGTTGTAACTATCACGGTTTTGGCGCTAGCGTCGATTAAATATTGTTTTCTTGTTTAATTCATATCTCCTAAAGTAGAGTACCCACATAATTGGAATTTGCGGTAGATGTTAGAAATTTTGACGGCGAATATTATGCCGTTAGTCATATAGTTCTAACTATCACCGTTTTGGCGCTAGAGTGGATTAAATATTGTTTTCTTGTTTAATTCATATCTCCTAAAGCAGAGCACCCACATAAATGGAATTTGCGGTGGATGCTAGACATTTTGACGGCGAATACTATGCCGTTAGTCACATAGTTGTAACTATCACCGTTTTGGCGCTAGAGTCGATTAAATATTGTTTTCTTGTTTAATTCATATCTCCTAAAGTAGAGCACCCACATAAATGGAATTTGCGGCAGTTGTTATACATTTTGACGGCGAATACTATGCCGTTAGTCATATAGCTCTAACTATCACCGTTTTGGCGCTAGAGTCGATTAAATATTGCTTTCTTGTTTAATTCATATCTCCTAAAGTAGAGCACCAACGTAATCCGAATGCTCGGCAGTTGTTAGACAGTTTTATAGCGAATATTTTGCCGTTAGTCACATAGTTCTAACTATCACCGTTTTGGCGCTAGAGTCGATTAAATATTGTTTTCTTGTTTAATTCATATCTCCTAAAGTAGAGCACCCACATAATTGGAATTTGCGGTAGATGTTGGAAATTTTGACGGCGAATAGTATGCCGTTAGTCACATAGTTCTAACTATCACCGTTTTGGCGCTAGAGTCGATTAAATATTGCTTTCTTGTTTAATTCATATCTCCTAAAGTAGAACACCCACATAATTGGAATTTGCGGTAGATGTTAGAAATTTTGACGGCGACTATTATGCCGTTAGTCATATAGTTCTAACTATCACCGTTTTGGCGGTAGAGTCGATTAAATATTGTTTTCTTCTTTAATTCATATCTCCTAAAGTAGAGCACCCAAATAAATGGAATTTGCGGTGGATGCTAGACATTTTGACGGCGAATACTATGCCGTTAGTCATATAGTTCTAACTATCACCGTTTTGGCGCTAGAGTCGATTACATATTGCTTTCCTGTTTAATTCATATCTCCTAAAGTCGAGCACCCACATATTCGGAATGCTCGGCAGTTGTTAGATAGTTTTACAGCGAATATTTTGCCGTTAGTCACATAGTTGTAACTATCACCGTTTTGGCGATAGAGTCGATTAAATATTGTTTTCTTGTTTAATTCATATCTCCTAAAGTAGAGCACCCACGTAATCCGAATGCTCGGCAGTTGTTAGACAGTTTTATAGCGAATATTTTGCCGTTAGTCACATAGTTCTAACTATCACCGTTTTGGCGCTAGAGTCGATTAAATATTGTTTTCTTGTTTAATTCATATCTCCTAAAGTAGAGCACCCACATAATTGGAATTTGCGGTAGATGTTGGAAATTTTGACGGCGAATAGTATGCCGTTAGTCACATAGTTGTAACTATCACCGCTTTGGCGCTAGAGTCGATTAAATATTGTTTTCTTGTTTAATTCATATCTCCTAAAGTAGAGCACCCACATAATTGGAATGCGTGGCAGATGTTAGACATTTTGACGGTGAATACAATGCCGTTAGTCATATAGTTCTAACTATCACCGTTTTGGTGCTAGAGTCGATTAAATATTGTTTTCTCGTTTAATTCATATCTCCTAAAGTAGAGCACCCACATAATTGGAATTTGCGGTAGATATTAGAAATTTTGACGGCGAATAGTATGCCGTTAGTCACATAGTTCTAACTGTCACCGTTTTGGCGCTAGAGTCGATTAAATATTGTTTTCTTGTTTAATTCATATCTCCTAAAGTAGAGCACCCACATAATTGGAATTTGCGGTAGATGTTAGAAATTTTGACTGCGAATATTATGCCGTTAGTCATATAGTTGTAACTATCACCGTTTTGGCGCTAGAGTCGATTAAATATTGTTTTCTTGTTTAATTCATATCTCCTAAAGCAGAGCACCCACATAAATGGAATTTGCGGTGGATGCTAGACATTTTGACGGCGAATACTATGCCGTTAGTCACATAGTTGTAACTATCACAGTTTTGGCGCTAGAGTCGAATAAATATTGTTTTCTTGTTTAATTCATATCTCCTAAAGCAGAGCACCCACATAAATGGAATTTGCGGTGGATGCTAGACATTTTGACGGCGAATACTATGCCGTTAGGCACATAGTTGTAACTATCACCGTTTTGGCGCTAGAGTCGATTAAATATTGTTTTCTTGTTTATTTCATATCTCCTAAAGTAGAGTACCCATATAATTGGAATTTGCGGTAGATGTTAGAAATTTTGACGGCGAATATTATGCCGTTAGTCATATAGTTCTAACTATCACCGTTTTGGCGCTAGAGTCGATTAAATATTGTTTTCTTGTTTAACGCATATCTCCTAAAGCAGAGCACCCACATAAATGGAATTTGCGGTGGATGCTAGACATTTTGACGGCGAATACTATGCCGTTAGTCACATAGTTGTAACTATCACCGTTTTGGCGCTAGAGTCGATTAAATATTGTTTTCTTGTTTAATTAATATCTCCTAAAGTAGAGCACCCACATAATTGAAATGTGCGGCAGTTCTTATACATTTTGACGGCGAATACTATGCCGTTAGTCATATAGCTCTAACTATCACCGTTTTGGCGCTAGAGTCGATTAAATATTGCTTTCTTGTTTAATTCATATCTCCTATAGTAGAGCACCCACATAATTGGAATTTGCGGTAGATGTTAGAAATTTTGACGGCGAATAGTATGCCGTTAGTCACATAGTTCTAACTATCACCGTTTTGGCGGTAGAGTCGATTAAATATTGTTTTCTTGTTTAATTCATATCTCCTAAAGTAGAGCACCCAAATAAATGGAATTTGCAGTGGATGCTAGACATTTTGACGGCGAAAACTATGCCGTTAGTCATATAGTTCTAACTATCACCGTTTTGGCGGTAGAGTCGATTAAATATTGTTTTCTTGTTTAATTCATATCTCCTAAAGTAGAGCACCCAAATAAATGGAATTTGCGGTGGATGCTAGACATTTTGACGGCGAATACTATGCCGTTAGTCATATAGTTCTAACTATCACCGTTTTGGCGCTAGAGTCGATTACATATTGCTTTCCTGTTTAATTCATATCTCCTAAAGTCGATCACCCACATATTCGGAATGCTCGGCAGTTGTTAGATAGTTTTACAGCGAATATTTTGCCGTTAGTCACATAGTTGTAACTATCACCGTTTTGGCGCTAGAGTCGATTAAATATTGTTTTCTTGTTTAATTCATATCTCCTAAAGTAGAGCACCCACATAATTGGAATGTGTGACAGATGTTAGACATTTTGACGGTGAATACTATGCCGTTAGTCATATAGTTCTAAGTATCACCGTTTTGGCGCTAGAGTCGATTAAATATTGCTTTCTTGTTTAATTCATATCTCCTAAAGTAGAGCACCCACATAATTGGAATGTTCGGCAGTTGTTAGACAGTTTTATAGCGAATGTTGTGTAAAAAAGTTGACACGGTCCGATTTTAATAAAAAACTCTCCAGGCACATGAAATAAGTCCGAAACATGTTAACGGTTTCAACATGTTGCGGATTTAGTTCAAGCGAACGTTAAAACCAAATCTAAGCTAAGACAATTTGTTCTTTTGGGCGTAAATTTCAACATAAAAAAATGCACTATCGGCATAAGTATAAATATTTGAATTTCGAAATACTAAAATTGCAAAAATTCAAATATTGGGAACACGAAATAAACCCATTGCTCAATAGTGCAACGTCTCCTAAAAAACTATTAAATTGGAACACTAGGTGCAAAGTACGCAATTTTCTAGCTATAAAAAGGCTCCTTTGAATAATCAAAAAGCAGTTGAAGAAATATCTGGTACACGGTAGTTGGGAAAAACATCGGAACAAGTCAGTAATAACAAGTCAGTAATAACAAGTCAGTAATAAGAAGTCAGAAATAAGAAATCAATAGTCAGTAAGTTATTGTGAAAAGAGAAGTCTTAAATTAAAAGTAAGATCAGTTGTTGTGAAACTGTAATCCTTAAATTGGAAGAAAAGTTATTGTGAAAAGAGAAGTCTTAAATTAAAAGTAAAGTTATTGTGAAAAGAGAAGTCTTAAATTAAAAGTAAAGTTATTGTGAAGAGAGAAGTCTTAAATTAAAAGTAAGATCAGTTATTGTGAAAACTGTAATCCTTAAATTAAAAGTAAAGTTATTGTGAAAAAAGAAGTCTTAAATTAAAAGTAAGATCAGTTGTTGTGAAACTGTAATCCTTAAATTGGAAGAAAAGTTATTGTGAAAAGAGAATTTTTAAATTAAAAGTAAAGTTATTGTGAAAAGAGAAGTCTTAAATTACAAGTAAGAAGAGAATTCTTAAATTAAAAGTAAGATCAGTTGTTGTGAAACTGTAATTCTTAAATTAAAAGATCAGTTATTGTGAAAAGAGAATTCTTAAATTAAAAGTAAAGTTATTGTGAAAAGAGAAGTCTTAAATTAAAAGTAAAGTTATTGTGAAGAGAGAATTCTTAAATTAAAAGTAAGATCAGTTGTTGTGAAACTGAAATCCTTAAATTGAAAGTAAAGTTATTGTGAAAAGAGAAGTCTTAAATTAAAAGTAAGATCAGTTATTGTGAAAAGAGAATTCTTAAATTAAAAGTAAGATCAGTTGTTGTGAAACTGTAATCCTTAAATTGAAAGTAAAGTTATTGTGAAAAGAGAAGTCTTAAATTAAAAGTAAGATCAGTTATTGTGAAAAGAGAATTCTTAAATTAAAAGTAAGATCAGTTGTTCTGAAACTGTAATTCTTAAATTAAAAGATCAGTTATTGTGAAAAGAGAATTCTTAAATTAAAAGTAAAGTTATTGTGAAAAGAGAATTCTTAAGTAAAGTTATTGTGAAAAGAGAATTCTTAAATTAAAAGTCAATAAAAAAATTGAAGAGTGAATAATATAAAAAAAAGGGGTTTTCATTTCATTAAACCATCCGGACACCAACTGTAACAAATTAATAAGTAAGTTTTTTTTGGATTATACATTTCTTTATTACCTCTGCGGGAAACCCCTCCCACTTGATAATACCATTTGGAAATTTTTTGAGAAGCAGAGAGTTCTAAAACCAAATGGAAAGAGAATTTTTCCAAAGAGCTTTTATTTAATTCCTGAGGTGGAACACCCGATCAAGAATTTAAGTTTGAACCACCCAACAAAGAAAACACTGTCCGATCACAAATCTCTAATATTCAGATTGAGGAGAGAGCCAGTTTGAAACAACATCAAAGAATTTTTACATAACAGTGGCGCAGCTACGGTAGTTCTGAGTCGCTAAGCGTTAAAAATCTCAGAAGAAAGAACTAAAAATAACTGCGTAAAAATTCGGCGAATGTTTCAACAAACCTCTCCTCCGGAATTTGAAAGCGAAGATTGTGATCGAACGTTTGCAGAGAAACTCGACGAATTATCATCAATAACAGCAGCTTGGATTATTTTCTCACATTATCAACGAACCAGGATGCACGCAAAGCATCAAATATCATCAACAACAGAACAGCAGATTTTGAAAAAAAAATTTTTTTTTTTAATAGAATTTAAGTCTTATTAATCAATAAGTCACAATATGTCATTAGAAAAAATAAGCATTTTTGTGTGCAATTCGATTCCTTTATTAAGCGCGGAACTCGGACCTAATTTAGCATCCGAGGTAACGGTATTTATAGGATGTTGCCGAACAACACATAAAATCCTTTCGGCAGAAGAGCAAAAAATTTTTTTATCCATTCTTCCCCTTAGATTCCGTGGTCGAGCCGCCGCTATTTTAGTAAATATTCCGACGGGAAATTTTACAGATTTTTTGAATACTGTTCAAGAGAAGTTAATTGAACGTAAGCCATATCCGACCTTGGTACACGAATTACGACACTTAAGTCAGTTACCGGGTGAAACTTTATCTGGATTTGCGGGGCGAATGAAAACTTTGTTAAGGGAATGCATAAACCAAGCAATCCAGAGGCACCCGGAGGGATATGAATCAATTATAGAGGATTTAGAAGAAACAGCTGTATTTACATTCCAAGCTGGACTTCTAAATCCAACTTACCGAATATTTTTTTTAAATCATGAACTTAAAAATTTTGATCAGCTTATTAAAAAGGCTGAATACCTCGAGGGGGCTGAGAAACAATTTGCGTTAGCAACCTCCTCATCTTTTAACAATTTTACACCCAACCTACAGGGAAACTTTCAACCTAGTTTAGCAAATGAAAATAATTTCCTTTTAAATGAGCAATTAATATTGAACAATTGTAATTACAATTACAATTTTGGACAAAATATAGAAGAAAATTTACTTACCTACAATCACTACAATAACTTCCCAAGTAATAGTACCGGACATTGTAATAATAATAATAATAATGATAATAATAATAAGAATAATAGAAATAATATTGGTAATAAACAGAATAATAATAGAAACAAAAACTTTAAAAATAATCAAAATAATTTCAATAGAAACGGTAATTACAATAAAAATAATAATTATAATAATAACAATTATAACAATAATAATTATAATAATAATAATTATAATAATAATAGCAACTTTAATTATCAAAATAATAATAACGATACGAATGGCCAAAATTTTAATAATGACATTTACTCAAATCAACAGATACAATGTGGTTTTTGTAGTAAATTTGGTCATCTTTACGATGAATGCAGAATTCGCATGCGCACTCCCTACTGCGATCATTGTCGTGTGTACGGACACACGAATAATACGCGTAATTTTCTTTTACCTAACAATATAAGTAACCACATACACATGGTTATAAACGATAATAATAATAATAATAGAAATAATGATAAATGCAACTTTTGTTTACAAGCGGGACATGACGAAAACACATGTTACCCCAAAAAACAGTGGGACAAAAATCACTTGTCTCCACTCAAGCAACCTGTAATGAACCCTTCGAATATAATTATAACATCAGTACCCAAACCAATCGAAACAAACAGCCCGGCCGAATTAGATATAAGCAATATGAAAAAATCGTCGCTAAAAGACAATATACAAACAAATATAAGAAATAAATCGACACGAGGTCAAAACAAACAGAATAATGAAGAAGATAAAATAAAAATTAAAACGGCATCCGGCACTTTTCAAAATATGAGTACATATTTTATAAATTCTCCACTACAAACAGCCACTCTGAATTTAAAAGATGGCATATCAGGGTTCGATTGCGTGCCTCCAAATTGTATTATTGAAAGACCAAACAAACGCGTAACGTTCAAGAAAACAAAACTTGACAAGGAAAACATTGAGATTCCATCCTTTATAGGTATGTCCACAATGTTCACAGAGGTGGTCCATATAGATGTCGCCCAGGCACAGGTTGAAACACCAGTACCTAAGGCTAAAATTGTAAGAGGCCGCAAGAACGGACAAAAACCTTTGAACCAAAATTTAAAGGTAAACGATTTGGAATATGAAACAAAGACTCAGAGAGAAATTCTTATTCCAATTCGTTCCATTAAACCAGTTCATACAAAGAAGGAATCGAAACAAGATAAACCCCTCTTTTCTAAAGAAGTTTATTTTGGAAGTTGCCTTGTCGAGCCAGTTGACGAGAAAATGACGGTTTGCACCCTCAATAAGCAACCAAGAGAACAGAAAACTAAACAAATTCAACAAAAAACAAACGAAATGCTTGAAAACATAGTCCATATAGATAAGAAACGTCCTAGAAACTCATTGTTCCCTAAGCTTAGTACAACATTATTTCACAAAAACAACCCTGTTGAGCACCGCGAGCTCGAACCAAGTCTTTTAGATCACAATATAAGAAATTATAAAACGCGAAAAAGAAAAATTTCTTGTTTAAACCAATGGTAACCTACATTTGGGATCGTTAAAATTTTTTTTTATTATAAAATTAACATTTAGTCTTTGCACGATCCATGTTTTTCTTTGAATATTTTTAAATTTCTATAAAATATAATAACACAACATAACATGTTTCTTTTTGTTGTTTTTGCCAATATCTCGAAACACTATAAATTTTAGAATTTCATCCAAAAATTGGTCAAATAAATATGTCATTCTCTTTTAAAACAATTTTTAAAAAAATGTAAACAAAACCAATTATTCCAGCTCATACCAAACAGATATCAAAACAAAAACCAAATATTTCATGAGTCACTAAAAAGATGACCTACTTTCTTTTATGCAAACAAAAAATGCATTGCCCATTCATAGATTTTTTAACCGTAAACCTTTCGTATGTGAAAATGCTGACCTAGCAAATCATTTTTTTTTATATATTACAAATTGAATTGAACACAAATTTAAACAATAAGCTTTTTAAATTTTAGTATTAAGTGATAAAAATTATTGTTATAAAAAATGTAAACAAAACAAATATTTACATTTATTGAAAATTTAATTTAGAGAAAAATAATAATAATAGTAAGTTAAAAATTTTTTTTTTTTTTTTTTTTGAACAACAACTTTATTTCTTGTTCTTTAACATTCGGGCGATCGTTTTTTATGTAAACATATACAAAATTGTATCTGCTTTCACACAAGAATCCTAAGATCCTTGTTTGAAGGCAAATACAATTTTGTTGTTGTAATATGAGAGGAAATGTTGTGTAAAAAAGTTGACACGGTCCGATTTTAATAAAAAACTCTCCAGGCACATGAAATAAGTCCGAAACATGTTAACGGTTTCAACATGTTGCGGATTTATTTCAAGCGAACGTTAAAACCAAATCTAAGCTAAGACAATTTGTTCTTTTGGGCGTAAATTTCAACATAAAAAAATGCACTATCGGCATAAGTATAAATATTTGAATTTCGAAATACTAAAATTGCAAAAATTCAAATATTGGGAACACGAAATAAACCCATTGCTCAATAGTGCAACGTCTCCTAAAAAACTATTAAATTGGAACACTAGGTGCAAAGTACGCAATTTTCTAGCTATAAAAAGGCTGCTTTGAATAATCAAAAAGCAGTTGAAGAAATATCTGGTACACGGTAGTTGGGAAAAACATCGGAACAAGTCAGTAATAACAAGTCAGTAATAACAAGTCAGTAATAAGAAGTCAGAAATAAGAAATCAATAGTCAGTAAGTTATTGTGAAAAGAGAAGTCTTAAATTAAAAGTAAGATCAGTTGTTGTGAAACTGTAATCCTTAAATTGGAAGAAAAGTTATTGTGAAAAGAGAAGTCTTAAATTAAAAGTAAAGTTATTGTGAAAAGAGAAGTCTTAAATTAAAAGTAAAGTTATTGTGAAGAGAGAAGTCTTAAATTAAAAGTAAGATCAGTTATTGTGAAAACTGTAATCCTTAAATTAAAAGTAAAGTTATTGTGAAAAAAGAAGTCTTAAATTAAAAGTAAGATCAGTTGTTGTGAAACTGTAATCCTTAAATTGGAAGAAAAGTTATTGTGAAAAGAGAATTTTTAAATTAAAAGTAAAGTTATTGTGAAAAGAGAAGTCTTAAATTACAAGTAAGAAGAGAATTCTTAAATTAAAAGTAAGATCAGTTGTTGTGAAACTGTAATTCTTAAATTAAAAGATCAGTTATTGTGAAAAGAGAATTCTTAAATTAAAAGTAAAGTTATTGTGAAAAGAGAAGTCTTAAATTAAAAGTAAAGTTATTGTGAAGAGAGAATTCTTAAATTAAAAGTAAGATCAGTTGTTGTGAAACTGAAATCCTTAAATTGAAAGTAAAGTTATTGTGAAAAGAGAAGTCTTAAATTAAAAGTAAGATCAGTTATTGTGAAAAGAGAATTCTTAAATTAAAAGTAAGATCAGTTGTTGTGAAACTGTAATCCTTAAATTGAAAGTAAAGTTATTGTGAAAAGAGAAGTCTTAAATTAAAAGTAAGATCAGTTATTGTGAAAAGAGAATTCTTAAATTAAAAGTAAGATCAGTTGTTGTGAAACTGTAATTCTTAAATTAAAAGATCAGTTATTGTGAAAAGAGAATTCTTAAATTAAAAGTAAAGTTATTGTGAAAAGAGAATTCTTAAGTAAAGTTATTGTGAAAAGAGAATTCTTAAATTAAAAGTCAATAAAAAAATTGAAGAGTGAATAATATAAAAAAAGGGGTTTTCATTTCATTAAACCATCCGGACACCAACTGTAACAAATTAATAAGTAAGTTTTTTTTGGATTATACATTTCTTTATTACCTCTGCGGGAAACTCCTCCCACTTGATAATACCATTTGGAAATTTTTTGAGAAGCAGAGAGTTCTAAAACCAAATGGAAAGGGAATTTTTCCAAAGAGCTTTTATTTAATTCCTGCGGTGGAACACCCGATCAAGAAGTTAAGTTTGAACCACCCAACAAAGAAAACACTGTCCGATCACAAATCTCTAATATTCAGATTGAGGAGAGAGCCAGTTTGAAACAACATCAAAGAATTTTTACATAACAGTGGCGCAGCTACGGTAGTTCTGAGTCGCTAAGCGTTAAAAATCTCAGAAGAAAGAACTAAAAATAACTGCGTAAAAATTCGGCCAATGTTTCAACAAACCTCTCCTCCGGAATTTGAAAGCGAAGATTGTGATCGAACGTTTGCAGAGAAACTCGACGAATTATCATCAATAACAGCAGCTTGGATTATTTTCTCACATTATCAACGAACCAGGATGCACGCAAAGCATCAAATATCATCAACAACAGAACAGCAGATTTTGAAAAAAAAATTTTTTTTTTAATAGAATTTAAGTCTTATTAATCAATAAGTCACAATATGTCATTAGAAAAAATAAGGAGTTTTGTGTGCAATTCGATTCCTTTATTAAGCGCGGAACTCGGACCTAATTTAGCATCCGAGGTAACGGTATTTATAGGATGTTGCCGAACAACACATAAAATCCTTTCGGCAGAAGAGCAAAAAATTTTTTTATCCATTCTTCCCCTTAGATTCCGTGGTCGAGCCGCCGCTATTTTAGTAAATATTCCGACGGGAAATTTTACAGATTTTTTGAATACTGTTCAAGAGAAGTTAATTGAACGTAAGCCATATCCGACCTTGGTACACGAATTACGACACTTAAGTCAGTTACCGGGTGAAACTTTATCTGGATTTGCGGGGCGAATGAAAACTTTGTTAAGGGAATGCATAAACCAAGCAATCCAGAGGCACCCGGAGGGATATGAATCAGTTATAGAGGATTTAGAAGAAACAGCTGTATTTACATTCCAAGCTGGACTTCTAAATCCAACTTACCGAATATTTTTTTTAAATCATGAACTTAAAAATTTTGATCAGCTTATTAAAAAGGCTGAATACCTCGAGGGGGCTGAGAAACAATTTGCGTTAGCAACCTCCTCATCTTTTAACAATTTTACACCCAACCTACAGGGAAACTTTCAACCTAGTTTAACAAATGAAAATAATTTTCTTTTAAATGAGCAATTAATATTGAACAATTGTAATTACAATTACAATTTTGGACAAAATATAGAAGAAAATTTACTTACCTACAATCACTACAATAACTTCCCAAGTAATAGTACCGGACATTGTAATAATAATAATAATAATGATAATAATAATAAGAATAATAGAAATAATATTGGTAATAAACAGAATAATAATAGAAACAAAAACTTTAAAAATAATCAAAATAATTTCAATAGAAACGGTAATTACAATAAAAATAATAATTATAATAATAACAATTATAACAATAATAATTATAATAATAATAATTATAATAATAATAGCAACTTTAATTATCAAAATAATAATAACGATACGAATGGCCAAAATTTTAATAATGACATTTACTCAAATCAACAGATACAATGTGGTTTTTGTAGTAAATTTGGTCATCTTTACGATAAATGCAGAATTCGCATGCGCACTCCCTACTGCGATCATTGTCGTGTGTACGGACACACGAATAATACGTGTAATTTTCTTTTACCTAACAATATAAGTAACCACATACACATGGTTACAAACGATAATAATAATAATAATAGAAATAATGATAAATGCAACTTTTGTTTACAAGCGGGACATGACGAAAACACATGTTACCCCAAAAAACAGTGGGACAAAAATCACTTGTCTCCACTCAAGCAACCTGTAATGAACCCTTCGAATATAATTATAACATCAGTACCCAAACCAATCGAAACAAACAGCCCGGCCGAATTAGATATAAGCAATATGAAAAAATCGTCGCTAAAAGACAATATACAAACAAATATAAGAAATAAATCGACACGAGGTCAAAACAAACAGAATAATGAAGAAGATAAAATAAAAATTAAAACGGCATCCGGCACTTTTCAAAATATGAGTACATATTTTATAAATTCTCCACTACAAACAGCCACTCTGAATTTAAAAGATGGCATATCAGGGTTCGATTGCGTGCCTCCAAATTGTATTATTGAAAGACCAAACAAACGCGTAACGTTCAAGAAAACAAAACTTGACAAGGAAAACATTGAGATTCCATCCTTTATAGGTATGTCCACAATGTTCACAGAGGTGGTCCATATAGATGTCGCCCAGGCACAGGTTGAAACACCAGTACCTAAGGCTAAAATTGTAAGAGGCCGCAAGAACGGACAAAAACCTTTGAACCAAAATTTAAAGGTAAACGATTTGGAATATGAAACAAAGACTCAGAGAGAAATTCTTATTCCAATTCGTTCCATTAAACCAGTTCATACAAAGAAGGAATCGAAACAAGATAAACCCCTCTTTTCTAAAGAAGTTTATTTTGGAAGTTGCCTTGTCGAGCCAGTTGACGAGAAAATGACGGTTTGCACCCTCAATAAGCAACCAAGAGAACAGAAAACTAAACAAATTCAACAAAAAACAAACGAAATGCTTGAAAACAAAGTCCATATAGATAAGAAACGTCCTAGAAACTCATTGTTCCCTAAGCTTAGTACAACATTATTTCACAAAAACAACCCTGTTGAGCACCGCGAGCTCGAACCAAGTCTTTTAGATCACAATATAAGAAATTATAAAACGCGAAAAAGAAAAATTTCTTGTTTAAACCAATGGTAACCTACATTTGGGATCGTTAAAATTTTTTTTTATTATAAAATTAACATTTAGTCTTTGCACGATCCATGTTTTTCTTTGAATATTTTTAAATTTCTATAAAATATAATAACATAACATAACATGTTTCTTTTTGTTGTTTTTGCCAATAACTCGAAACACTATAAATTTTAGAATTTCATCCAAAAATTGGTCAAATAAATATGTCATTCTCTTTTAAAACAATTTTTAACAAAATGTAAACAAAACCAATTATTCCAGCTCATACCAAACAGATATCAAAACAAAAACCAAATATTTCATGAGTCACTAAAAAGATGACCTACTTTCTTTTATGCAAACAAAAAATGCATTGCCCATTCATAAATTTTTTAACCGTAAACCTTTCGTATGTGAAAATGCTGACCTAGCAAATCATTTTTTTTTATATATTACAAATTGAATTGAACACAAATTTAAACAATAAGCTTTTTAAATTTTAGTATTAAGTAATAAAAATTATTGTTATAAAAAATGTAAACAAAACAAATATTTACATTTATTGAAAATTTAATTTAGAGAAAAATAATAATAATAGTAAGTTACAAATTTTTTTTTTTTTTTTTTTGAACAACAACTTTATTTCTTGTTCTTTAACATTCGGGCGATCGTTTTTTATGTAAACATATACAAAATTGTATCTGCTTTCACACAAGAATCCTAAGATCCTTGTTTGAAGGCAAATACAATTTTGTTGTTGTAATATGAGAGGAAATGTTGTGTAAAAAAGTTGACACGGTCCGATTTTAATAAAAAACTCTCCAGGCACATGAAATAAGTCCGAAACATGTTAACGGTTTCAACATGTTGCGGATTTATTTCAAGCGAACGTTAAAACCAAATCTAAGCTAAGATAATTTGTTCTTTTGGGCGTAAATTTCAACATAAAAAAATGCACTATCGGCATAAGTATAAATATTTGAATTTCGAAATACTAAAATTGCAAAAATTCAAATATTGGGAACACGAAATAAACCCATTGCTCAATAGTGCAACGTCTCCTAAAAAACTATTAAATTGGAACACTAGGTGCAAAGTACGCAATTTTCTAGCTATAAAAAGGCTGCTTTGAATAATCAAAAAGCAGTTGAAGAAATATCTGGTACACGGTAGTTGGGAAAAACATCGGAACAAGTCAGTAATAACAAGTCAGTAATAACAAGTCAGTAATAAGAAGTCAGAAATAAGAAATCAATAGTCAGTAAGTTATTGTGAAAAGAGAAGTCTTAAATTAAAAGTAAGATCAGTTGTTGTGAAACTGTAATCCTTAAATTGGAAGAAAAGTTATTGTGAAAAGAGAAGTCTTAAATTAAAAGTAAAGTTATTGTGAAAAGAGAAGTCTTAAATTAAAAGTAAAGTTATTGTGAAGAGAGAAGTCTTAAATTAAAAGTAAGATCAGTTATTGTGAAAACTGTAATCCTTAAATTAAAAGTAAAGTTATTGTGAAAAAAGAAGTCTTAAATTAAAAGTAAGATCAGTTGTTGTGAAACTGTAATCCTTAAATTGGAAGAAAAGTTATTGTGAAAAGAGAATTTTTAAATTAAAAGTAAAGTTATTGTGAAAAGAGAAGTCTTAAATTACAAGTAAGAAGAGAATTCTTAAATTAAAAGTAAGATCAGTTGTTGTGAAACTGTAATTCTTAAATTAAAAGATCAGTTATTGTGAAAAGAGAATTCTTAAATTAAAAGTAAAGTTATTGTGAAAAGAGAAGTCTTAAATTAAAAGTAAAGTTATTGTGAAGAGAGAATTCTTAAATTAAAAGTAAGATCAGTTGTTGTGAAACTGAAATCCTTAAATTGAAAGTAAAGTTATTGTGAAAAGAGAATTCTTAAATTAAAAGTAAGATCAGTTATTGTGAAAAGAGAATTCTTAAATTAAAAGCAAGATCAGTTGTTGTGAAACTGTAATCCTTAAATTGAAAGTAAAGTTATTGTGAAAAGAGAAGTCTTAAATTAAAAGTAAGATCAGTTATTGTGAAAGAGAATTCTTAAATTAAAAGTAAGATCAGTTGTTGTGAAACTGTAATTCTTAAATTAAAAGATCAGTTATTGTGAAAAGAGAATTCTTAAATTAAAAGTAAAGTTATTGTGAAAAGAGAATTCTTAAGTAAAGTTATTGTGAAAAGAGAATTCTTAAATTAAAAGTCAATAAAAAAGTTGAAGAGTGAATAATATAAAAAAAAAGGGGTTTTCATTTCATTAAACCATCCGGACACCAACTGTAACAAATTAATAAGTAAGTTTTTTTTGGATTATACATTTCTTTATTACCTCTGCGGGAAACCCCTCCCACTTGATAATACCATTTGGAAATTTTTTGAGAAGCAGAGAGTTCTAAAACCAAATGGAAAGAGAATTTTTCCAAAGAGTTTTTATTTAATTCCTGCGGTGGAACACCCGATCAAGAAGTTAAGTTTGAACCACCCAACAAAGAAAACACTGTCCGATCACAAATCTCTAATATTCAGATTGAGGAGAGAGCCAGTTTGAAACAACATCAAAGAATTTTTACATAACACGAATATTTGGCCGTTAGTCACATAGTTCTAACTATCACCGTTTTGGCGCTAGAGTCGATTAAATATTGTTTTCTTGTTTAATTCATATCTCCTATAGTAGAGCACCCACATACTTGGAATGTCCGGTGGATGTTAGACATTTTGACGGCGAATACTACGCCGTTAGTCGTATAGTTCTAACTATCACCGTTTTGGCGCTAGAGTCGATTAAATATTGTTTTCTTGTTTAATTCATATCTCCTAAAGCAGAGCACCCACATAAATGGAATTTGCGGTGGATGCTAGACATTTTGACGGCGAATACTATGCCGTTAGTCACATAGTTGTAACTATCACCGTTTTGGCGCTAGAGTCGATTAAATATTGTTTTCTTGTTTAATTCATATCTCCTAAAGTAGAGCACCCACATAATTGAAATGTGCGGCAGTTGTTAGACATTTTGACGGCGAATACTATGCCGTTGGTCATATAGCTCTAACTATCACCGTTTTGGCGCTAGAGTCGATTAAATATTGCTTTCTTGTTTAAATCTTATCTCCTAAAGTAGAGCACCCACATAATTGGAATTTGCGGTAGATGTTAGAAATTTTGACGGCGAATAGTATGCCGTTAGTCACATAGTTCTAACTACCACCGCTTTGGCGCTAGAGTCGATTAAATATTGTTTTCTTGTTTAATTCATATCTCCTATAGTAGAGCACCCACATACTTGGAATGTCCGGTGGATGTTAGACATTTTGACGGCGAATACTACGCCGTTAGTCGTATAGTTCTAACTATCACCGTTTTGGCGCTAGAGTCGATTAAATATTGTTTTCTTGTTTAATTCATATCTCCTAAAGCAGAGCACCCACATAAATGGAATTTGCGGTGGATGCTAGACATTTTGACGGCGAATACTATGCCGTTAGTCACATAGTTGTAACTATCACCGTTTTGGCTCTAGAGTCGATTAAATATTGTTTTCTTGTTTAATTCATATCTCCTAAAGTAGAGCACCCACATAATTGAAATGTGCGGCAGTTGTTAGACATTTTGACGGCGAATACTATGCCGTTAGTCATATAGCTCTAACTATCACCGTTTTGGCGCTAGAGTCGATTAAATATTGCTTTCTTGTTTAAATCTTATCTCCTAAAGTAGAGCACCCACATAATTGGAATTTGCGGTAGATGTTAGAAATTTTGACGCCGAATAGTATGCCGTTAGTCACATAGTTCTAACTACCACCGCTTTGGCGCTAGAGTCGATTAAATATTGTTTTCTTGTTTAATTCATATCTCCTAAAGTAGAGCACCCACATAATTGGAATGCGTGGCAGATGTTAGACATTTTGACGGTGAATACAATGCCGTTAGTTATATAGTTCTAACTATCACCATTTTGGCGCTGGAGTCGATTAAATATTGTTTTCTTGTTTAATTCATATCTCCTAAAGTAGAGCACCCACGTAATCCGAATGTTCGGCAGTTGTTAGACAGTTTTATAGCGAATATTTTGCCGTTAGTCACATAGGTCTAACTATCACCGTTTTGGCGCTAGGGTCGATTAAATATTGTTTTCTTTTTTAATTCATATCTCCTAAAGTAGAGCACCCACATAATTGCAATGTGCGGCAGATGTTAGACATTTTGACGGTGAATACTATGCCGTTAGTCATATAGTTGTAACTATCACCGTTTTGGCGCTAGAGTCGATTAAATATTGCTTTCTTGTTTAATTCATATCTCCTAAAGTAGAGCACCCACATAATTGGAATGTGCGGCAGATGTTAGACATTTTGACGGCGAATACTATGCCGTTAGTCATATAGTTCTAACTATCACCGTTTTGGCGCTAGAGTCGATTAAATATTGTTTTCTTGTTTAATTCATATCTCCTAAAGTAGAGCACCCACATAATTGAAATGTGCGGCAGTTGTTAGACATTTTGACGGCGAATACTATGCCGTTAGTCATATAGTTCTAACTATCACCGTTTTGGCGCTAGAGTCGATTAAATATTGTTTTCTTGTTTAATTCATATCTCCTAAAGTATAGCACCCACATAATCCGAATGCTCGGCAGTTGTTAGACAGTTTTATAGCGAATTTTTTGCCGTTAGTTACATAGTTGTAACTATCACCGTTTTGGCGCTAGAGTCGATTAAATATTGTTTTCTTGTTTAATTCATATCTCCTAAAGTAGAGCACCCACGTAATCCGAATGCTCGGCAGTTGTTAGACAGTTTTATAGCGAATATTTTGCCGTTAGTCACATAGGTCTAACTATCACCGTTTTGGCGCTAGGGTCGATTAAATATTGTTTTCTTGTTTAATTCATATCTCCTAAAGTAGAGCACCCACATAATTGCAATGTGCGGCAGATGTTAGACATTTTGACGGTGAATACTATGCCGTTAGTCATATAGTTGTAACTATCACCGTTTTGGCGCTAGAGTCGATTAAATATTGTTTTCTTGTTTAATTCATATTTCCTAAAGTAGAGCACCCAAATAATCGGAATTTGCGGTAGATGTTAGAAACTTTGACGGCGAATAGTATGCCGTTAGTCATATAGCTCTAACTGTCACCGTTTTGGCGCTAGAGTCGATTAAATATTGTTTTCTTGTTTAATTCATATTTCCTAAAGTAGAGCACCCAAATAATCGGAATGTTCGGCAGTTGTTAGACAGTTTTATAGCGACTATTTTGCCGTTAGTCCCATAGTTCTAACTACCACCGCTTTGGCGCTAGAGTCGATTAAATATTGTTTTCTTGTTTAATTCATATCTCCTAAAGTAGAGCACCCACATAATTGGAATGCGTGGCAGATGTTAGACATTTTGACGGTGAATACAATGCCGTTAGTTATATAGTTCTAACTATCACCATTTTGGCGCTGGAGTCGATTAAATATTGTTTTCTTGTTTAATTCATATCTCCTAAAGTAGAGCACCCACGTAATCCGAATGTTCGGCAGTTGTTAGACAGTTTTATAGCGAATATTTTGCCGTTAGTCACATAGGTCTAACTATCACCGTTTTGGCGCTAGGGTCGATTAAATATTGTTTTCTTTTTTAATTCATATCTCCTAAAGTAGAGCACCCACATAATTGCAATGTGCGGCAGATGTTAGACATTTTGACGGTGAATACTATGCCGTTAGTCATATAGTTGTAACTATCACCGTTTTGGCGCTAGAGTCGATTAAATATTGCTTTCTTGTTTAATTCATATCTCCTAAAGTAGAGCACCCACATAATTGGAATGTGCGGCAGATGTTAGACATTTTGACGGCGAATACTATGCCGTTAGTCATATAGTTCTAACTATCACCGTTTTGGCGCTAGAGTCGATTAAATATTGTTTTCTTGTTTAATTCATATCTCCTAAAGTAGAGCACCCACATAATTGAAATGTGCGGCAGTTGTTAGACATTTTGACGGCGAATACTATGCCGTTAGTCATATAGTTCTAACTATCACCGTTTTGGCGCTAGAGTCGATTAAATATTGTTTTCTTGTTTAAATCATATCTCCTAAAGTATAGCACCCACATAATCCGAATGCTCGGCAGTTGTTAGACAGTTTTATAGCGAATTTTTTGCCGTTAGTTACATAGTTGTAACTATCACCGTTTTGGCGCTAGAGTCGATTAAATATTGTTTTCTTGTTTAATTCATATCTCCTAAAGTAGAGCACCCACGTAATCCGAATGCTCGGCAGTTGTTAGACAGTTTTATAGCGAATATTTTGCCGTTAGTCACATAGGTCTAACTATCACCGTTTTGGCGCTAGGGTCGATTAAATATTGTTTTCTTGTTTAATTCATATCTCCTAAAGTAGAGCACCCACATAATTGCAATGTGCGGCAGATGTTAGACATTTTGACGGTGAATACTATGCCGTTAGTCATATAGTTGTAACTATCACCGTTTTGGCGCTAGAGTCGATTAAATATTGTTTTCTTGTTTAATTCATATTTCCTAAAGTAGAGCACCCAAATAATCGGAATTTGCGGTAGATGTTAGAAACTTTGACGGCGAATAGTATGCCGTTAGTCATATAGCTCTAACTGTCACCGTTTTGGCGCTAGAGTCGATTAAATATTGTTTTCTTGTTTAATTCATATTTCCTAAAGTAGAGCACCCAAATAATCGGAATGTTCGGCAGTTGTTAGACAGTTTTATAGCGACTATTTTGCCGTTAGTCCCATAGTTCTAACTATCACCGTTTTGGCGCTAGAGTCGATTAAATATTGTTTTCTTGTTTAATTCATATCTCCTAAAGTAGAGCACCCACATAATTGAAATGTGCGGCAGATGTTAGACATTTTGACGGCGAATACTATGCCGTTAGTCATATAGCTCTAACTATCACCGTTTTGGCGCTAGAGTCGATTAAATATTGCTTTCTTGTTTAATTCATAGCTCCTAAAGTAGAGTACCCATCTAATTGGAATTTGCGGTAGATGTTAGAAATTTTGACAGCGAATGTTATGCCGTTAGTCATATAGTTCTAACTATCACCGTTTTGGCGCTAGAGTCGATTAAATATTGTTTTCTTGTTTAATTCATATCTCCTAAAGCAGAGCACCCACATAAATGGAATTTGCGGTGGATGCTAGACATTTTGACGGCGAATACTATTCCGTTAGTCACATAGTTGTAACTATCACCGTTTTTGCGCTAGAGTCGATTAAATATTGTTTTCTTGTTTAATTCATATCTCCTAAAGTAGAGCACCCACATAATTGGAATTTGCGGTAGATGTTAGAAATTTTGACGGCGAATAGTATGCCGTTAGTCACAAAGTTCTAACTATCACCGCTTTGGCGCTAGAGTCGATTAAATATTGTTTTCTTGTTTAATTCATATCTCCTAAAGTAGAGCACCCACATAATTGGAATTTGCGGTAGATGTTAGAAATTTTGACGGCGTGTAGTATGCCGTTAGTCATATAGTTCTAACTATCACCGTTTTGGCGCTAGAGTCGATTAAATATTGTTTTCTTGTTTAATTCATATCTCCTAAAGCAGAGCACCCACATAAATGGAATTTGCGGTGGATGCTAGACATTTTGACCGCGAATACTATGCCGTTAGTCACATAGTTGTAACTATCTCCGTTTTGGCGCTAGAGTCGATTAAATATTGTTTTCTTGTTTAATTCATATCTCCTAAAGTAGAGCACCGACATTATTGAAATGTGCGGCAGTTGTTAGACATTTTGACGGCGAATACTATGCCGTTAGTCATATAGCTCTAACTATCACCGTTTTGGCGCTAGAGTCGATTAAATATTGTATTCTTGTTTAATTCATATCTCCTAAAGCAGAGCACCCACATAAATGGAATTTGCGGTGGATGCTAGACATTTTGACGGCGAATACTTTGCCGTTAGTCACATAGTTGTAACTATCACCGTTTTGGCGCTAGAGTCGATTAAATATTGTTTTCTTGTTTAATTCATATCTCCTAAAGCAGAGCACCCACATAAATGGAATTTGCGGTAAATGTTAGAAATTTTGACGGCGAATACTATGCCGTTAGTCACATAGTTGTAACTATCACCGTTTTGGCGCTAGAGTCGATTAAATATTGTTTTCTTGTTTAATTCATATCTCCTAAAGTAGAGTACCCACATAATTGGAATTTGCGGTAAATGTTAGAAATTTTGACGGCGAATATTATGCCGTTAGTCATATAGTTCTAAGTATCACCGTTTTGGCGCTAGAGTCGATTAAATATTGTTTTCTTGTTTAATTCATATCTCCTAAAGCAGAGCACCCACATAAATGGAATTTGCGGTAGATGTTAGAAATTTTGACGGCGAGTAGTATGCCGTTAGTCATATAGTTCTAACTATCACCGTTTTGGCGCTAGAGTCGATTAAATATTGTTTTCTTGTTTAATTCATATCTCCTAAAGCAGAGCACCCACATAAATGGAATTTGCGGTGGATGCTAGACATTTTGACGGCGAATACTATGCCGTTAGTCACATAGTTGTAACTATCACCGTTTTGCCGCTAGAGTCGATTAAATATTGTTTTCTTGTTTAATTCATATCTCCTAAAGTAGAGCACCGACATTATTGAAATGTGCGGCAGTTGTTAGACATTTTGACGGTGAATACTATGCCGTTAGTCATATAGTTGTAACTATCACCGTTTTGGCGCTAGAGTCGATTAAATATTGCTTTCTTGTTTAATTCATATCTCCTAAAGTAGAGAACCCACATAATTGGAATTTGCGGTAGATGTTAGAAATTTTGACGGCGAATAGTATGCCGTTAGTCATATAGTTCTAACTGTCACCGTTTTGGCGCTAGAGTCGATTAAATATTGCTTTCTTGTTTAATTCATATCTCCTAAAGCAGAGCACCCACATAAATGGAATTTGCGGTGGATGCTAGACATTTTGACGGCGAATACTATGCCGTTAGTCACATAGGTCTAACTATCACCGTTTTGGCGCTAGGGTCGATTAAATATTGTTTTCTTGTTTAATTCATATCTCCTAAAGTAGAGCACCCACATAATTGCAATGTGCGGCAGATGTTAGACATTTTGACGGTGAATACTATGCCGTTAGTCATATAGTTGTAACTATCACCGTTTTGGCGCTAGAGTCGATTAAATATTGCTTTCTTGTTTAATTCATATCTCCTAAAGTAGAGCACCCACATAATTGGAATGTGCGGCAGATGTTAGACATTTTGACGGCGAATACTATGCCGTTAGTCATATAGTTCTAACTATCACCGTTTTGGCGCTAGAGTCGATTAAATATTGCTTTCTTGTTTAATTCATATCTCCTAAAGTAGAGAACCCACATAATTGGAATTTGCGGTAGATGTTAGAAATTTTGACGGCGAATAGTATGCCGTTAGTCATATAGTTCTAACTGTCACCGTTTTGGCGCTAGAGTCGATTAAATATTGTTTTCTTGTTTAATTCATATTTCCTAAAGTAGCGCACCCAAATAATCGGAATGTTCGGCAGTTGTTAGACAGTTTTATAGCGAATATTTTGCCGTTAGTCCCATAGTTCTAACTATCACCGTTTTGGCGCTAGAGTCGATTAAATATTGTTTTCTTGTTTAATTCATATCTCCTAAAGCAGAGCACCCACATAAATGGAATTTGCGGTGGATGCTAGACATTTTGACCGCGAATACTATGCCGTTAGTCATATAGTTCTAACTATCACCGTTTTGGCGCTAGAGTCGATTAAATATTGCTTTCTTGTTTAATTCATATCTCCTAAAGTAGAGAACCCACATAATTGGAATTTGCGGTAGATGTTAGAAATTTTGACGGCGAATAGTATGCCGTTAGTCATATAGTTCTAACTGTCACCGTTTTGGCGCTAGAGTCGATTAAATATTGTTTTCTTGTTTAATTCATATCTCCTAAAGTATAGCACCCACATAATCCGAATGCTCGGCAGTTGTTAGACAGTTTTATAGCGAATTTTTTGCCGTTAGTTACATAGTTGTAACTATCACCGTTTTGGCGCTAGAGTCGATTAAATATTGTTTTCTTGTTTAATTCATATCTCCTAAAGTAGAGCACCCACGTAATCCGAATGTTCGGCAGTTGTTAGACAGTTTTATAGCGAATTTTTTGCCGTTAGTCACATAGGTCTAACTATCACCGTTTTGGCGCTAGGGTCGATTAAATATTGTTTTCTTGTTTAATTCATATCTCCTAAAGTAGAGCACCCACATAATTGCAATGTGCGGCAGATGTTAGACATTTTGACGGTGAATACTATGCCGTTAGTCATATAGTTGTAACTATCACCGTTTTGGCGCTAGAGTCGATTAAATATTGTTTTCTTGTTTAATTCATATTTCCTAAAGTAGAGCACCCAAATAATCGGAATTTGCGGTAGATGTTAGAAACTTTGACGGCGAATAGTATGCCGTTAGTCATATAGCTCTAACTGTCACCGTTTTGGCGCTAGAGTCGATTAAATATTGTTTTCTTGTTTAATTCATATTTCCTAAAGTAGAGCACCCAAATAATCGGAATGTTCGGCAGTTGTTAGACAGTTTTATAGCGACTATTTTGCCGTTAGTCCCATAGTTCTAACTATCACCGTTTTGGCGCTAGAGTCGATTAAATATTGTTTTCTTGTTTAATTCATATCTCCTAAAGTAGAGCACCCACATAATTGAAATGTGCGGCAGATGTTAGACATTTTGACGGCGAATACTATGCCGTTAGTCATATAGCTCTAACTATCACCGTTTTGGCGCTAGAGTCGATTAAATATTGCTTTCTTGTTTAATTCATAGCTCCTAAAGTAGAGTACCCATCTAATTGGAATTTGCGGTAGATGTTAGAAATTTTGACAGCGAATGTTATGCCGTTAGTCATATAGTTCTAACTATCACCGTTTTGGCGCTAGAGTCGATTAAATATTGTTTTCTTGTTTAATTCATATCTCCTAAAGCAGAGCACCCACATAAATGGAATTTGCGGTGGATGCTAGACATTTTGACGGCGAATACTATTCCGTTAGTCACATAGTTGTAACTATCACCGTTTTTGCGCTAGAGTCGATTAAATATTGTTTTCTTGTTTAATTCATATCTCCTAAAGTAGAGCACCCACATAATTGGAATTTGCGGTAGATGTTAGAAATTTTGACGGCGAATAGTATGCCGTTAGTCACAAAGTTCTAACTATCACCGCTTTGGCGCTAGAGTCGATTAAATATTGTTTTCTTGTTTAATTCATATCTCCTAAAGTAGAGCACCCACATAATTGGAATTTGCGGTAGATGTTAGAAATTTTGACGGCGTGTAGTATGCCGTTAGTCATATAGTTCTAACTATCACCGTTTTGGCGCTAGAGTCGATTAAATATTGTTTTCTTGTTTAATTCATATCTCCTAAAGCAGAGCACCCACATAAATGGAATTTGCGGTGGATGCTAGACATTTTGACCGCGAATACTATGCCGTTAGTCACATAGTTGTAACTATCTCCGTTTTGGCGCTAGAGTCGATTAAATATTGTTTTCTTGTTTAATTCATATCTCCTAAAGTAGAGCACCGACATTATTGAAATGTGCGGCAGTTGTTAGACATTTTGACGGCGAATACTATGCCGTTAGTCATATAGCTCTAACTATCACCGTTTTGGCGCTAGAGTCGATTAAATATTGTATTCTTGTTTAATTCATATCTCCTAAAGCAGAGCACCCACATAAATGGAATTTGCGGTGGATGCTAGACATTTTGACGGCGAATACTTTGCCGTTAGTCACATAGTTGTAACTATCACCGTTTTGGCGCTAGAGTCGATTAAATATTGTTTTCTTGTTTAATTCATATCTCCTAAAGCAGAGCACCCACATAAATGGAATTTGCGGTGGATGCTAGACATTTTGACGGCGAATACTATGCCGTTAGTCACATAGTTGTAACTATCACCGTTTTGGCGCTAGAGTCGATTAAATATTGTTTTCTTGTTTAATTCATATCTCCTAAAGTAGAGTACCCACATAATTGGAATTTGCGGTAAATGTTAGAAATTTTGACGGCAAATATTATGCCGTTAGTCATATAGTTCTAAGTATCACCGTTTTGGCGCTAGAGTCGATTAAATATTGTTTTCTTGTTTAATTCATATCTCCTAAAGCAGAGCACCCACATAAATGGAATTTGCGGTAGATGTTAGAAATTTTGACGGCGAGTAGTATGCCGTTAGTCATATAGTTCTAACTATCACCGTTTTGGCGCTAGAGTCGATTAAATATTGTTTTCTTGTTTAATTCATATCTCCTAAAGCAGAGCACCCACATAAATGGAATTTGCGGTGGATGCTAGACATTTTGACGGCGAATACTATGCCGTTAGTCACATAGTTGTAACTATCACCGTTTTGCCGCTAGAGTCGATTAAATATTGTTTTCTTGTTTAATTCATATCTCCTAAAGTAGAGCACCGACATTATTGAAATGTGCGGCAGTTGTTAGACATTTTGACGGTGAATACTATGCCGTTAGTCATATAGTTGTAACTATCACCGTTTTGGCGCTAGAGTCGATTAAATATTGCTTTCTTGTTTAATTCATATCTCCTAAAGTAGAGAACCCACATAATTGGAATTTGCGGTAGATGTTAGAAATTTTGACGGCGAATAGTATGCCGTTAGTCATATAGTTCTAACTGTCACCGTTTTGGCGCTAGAGTCGATTAAATATTGCTTTCTTGTTTAATTCATATCTCCTAAAGCAGAGCACCCACATAAATGGAATTTGCGGTGGATGCTAGACATTTTGACGGCGAATACTATGCCGTTAGTCACATAGGTCTAACTATCACCGTTTTGGCGCTAGGGTCGATTAAATATTGTTTTCTTGTTTAATTCATATCTCCTAAAGTAGAGCACCCACATAATTGCAATGTGCGGCAGATGTTAGACATTTTGACGGTGAATACTATGCCGTTAGTCATATAGTTGTAACTATCACCGTTTTGGCGCTAGAGTCGATTAAATATTGCTTTCTTGTTTAATTCATATCTCCTAAAGTAGAGCACCCACATAATTGGAATGTGCGGCAGATGTTAGACATTTTGACGGCGAATACTATGCCGTTAGTCATATAGTTCTAACTATCACCGTTTTGGCGCTAGAGTCGATTAAATATTGCTTTCTTGTTTAATTCATATCTCCTAAAGTAGTGAACCCACATAATTGGAATTTGCGGTAGATGTTAGAAATTTTGACGGCGAATAGTATGCCGTTAGTCATATAGTTCTAACTGTCACCGTTTTGGCGCTAGAGTCGATTAAATATTGTTTTCTTGTTTAATTCATATTTCCTAAAGTAGCGCACCCAAATAATCGGAATGTTCGGCAGTTGTTAGACAGTTTTATAGCGAATATTTTGCCGTTAGTCCCATAGTTCTAACTATCACCGTTTTGGCGCTAGAGTCGATTAAATATTGTTTTCTTGTTTAATTCATATCTCCTAAAGTAGAGCACCCACATAATTGAAATGTGCGGCAGATGTTAGACATTTTGACGGCGAATACAATGCCGTTAGTCATATAGCTCTAACTATCACCGTTTTGGCGCTAGAGTCGATTAAATATTGCTTTCTTGTTTAATTCATATCTCCTAAAGTAGAGTACCCACATAATTGGAATTTGCGGTAGATGTTAGAAATTTTGACAGCGAATATTATGCCGTTAGTCATATAGTTCTAACTATCACCGTTTTGGCGCTAGAGTCGATTAAATATTGTTTTCTTGTTTAATTCATATCTCCTAAAGCAGAGCACCCACATAAATGGAATTTGCGGTGGATGCTAGACATTTTGACGGCGAATACTATGCCGTTAGTCACATAGTTGTAACTATCACCGTTTTGGCGCTAGAGTCGATTAAATATTGTTTTCTTGTTTAATTCATATCTCCTAAAGTAGAGTACCCACATAATTGGAATTTGCGGTAGATGTTAGAAATTTTGACAGCGAATATTATGCCGTTAGTCATATAGTTCTAACTATCACCGTTTTGGCGCTAGAGTCGATTAAATGTTGTTTTCTTGTTTAATTCATATCTCCTAAAGCAGAGCACCCACATAAATGGAATTTGCGGTGGATGCTAGACATTTTGACGGCGAATACTATTCCGTTAGTCACATAGTTGTAACTATCACCGTTTTTGCGCTAGAGTCGATTAAATATTGTTTTCTTGTTTAATTCATATCTCCTAAAGTAGAGCACCCACATAATTGGAATTTGCGGTAGATGTTAGAAATTTTGACGGCGAATAGTATGCCGTTAGTCACAAAGTTCTAACTATCACCGCTTTGGCGCTAGAGTCGATTAAATATTGTTTTCTTGTTTAATTCATATCTCCTAAAGCAGAGCACCCACATAAATGGAATTTGCGGTGGATGCTAGACATTTTGACCGCGAATACTATGCCGTTAGTCACATAGTTGTAACTATCTCCGTTTTGGCGCTAGAGTCGATTAAATATTGTTTTCTTGTTTAATTCATATCTCCTAAAGTAGAGCACCGACATTATTGAAATGTGCGGCAGTTGTTAGACATTTTGACGGCGAATACTATGCCGTTAGTCATATAGCTCTAACTATCACCGTTTTGGCGCTAGAGTCGATTAAATATTGTTTTCTTGTTTAATTCATATCTCCTAAAGCAGAGCACCCACATAAATGGAATTTGCGGTGGATGCTAGACATTTTGACGGCGAATACTTTGCCGTTAGTCACATAGTTGTAACTATCACCGTTTTGGCGCTAGAGTCGATTAAATATTGTTTTCTTGTTTAATTCATATCTCCTAAAGCAGAGCACCCACATAAATGGAATTTGCGGTGGATGCTAGACATTTTGACGGCGAATACTATGCCGTTAGTCACATAGTTGTAACTATCACCGTTTTGGCGCTAGAGTCGATTAAATATTGTTTTCTTGTTTAATTCATATCTCCTAAAGTAGAGTACCCACATAATTGGAATTTGCGGTAAATGTTAGAAATTTTGACGGCGAATATTATGCCGTTAGTCATATAGTTCTAAGTATCACCGTTTTGGCGCTAGAGTCGATTAAATATTGTTTTCTTGTTTAATTCATATCTCCTAAAGCAGAGCACCCACATAAATGGAATTTGCGGTAGATGTTAGAAATTTTGACGGCGAGTAGTATGCCGTTAGTCATATAGTTCTAACTGTCACCGTTTTGGCGCTAGAGTCGATTAAATATTGTTTTCTTGTTTAATTCATATCTCCTAAAGCAGAGCACCCACATAAATGGAATTTGCGGTGGATGCTAGACATTTTGACGGCGAATACTATGCCGTTAGTCACATAGTTGTAACTATCACCGTTTTGCCGCTAGAGTCGATTAAATATTGTTTTCTTGTTTAATTCATATCTCCTAAAGTAGAGCACCGACATTATTGAAATGTGCGGCAGTTGTTAGACATTTTGACGGCGAATACTATGCCGTTAGTCACATAGGTCTAACTATCACCGTTTTGGCGCTAGGGTCGATTAAATATTGTTTTCTTGTTTAATTCATATCTCCTAAAGTAGAGCACCCACATAATTGCAATGTGCGGCAGATGTTAGACATTTTGACGGTGAATACTATGCCGTTAGTCATATAGTTGTAACTATCACCGTTTTGGCGCTAGAGTCGATTAAATATTGCTTTCTTGTTTAATTCATATCTCCTAAAGTAGAGCACCCACATAATTGGAATGTGCGGCAGATGTTAGACATTTTGACGGCGAATACTATGCCGTTAGTCATATAGTTCTAACTATCACCGTTTTGGCGCTAGAGTCGATTAAATATTGCTTTCTTGTTTAATTCATATCTCCTAAAGTAGAGAACCCACATAATTGGAATTTGCGGTAGATGTTAGAAATTTTGACGGCGAATAGTATGCCGTTAGTCATATAGTTCTAACTGTCACCGTTTTGGCGCTAGAGTCGATTAAATATTGTTTTCTTGTTTAATTCATATTTCCTAAAGTAGAGCACCCAAATAATCGGTATGTTCGGCAGTTGTTAGACAGTTTTATAGCGAATATTTTGCCGTTAGTCCCATAGTTCTAACTATCACCGTTTTGGCGCTAGAGTCGATTAAATATTGTTTTCTTGTTTAATTCATATCTCCTAAAGTAGAGCACCCACATAATTGAAATGTGCGGCAGATGTTAGACATTTTGACGGCGAATACTATGCCGTTAGTCATATAGCTCTAACTATCACCGTTTTGGCGCTAGAGTCGATTAAATATTGCTTTCTTGTTTAATTCATATCTCCTAAAGTAGAGTACCCACATAATTGGAATTTGCGGTAGATGTTAGAAATTTTGACAGCGAATATTATGCCGTTAGTCATATAGTTCTAACTATCACCGTTTTGGCGCTAGAGTCGATTAAATATTGTTTTCTTGTTTAATTCATATCTCCTAAAGCAGAGCACCCACATAAATGGAATTTGCGGTGGATGCTAGACATTTTGACGGCGAATACTATGCCGTTAGTCACATAGTTGTAACTATCACCGTTTTGGCGCTAGAGTCGATTAAATATTGTTTTCTTGTTTAATTCATATCTCCTAAAGTAGAGCACCCACATAATTGAAATGTGCGGCAGTTGTTAGACATTTTGACGGCGAATACTATGCCGTTAGTCATATAGCTCTAACTATCACCGTTTTGGCGCTAGGGTCGATTAAATATTGCTTTCTTGTTTAATTCATATCTCCTAAAGTAGAGCACCCACATAATTGGAATTGGCGGTAGATGTTAGAAATTTTGACGGCGAATAGTATGCCGTTAGTCACAAAGTTCTAACTATCACCGCTTTGGCGCTAGAGTCGATTAAATATTGTTTTCTTGTTTAATTCATATCTCCTAAAGCAGAGCACCCACATAAATGGAATTTGCGGTGGATGCTAGACATTTTGACGGCGAATACTATGCCGTTAGTCACATAGTTGTAACTATCACCGTTTTGGCGCTAGAGTCGATTAAATATTGTTTTCTTGTTTAATTCATATCTCCTAAAGTAGAGTACCCACATAATTGGAATTTGCGGTAGATGTTAGAAATTTTGACGGCGAATATTATGCCGTTAGTCATATAGTTCTAAGTATCACCGTTTTGGCGCTAGAGTCGATTAAATATTGTTTTCTTGTTTAATTCATATCTCCTAAAGCAGAGCACCCACATAAATGGAATTTGCGGTAGATGTTAGAAATTTTGACGGCGAGTAGTATGCCGTTAGTCATATAGTTCTAACTATCACCGTTTTGGCGCTAGAGTCGATTAAATATTGTTTTCTTGTTTAATTCATATCTCCTAAAGCAGAGCACCCACATAAATGGAATTTGCGGTGGATGCTAGACATTTTGACGGCGAATACTATGCCGTTAGTCACATAGTTGTAACTATCACCGTTTTGGCGCTAGAGTCGATTAAATATTGTTTTCTTGTTTAATTCATATCTCCTAAAGTAGAGCACCGACATTATTGAAATGTGCGGCAGTTGTTAGACATTTTGACGGCGAATACTATGCCGTTAGTCACATAGTTGTAACTATCACCGTTTTGGCGCTAGAGTCGATTAAATATTGTTTTCTTGTTTAATTCATATCTCCTAAAGCAGAGCACCCACATAAATGGAATTTGCAGTGGATGCTAGACATTTTGACGGCGAATACTATGCCGTTAGTCACATAGTTGTAACTATCACCGTTTTGGCGCTAGAGTCGATTAAATATTGTTTTCTTGTTTAATTCATATCTCCTAAAGCAGAGCACCCACATAAATGGAATTTGCGGCAGTTGTTAGACAGTTTTATACCGAATTTTTTGCCGTTAGTCACATAGTTGTAACTATCACCGTTTTGGCGCTAGAGTCGATTAAATATTGTTTTCTTGTTTAATTCATATCTCCTAAAGTAGAGCACCCACATAATTGAAATGTGCGGCAGTTGTTAGACATTTTGACGGCGAATACTATGCCGTTAGTCATATAGCTCTAACTATCACCGTTTTGGCGCTAGAGTCGATTAAATATTGCTTTCTTGTTTAAATCTTATCTCCTAAAGTAGAGCACCCACATAATTGGAATTTGCGGTAGATGTTAGAAATTTTGACGGCGAATAGTATGCCGTTAGTCACATAGTTCTAACTACCACCGCTTTGGCGCTAGAGTCGATTAAATATTGTTTTCTTGTTTAATTCATATCTCCTAAAGTAGAGCACCCACATAATTGGAATGCGTGGCAGATGTTAGACATTTTGACGGTGAATACAATGCCGTTAGTTATATAGTTCTAACTATCACCGTTTTGGCGCTAGAGTCGATTAAATATTGTTTTCTTGTTTAATTCATATCTCCTAAAGTATAGCACCCACATAATCCGAATGCTCGGCAGTTGTTAGACAGTTTTATAGCGAATATTTTGCCGTTAGTCACATAGGTCTAACTATCACCGTTTGGCGCTAGGGTCGATTAAATATTGTTTTCTTGTTTAATTCATATCTCCTAAAGTAGAGCACCCACATAATTGCAATGTGCGGCAGATGTTAGACATTTTGACGGTGAATACTATGCCGTTAGTCATATAGTTGTAACTATCACCGTTTTGGCGCTAGAGTCGATTAAATATTGCTTTCTTGTTTAATTCATATCTCCTAAAGTAGAGCACCCACATAATTGGAATGTGCGGCAGATGTTAGACATTTTGACGGCGAATACTATGCCGTTAGTCATATAGTTCTAACTATCACCGTTTTGGCGCTAGAGTCGATTAAATATTGCTCTCTTGTTTAATTCATATCTCCTAAAGTAGAGAACCCACATAATTGGAATTTGCGGTAGATGTTAGAAATTTTGACGGCGAATAGTATGCCGTTAGTCATATAGTTCTAACTGTCACCGTTTTGGCGCTAGAGTCGATTAAATATTGTTTTCTTGTTTAATTCATATTTCCTAAAGTAGGGCACCCAAATAATCGGAATTTCGGCAGTTGTTAGACAGTTTTATAGCGAATATTTTGCCGTTAGTCCCATAGTTCTAACTATCACCGTTTTGGCGCTAGAGTCGATTAAATATTGTTTTCTTGTTTAATTCATATCTCCTAAAGTAGAGCACCCACATAATTGAAATGTGCGGCAGATGTTAGACATTTTGACGGCGAATACTATGCCGTTAGTCATATAGCTCTAACTATCACCGTTTTGGCGCTAGAGTCGATTAAATATTGCTTTCTTGTTTAATTCATATCTCCTAAAGTAGAGTACCCACATAATTGGAATTTCCGGTAGATGTTAGAAATTTTGACAGCGAATATTATGCCGTTAGTCATATAGTTCTAACTATCACCGTTTTGGCGCTAGAGTCGATTAAATATTGTTTTCTTGTTTCATTCATATCTCCTAAAGCAGAGCACCCACATAAATGGAATTTGCGGTGGATGCTAGACATTTTGACGGCGAATACTATGCCGTTAGTCACATAGTTGTAACTATCACCGTTTTGGCGCTAGAGTCGATTAAATATTGTTTTCTTGTTTAATTCATATCTCCTAAAGTAGAGCACCCACATAATTGAAATGTGCGGCAGTTGTTAGACATTTTGACGGCGAATACTATGCCGTTAGTCATATAGCTCTAACTATCACCGTTTTGGCGCTAGGGTCGATTAAATATTGCTTTCTTGTTTAATTCATATCTCCTAAAGTAGAGCACCCACATAATTGGAAATGCGGTAGATGTTAGAAATTTTGACGGCGAATAGTATGCCGTTAGTCACAAAGTTCTAACTATCAGCGCTTTGGCGCTAGAGTCGATTAAATATTGTTTTCTTGTTTAATTCATATCTCCTAAAGTAGAGCACCCACATAATTGGAATTTGCGGTAGATGTTAGAAACTTTGACGGCGTGTAGTATGCCGTTAGTCATATAGTTCTAACTATCACCGTTTTGGCGCTAGAGTCGATTAAATATTGTTTTCTTGTTTAATTCATATCTCCTAAAGCAGAGCACCCACATAAATGGAATTTGCGGTGGATGCTAGACATTTTGACGGCGAATACTATGCCGTTAGTCACATAGTTGTAACTATCACCGTTTTGGCGCTAGAGTCGATTAAATATTGTTTTCTTGTTTAATTCATATCTCCTAAAGCAGAGCACCCACATAAATGGAATTTGCGGTGGATGCTAGACATTTTGACGGCGAATACTTTGCCGTTAGTCACATAGTTGTAACTATCACCGTTTTGGCGCTAGAGTCGATTAAATATTGTTTTCTTGTTTAATTCATATCTCCTAAAGCAGAGCACCCACATAAATGGAATTTGCGGTGGATGCTAGACATTTTGACGGCGAATACTATGCCGTTAGTCACATAGTTGTAACTATCACCGTTTTGGCGCTAGAGTCGATTAAATATTGTTTTCTTGTTTAATTCATATCTCCTAAAGCAGAGCACTAACATAAATGGAATTTGCGGTGGATGCTAGACATTTTGACGGCGAATACTATGCCGTTAGTCACATAGTTGTAACTATCACCGTTTTGGCGCTAGAGTCGATTAAATATTGTTTTCTTGTTTAATTCATATCTCCTAAAGTAGAGCACCCACATAATTGAAATGTGCGGCAGTTGTTATACATTTTGACGGCGAATACTATGCCGTTAGTCATATAGCTCTAACTATCACCGCTTTGGTGCTAGAGTCGATTAAATATTGCTTTCTTGTTTAATTCATATCTCCTAAAGTAGAGCACCCACATAATTGGAATTTGCGGTAGATGTTAGAAATTTTGACGGCGAATAGTATGCCGTTAGTCATATAGTGTAATGTAATAAAGCATTACAGATACCCCTCGTAATTACAAACTGCATTACGAACTTTAATGTGATTGGTTTAGTGACACATTTTCATGTTGAAGCAACACGGAAATGTGCCGAAAAATCATATTTCAAAACCAAAAATCATTGTAGACATTTTTCGGCGAAAGTTCTACTTTGTGAATAAAAAATAATGAATTACGAAATGCATTAAAATTACTTGATGCATTTCGAAACTCATTATCGGCAGAAAATTACATTGATTTTGTAATACATGTTATTGGCATGAATTATGAAATCAATGAAAACATTCTAGGGAAAAAAGTAAACCAGAACTATTACGTAAATGTTCTGCGACCTAGAAAATAATGAGCACAAAGTATGAACTTTCTGCCTATAAGAATGCTAGTTTTTGATAATCAGAAGTTCAGTCCAGTTAGTAAAAACATACGGTACGCGGTAGTGATTGAAAGTAAAGTCGTTGCGTTTTTTTGAACGAAAAAGTTAAGTTCGGTAAGAGATCATTTGTGAAAAAGAAAATAAAGTTGAAAGGAAACTTCAAAGATTTAGTGTAAGAAGAAAAAAATATAGAGTGTAAGAAAAATTTAGAAACAGATCTAAGAGATCATTTGTGAAAAAGAAAATAAAGTTGAAAGGAAACTTCAAAGATTTAGTGTAAGAAGAAAAAAATATAGAGTATAAGAAAAATTTAGAAACAGATCTAAAGGATCATTTGTGAAAAAGGAAATAAAGTTGAAAGGAAATTTTAAAGTTTTACTGAAAGAGAAAAAATAAAGTGTAAGAAAAATTTAGAAACAGATCTAAAAGATCATTTGTGAAAAAGGAAATAAAGCTCAAAGGAAATTATGTAAGTCATTTGTTTTCATTACCTTTTTTTTTACAACAACCACATTCAAACCGCAAAACCTCCAATCTGGATTCGCGATTCCTCTTCCGAAAGAAATAACTCTATCATCTTCACAAAACAATTTCCCCGAGAGAGCCACGAGGGTCGTCTGTAGGGCGATATTACACAACATTTGGCACAGCTACGGTAGTTCTCAGGCGCTAAGCGTTAAAAATCTGAGAAAATACGAACTTACAAGTGTAATAGCCTAACGGATGACTGATTCAAACTCTCCTCCGGAAGTTGAAAACGAAGAGATAGACCGAACTTTCGAAGAAAGAATCGACGAATTATCTTTTGACAACACTAGCCCGGATGATTTCTTTACTTCACCAAGAATCGTTGAACCAGGGCGCACTAGAAGCGGTCGAACATATTCAAAGTCAACACCAATATCACCTATTAAAGCCGATTTCCCTGGAACAACAAGTCCCCGCAGACAGCTACTTCAAAAACAATTAGATTTTAAGGCGGATATAATATTAAGTCAAGTAGAGATAAAAATCAATATGTCGGTAGAAAAAATAAGCCAGTTTATATTTAATTCAATTCCATTACTAAATGCCGAAATAGGGCCTAATTTAATATCAGAGGTAACAGTATTTGTAGGATGTTGTCGAACATCGTACGAAATTTTAAGTAAAGAAGAACAACCAATTTTCTTGTCCCTTTTACCAACAAGGTTTCGTGGCCGAGCAGCTTCACTTTTGACCAGTATTTCCACAGATAATTTTACTAAATTTATTGATACAATACTGGACAAACTCATACAGCGCCGACCATATGCAACTTTGCTCCATGAATTAAGACACTCAAGCCAGTTACCAGGCGAGAGCTTATCTGGGTTCGCAGGGCGGATGAAAACTTTATTGAAAGAATGCATTAATCATGCAATCCAGAGGCATCCAGAAGGATATGGATCGGTGATTAAGGACCTAGAAGAAACAGCAGTATTTACGTTCCAAGCTGGACTTCTGAACCTAAATCACCGACTATTCTTTCTGCACGAAGAACATAAAAACTTCGAGCAATTGATAACAAAGGCAGAATACCTTGAAGGGGCAGAAAAACAATTCGCGTTAACACCCACAACATCTTTTAACAATTTCATACCTAATATGCAGAGCAATCTCCTATCTAATATAACAACTGGAAATAATACTCTGCTCAACGAAAGATTGCTACCGGGAAATTTTGGGCAAAATCAGGGAGAAAACCTACCTAACTTTTATAACGCAAATCAGTCAACAGCAAATACGAACAATAATTTCAAAAATAACAATTTCCAGAGTAATAGTAACAATAACAATTTTAATAATAGAAATAATAGAAATAATAATAATAACAATCAAAATAATAGAAACGGCTATCTTAATAGAAATAACGGTTTTAATAATTCCGGGAATAATAGAAATTTTAAGTATAACCAAAACTATTTTAATACAAATAGTAATTACGGCAATAATAATAATAGCAACTTGAATAACCGGAATTACGGAAATAATAGTAATAATAATAATAACAATTACAATGGTAATAATAATAATAACAACAACTATAATAATAATAATAATAATAATAATAATAATAATAACAATGGTAATTATAATAGAAGCAATTATAATAACAATAATAGCCCGCCAAACCAACGATTGCAATGTGGATTTTGTAACAAGTTTGGCCACACCTACAATGAATGTAGAACAAGAATGAACACACCTTATTGCGATCGATGTCGCATGCATGGACACACAAACAATGCATGCAATTCTTCACCACCACCCAATCAAATTAATATGCTAACAAGACAAACTGGTAGAGAACCCGAAAAAGCAGAAGTTACGTGCAACTTCTGTTTACAAACGGGTCATACGTTAGCAAATTGTTACGCAAAAGAAAATTGGGAAAAAAATTTTTCCTCAGATAACCCTTCGGGAAACTAAAAAAGGGCTGTCACCCAGACCCACAAAAAACTGAGATAAGGCGTCAGCCCGCAACTAATCATCCCCAACAATCAAAGTGTTTAATAAAAATACAATTACCTATAGTAACCAACAGTCCTGCCAAATTGCTAGTAGATACGGGAGCAGATGTAAGTTTAATAAAAAAATCTTCACTAAAAAGTGACATAATAATAAATAAGAACGAAGTAATAGATATACAAACTGCATTTGGTAAAGGTCAAACATTGGGTACATGCTCTACCACTTTACCTCCACCGATTTCGCAAACATGTAAGTTCCACATAGTGGAAAAAATTAAGCAAATTCCAGGTGATGGTATATTAGGGTATGATTTCTTGTCTCAGAATTGTAATGTTGAAGGCCCAAACAAACGGTTAACTTTCCCCGAGGTAAAATTTGACAAAGGCAATTTCAGAATACCACTTTTTACAGGTGAGTCCACAATGTCCAAAGAAATGGTCCATATAGATGTCGCCCAGGCACAGATTGAAACATCTGTACCTAAGGCTAAAATTGTAAGTGGCAACGAGGACGGACGAACACCTCTGAACCAGAACTTGGAAACCAAATTGGAATATAAAAAAGAGACTCAGAGAGAAATTTATATTCCGGCAAGGTCGAAAAAGTTGGTGCAGATAGAAGTGACATTCAAACAAGATAGACTCTGCTTGTCGCAAGAACTAAGCGAAGGAGTTTATCTGGGAGGTTGTCTGGTCAGGCCAGTCGAAGGAAAAGTAATCGTTCCAATCCTCAACACTCAAGTAACGGACAAAATAATCAAACCATTTACCCCCACAACTAAACCACTGGAAGAATACAGTTTAATAACCTTATGCGAAGAAGCTGAAAATTTAACTAAAGAAGCGGAAAAATATTCCGACGATTATATGAAATGTTTATTTAATTTAAATACAGATATTAAAAATAATAACAGAATAAAAGTACTCAAACAACATTTAAACCTGGATGAAAGCGCGACAATTAAGGAGAAAAACTCCATAATTCAGATATGTGAGGAATACAACGATATATTCCACTTACCCGACGATAAGCTTACTTATACTAACTCATGCGAACACACGATCCCAATCAAGCAAGACCAAGCACCGGTGAACCAAAAAATGTACCGCTTGCCAGAAAAACAACGAACAGTAATTCAAGAACAAGTCCAAGAAATGTTAGAAAACGAAATAATTACACCGAGTAAAAGTCCGTGGAACTCACCACTACTGGTAGTACCGAAAAAGAACGGACCAGATGGAGAAAAAAGATGGAGAGTTGTAGTTGATTTCAGGAAACTAAATCAAATTACAATCGGCGATGCATTCCCTTTACCATGCATCGAAGATATTTTGGATCAATTGGGACACTCAAGGTATTTCACAACACTAGATCTTGCTAGTGGATACCATCAGGTTTTTGTTAATAAAGAGGACCGAACTAAAACCGCATTCAGCACCCCTTTTGGTCACTACGAATTTCAGAGAATGCCGTTCGGGCTCACGGGAGCGCCTGCGACTTTCCAAAGACTTATGAACCATGTACTATCAGGACTACAAGGTTTTATGTGTTTCGTTTATATGGACGATATAGTTATATACGGAAAAAATTTACTTGATTACAACATCAAGTTAGATTCAATATTTTCCAGGTTAAGAAATCATAACTTAAAGCTTCAACCTGAAAAATGCAATTTTCTTCGAAAAGAAATTGTATATTTGGGACACAAGTGCTCACCAGAAGGAGCATTACCAGATCCATATAAAATAACATGCGTTCAGGATTTTCCAAGACCAAAAACTATCCGTCAAGTTCAGTCATTTTTAGGACTAGCAAATTATTATAGAAAATTCATACCCGATTTTTCAAAGATAGCAGAACCTTTAAATAAATTACTGCGCAAGAATATGAAATTTAAATGGACCGAGCAGTGCGAATTATCTTTTAACTGTCTAAAAAAATCTTTAATAACACCTCCACTTCTTATTCACCCCGATTTCTCGAAACCATTTACACTAACTACAGATGCAAGTAATGAAGCGATAGAAGCAGTTTTGTCACAAGGCGAAGTAGGTAAAGATAAGCCTATTGCTTATGCCAGTAGATCTCTTAATAGAGCCGAAAGAAATTACTCTACGATAGAAAAAGAACTATTGGCAATTGTATGGGCGGCAAAAAACTTTAGGTGTTATCTTTACGGCCGAAGATTTACTGTGTATACCGATCACAAACCATTAAAGGGTGTGTTTAATGTAAAAGACCCTACAACGCGTTTAGTGCGATTTCACCACAAGCTATCAGAGTATGATTACCAGATTGAGTACAAAGCTGGAAAATACAATACTAACGCTGATGCGCTTAGCCGAATCCCCCCACAAAAAATAAGATCAGTTAACAATGATAAAATATTAGTAGAAAAAGCAGTACCCATTGACGAAAAATTAGAGCAAGTTAAAATTAGTGAAAAAGAATACGCCATTATGGAAAAGTTATACAACAAAAATTTTGAAGAAAAAACATCAGCCATTAGCAAAAATACATATAACAACAAAAAAACAACGCGAAATAATTTTGATAAACAAACGGCCATCGATGAAATTATATCTGACAACAACAATGCAGTACAAAATAATTTAATTGAAAAAACATCGGCCATCAATGAAATAGTACACGGTAACAAAAGTGATGTTGCAAATGAAGTTGATAAAAGTGAACTTGAAAATAGGTGGGAACAATTGTTCTTGGACAAAAATCGGGAAAAACCTACAAACGAAATAAAAAACAAAAATTTAAGAGGTATACATGCAATAACCAGAAAGCAAACCACTACAAAAAATGCGGAACAAGCAGAAAAGGTTGAAAAAATAGAGACCAAAACTGGCACAAATTTTACACATTCATACAGAAATGAATGAATTACTAATTTTTACTCTCCACCTCCTCCAACAAATATATATACATTTAAATGAACAATTCGCAATATTATCTTCATTGCAGCAACATAAACTGCACCCTTCAATACTTTCGGCTGAAACTCTAACAAAATTACAATCAGAAATTGCTAATCAAACTGACACTTTACATTTAGATTTTCCCACCTTAACTCAGATCATAAAGGTAGACGCGGAACATCTCGAAAACGGAATCTTAATACGAATTACATTCCCAATCCCATCCAGAGACATATATACTCTCAACAAAATCTACTTATTCCCGACCCAAACTAACAACACTAATTTCATAATTTTAAATACTAACACAGACTATATCCTCAATAATACAAAAAAGGGATCCTCAATCGAATTAACCACCTCTGAATTTAACTCCGTTTGCCAAGAGATATTACTGAATCATTTCATCCCTCTGTACCTATGCAAGATAACCCAACCTCGAGAAATAAACCTTTTTAGTTCAAAATGTATTCCAAATTTATTAATAAAAAATGCATTGTCTCCTACATGTTGTGACTATAAGATTCTCAAACAATCACCGGATATACTAACAAAACTAGTAAGTACGAATGTTTGGTTATTTTCTTTCCGAACATTGCGAACATTGACAATCCAATGCGCAGACGAAAATTCGCATGACACATTATTGGAAAACGGTATTTTGACTCTACTATCAAATTGTATATATATATTAGACGACCAGGAACTTCCATTCGAAGGAAATGCAGAATTTAACTTACCGATACATCAACCAGAACATACTAAACTACCATTATTTATATTAGACACAAAATTGAATAACGATGCGAAAAAAGATTCTTTGACAAAAATCCATTTTAAATCACATCAATCCCTAAACGCTAACTTACAAGAAGCAGGCCAATCTTTGAAAGAATTCAGTGACGAGGTTCAAAAAATCGAAACTGACAGAAATAACAAAAAAAATACAAATATAATCTACGCAAATAGTAGCATTATCGCAATTCTTATACTAATCATAATATTGGCAATAGTAATAATAACACTGCGAAGGAAAAATGTTAAAAAACCCAAAGTAAAAAACAGCGTACCTTTAAATACGGTGCAGATACCTCTAAGCAATTTCCCTTGCAGGCCAGTTGTGAAAATAGAAGAACTAGATGTTAAACTAACCCAAATACATTCACCTAAGACTGAACAAAAGAAAATGAATATAGCCCCTCCCCCTCCACCAATGCCTGTAACATAGACAAGGAAAATTGGTCGAGTTAAACAGATTTGCGAAAATCTAAATGAAAAACAGAGAATTAAGGAATCTCTGGAAAGTCTAAATTAAAAACTTCTTCGCATAATGCTTGTTGATATCCTATTTTTTTTTTTTTCTTCTTTCTCTCTTCACCTGCATCAATATTGCGAATCAAAATGGTACAAGAGAAAATTATATATGCTTATATAAATTTCTTATTTTTTTTAAGCAACCGAATTCATTTTTGGTAGCATAAGGCCTAAGTTAAAAATGTCGTCTCAGCAGAAACAAATTTAGTAATTTTTTTTTTAGTAATTTTTGCAATAAACAACAAAAATATGTTGGTTTCATTGAAAAAAAAAAAAGAAACAGAATAATAACAACGTTTAGATTTTAGTGTATAATTTATTTTATTTAAAAACAAAAAAAAAATCCACAACAACAAAAAAAGAATTATAATAAGATAAAGAATTAGAAAATGTTGGGCCCAAAACTCTGGGTAGCCAATACATAGATGCCGGAAGGCTGGTTGCCCCCGAAAGACAACATCATGCCGACCTGCATTTCAAAGCGGCGTCCTGCTTCCTCAACCAATTGGTCGATGATAAAAACTCTATAATTACTATGAGTAGTCACAACAATTCTCTAAAAATAAAAAGAGGAACAATTAAAAAAAAAAAAAAAAAAAAAAAAATATATATATATAACAGATCACCTAATTGTAAATGAACTTACATTGTCGGACGCACGCCACATATGCAGGTGTATGTCAGCAACACCTGCATCTTCCAGTACGATGTTGTTTCGCTCATCACTGCCCACTAAGGTACTAGGCAGAATGGGATGAGCTAACCCGGTCCAGAAGTTTACCAAAAAAAGAGCGGCCATGGTACTGATAATCGTCGTTAAATATCTGATTAACTGATTAACTTTAACAAGCATACTACCTTTTTTATATGAAAATTAAATGCGTAAAAACGCATAATTGGCATTTATTTTTGTTTTCTTACCCAATAGTCAATTTTCAATGTTCTATTTAGTTTTTTGTATTGAAATTCGACACCATCCTAAATTATTCATCCAATATCCACATATAGGCTCAAACAAGGGCATTAACCGGTAAAAATTGAATTAAAAATGGCAATAACAAAAAAAAAATTAAAATAAGCACATTTTTAACTAAAATAAATATTAAATAATAATATCTATGTACAAAATAATGTTGTCAAAAAAAAAAAAAAAAAAAGACAACCCCAACTATGTTAATAATTAAGATAAACTAATATTTATATAAATAAGTATTTTATTAAGCCAAACATGTATCTTTAGTATTAAGTTATATATAGTAATTATACATGCATGAATCGATTTATTTTTTTTTATTTAGTCGTTCGCAAATTATTAAAACAAAAAAAAATTATGTTTTCCTTTCAACAAAGGCTAATCCTTTCTTTGTTTAAAGGTAAAAATAATTTTTTTTTTGGGGAAAATATGAAGGGGTGTAATGTAATAAAACATTACAGATACCCCTCGTAATTACAAACTGCATTACGAACTTTAATGTGATTGGTTTAGTGACACATTTTCATGTTGAAGCAACACGGAAATGTGCCGAAAAATCATATTTCAAAACCAAAAATCATTGTAGACATTTTTCGGCGAAAGTTCTACTTTGTGAATAAAAAATAATGAATTACGAAATGCATTAAAATTACTTGATGCATTTCGAAACTCATTATCGGCAGAAAATTACATTGATTTTGTAATACATGTTATTGGCATGACTTATGAAATCAATGAAAACATTCTAGGGAAAAAAGTAAACCAGAACTATTACGTAAATGTTCTGCGACCTAGAAAATAATGAGCACAAAGTATGAACTTTCTGCCTATAAGAATGCTAGTTTTTGATAATCACAAGTTCAGTCCAGTTAGTAAAAACATACGGTACGCGGTAGTGATTGAAAGTAAAGTCGTTGCGTTTTTTTGAACGAAAAAGTTAAGTTCGGTAAGAGATCATTTGTGAAAAAGAAAATAAAGTTGAAAGGAAACTTCAAAGATTTAGTGTAAGAAGAAAAAAATATAGAGTGTAAGAAAAATTTAGAAACAGATCTAAGAGATCATTTGTGAAAAAGAAAATAAAGTTGAAAGGAAACTTCAAAGATTTAGTGTAAGAAGAAAAAAATATAGAGTGTAAGAAAAATTTAGAAACAGATCTAAAGGATCATTTGTGAAAAAGGAAATAAAGTTGAAAGGAAATTTTAAAGTTTGACTGAAAGAGAAAAAATAAAGTGTAAGAAAAATTTAGAAACAGATCTAAAAGATCATTTGTGAAAAAGGAAATAAAGCTCAAAGGAAATTATGTAAGTCATTTGTTTTCATTACCTTTTTTTTTTACAACAACCACATTCAAACCGCAAAAGCTCCAATCTGGATTCGCGATTCCTCTTCCGAAAGAAATAACTCTATCATCTTCACAAAACAATTTCCCCGAGAGAGCCACGAGGGTCGTCTGTAGGGCCATATTACACAACAATAGCTCTAACTATCACCGTTTTGGCGCTAGAGTCGATTAAATATTGTTTTCTTGTTTAATTCATATCTCCTAAAGTAGAGCACCCACATAATTGGAATGTGTGACAGATGTTAGACATTTTGACGGTGAATACTATGCCGTTAGTCATATAGTTCTAAGTATCACCGTTTTGGCGCTAGAGTCGATTATATATTGCTTTCTTGTTTAATTCATATCTCCTAAAGTAGAACACCCACATAATTGGAATGTTCGGCAGTTGTTAGACAGTTTTATAGCGAATATTTGGCCGTTAGTCACATAGTTCTAACTATCACCGTTTTGGCGCTAGAGTCGATTAAATATTATTTTCTTGTTTAATTCATATCTCCTATAGTAGACCACCCACATACTTGGAATGTGCGGTGGATGTTAGACATTTTGACGGCGAATACTACGCCGTTAGTCATATAGTTCTAACTAACACCGTTTTGGCGCTAGAGTCGATTAAATATTGTTTTCTTGTTTAATTCATATCTCCTAAAGCAGAGCACCCACATAAATGGAATTTGCGGTGGATGCTAGACATTTTGACGGCGAATACTATGCCGTTAGTCACATAGTTGTAACTATAACCGTTTTGGCGCTAGAGTCGATTAAATATTGTTTTCTTGTTTAATTCAGATCTCCTAAAGTAGAGCACCCACATAATTGAAATGTGCGGCAGTTGTTAGACATTTTGACGGCGAATACTATGCCGTTAGTCATATAGCTCTAACTATCACCGTTTTGGCGCTAGAGTCGATTATATATTGCTTTCTTGTTTAATTCATATCTCCTAAAGTAGAACACCCACATAATTGGAATGTTCGGCAGTTGTTAGACAGTTTTATAGCGAATATTTGGCCGTTAGTCACATAGTTCTAACTATCACCGTTTTGGCGCTAGAGTCGATTAAATATTATTTTCTTGTTTAATTCATATCTCCTATAGTAGACCACCCACATACTTGGAATGTGCGGTGGATGTTAGACATTTTGACGGCGAATACTACGCCGTTAGTCATATAGTTCTAACTAACACCGTTTTGGCGCTAGAGTCGATTAAATATTGTTTTCTTGTTTAATTCATATCTCCTAAAGCAGAGCACCCACATAAATGGAATTTGCGGTGGATGCTAGACATTTTGACGGCGAATACTATGCCGTTAGTCACATAGTTGTAACTATAACCGTTTTGGCGCTAGAGTCGATTAAATATTGTTTTCTTGTTTAATTCAGATCTCCTAAAGTAGAGCACCCACATAATTGAAATGTGCGGCAGTTGTTAGACATTTTGACGGCGAATACTATGCCGTTAGTCACATAGTTCTAACTATCAACGCTTTGGCGCTAGAGTCAATTAAATATTGCTTTCTTGTTTAATTCATATCTCCTAAAGTAGAGCACCCACATAATTGGAATTTACGGTAGATGTTAGAAATTTTGACGGCGAATAGTATGCCGTTAGTCATATAGTTCTAACTATCACCGTTTTGGCGCTAGAGTCGATTAAATATTGTTTTCTTGTTTAATTCATATCTCCTAAAGTATAGCACCCACATAATCGGAATGTTCGGCAGTTGTTAAACAGTTTCATAGCGAATATTTTGCCGTTAGTCACATAGGTCTAACTATCACCGTTTTGGCGCTAGGGTCGATTAAATATTGTTTTCTTGTTTAATTCATATCTCCTAAAGTAGAGCACCCACATAATTGCAATGTGCGGCAGATGTTAGACATTTTGACGGTGAATATTATGCCGTTAGTCATATAGTTCTAACTATCACCGTTTTGGCGCTAGAGTCGATTAAATATTGTTTTCTTGTTTAATTCATATCTCCTAAAGCAGAGCACGCACATAAATGGAATTTGCGATGGATGCTAGACATTTTGACGGCGAATACTATGCCGTTAGTCACATAGTTGTAACTATCACCGTTTTGGCGCTAGAGTCGATTAAATATTGTTTTCTTGTTTAATTCATATCTCCTAAAGTAGAGCACCCACATAATTGAAATGTGCGGCAGTTGTTAGACATTTTGACGGCGAATACTATGCCGTTAGTCATATAGCTCTAACTATCACCGTTTTGGCGCTAGGGTCGATTAAATATTGCTTTCTTGTTTAATTCATATCTCCTAAAGTAGAGCACCCACATAATTGGAATTTGCGGTAGATGTTAGAAATTTTGACGGCGAATAGTATGCCGTTAGTCACAAAGTTCTAACTATCACCGCTTTGGCGCTAGAGTCGATTAAATATTGTTTTCTTGTTTAATTCATATCTCCTAAAGTAGAGCACCCACATAATTGGAATTTGCGGTAGATGTTAGAAATTTTGACGGCGAGTAGTATGCCGTTAGTCATATAGTTCTAACTATCACCGTTTTGGCGCTAGAGTCGATTAAATATTGTTCTCTTGTTTAATTCATATCTCCTAAAGTATAGCACCCACATAATCGGAATGTTCGGCAGTTGTTAGACAGTTTTATAGCGAATATTTTGCCGTTAGTCACATAGTTCTAACTATCACCATTTTGGCGCTAGAGTCGATTAAATATTGTTTTCTTGTTTAATTCATATCTCCTAAAGTAGAGCACCCACATAATTGGAATGTGCGGTAGATGTTAGAAATTTTGACGGCGAATACTATGCCGTTAGTCATATAGCTCTAACTATCACCGTTTTGGCGCTAGGGTCGATTAAATATTGCTTTCTTGTTTAATTCATATCTCCTAAAGTAGAGCACCCACATAATTGGAATTTGCGGTAGATGTTAGAAATTTTGACGGCGAATAGTATGCCGTTAGTCACAAAGTTCTAACTATCACCGCTTTGGCGCTAGAGTCGATTAAATATTGTTTTCTTGTTTAATTCATATCTCCTAAAGTAGAGCACCCACATAATTGGAATTTGCGGCAGATGTTAGACATTTTGACGGCGAATAGTATGCCGTTAGTCACATACTTCTAACTGTCACCGCTTTGGCGCTAGAGTCGATTAAATATTGTTTTCTTGTTTAATTCATAACTCCTAAAGTAGAGCACCCACATAATTGGAATGTGTGGCAGATGTTAGACATTTTGACGGTGAATACTATGCCGTTAGTCATATAGTTCTAACTGTCACCGTTTTGGCGCTAGAGTCGATTAAATATTGCTTTCTGGTTTAATTCATATCTCCTAAAGTAGAGCACCCACATAATTGGAATTTGCGGTAGATGTTAGAAATTTTGACGGCGAATAGTATGCCGTTAGTCATATAGTTCTAACTATCACCGTTTTGGCGCTAGAGTCGATTAAATATTGTTTTCTTGTTTAATTCATAACTCCTAAAGTAGAGCACCCACATAATTGGAATGTGTGGCAGATGTTAGACATTTTGACGGTGAATACTATGCCGTTAGTCATATAGTTCTAACTATCACCGTTTTGGCGCTAGAGTCGATTAAATATTGCTTTCTGGTTTAATTCATATCTCCTAAAGAAGAGCACCCGCATAATTGGAATTTGCGGTAGATGTTAGAAATTTTGACGGCGAATAGTATGCCGTTAGTCATATAGTTCTAACTATCACCGTTTTGGCGCTAGAGTCGATTAAATATTGTTTTCTTGTTTAATTCATATCTCCTAAAGCAGAGCACCCACATAAATGGAATTTGCGGTGGATGCTAGACATTTTGACGGCGAATACTATGCCGTTAGTCACATAGTTGTAACTATCACCGTTTTGGCGCTAGAGTCGATTAAATATTGTTTTCTTGTTTAATTCAGATCTCCTAAAGTAGAGCACCCACATAATTGAAATGTGCGGCAGTTGTTAGACATTTTGACGGCGAATACTATGCCGTTAGTCATATAGCTCTAACTATCACCGTTTTGGCGCTAGAGTCGATTAAATATTGCTTTCTTGTTTAATTCATATCTCCTAAAGTATAGCACCCACATAAACGGAATGTTCGGCAGATGTTAGACATTTTGACGGTGAATACAATGCCGTTAGTCATATAGTTCTAACTATCACCGTTTTGGCGCTAGAGTCGATTAAATATTGTTTTCTTGTTTAATTCATATCTCCTAAAGTATAGCACCCACATAAACGGAATGTTCGGCAGTTGTTAGACAGTTTTATAGCGAATATTTTGCCGTTAGTCACATAGTTGTAACTATCACCGTTTTGGCGCTAGAGTCGATTAAATATTGTTTTCTTGTTTAATTCATATCTCCTAAAGTAGAGCACCCACATAATTGGAATTTGCGGTAGATGTTGGAAATTTTGACGGCGAATAGTATGCCGTTAGTCGCATAGTTCTAACTATCACCGCTTTGGCGCTAGTGTCAATTAAATATTGCTTTCTTGTTTAATTCATATCTCCTAAAGTAGAGCACACACATAATTGGAATTTGCGGTAGATGTTAGAAATTTTGACGGCGAATAGTATGCCGTTAGTCATATAGTTCTAACTATCACCGTTTTCGCGCTAGAGTCGATTAAATATTGTTTTCTTGTTTAATTCATATCTCCTAAAGTATAGCACCCACATAATCGGAATGTTCGGCAGTTGTTAGACAGTTTCATAGCGAATATTTTGCCGTTAGTCACATAGGTCTAACTATCACCGTTTTGGCGCTAGGGTCGATTAAATATTGTTTTCTTGTTTAATTCATATCTCCTAAAGTAGAGCACCCACATAATTGCAATGTGCGGCAGATGTTAGACATTTTGACGGTGAATACTATGCCGTTAGTCATATAGTTGTAACTATCACCGTTTTGGCGCTAGAGTCGATTAAATATTGCTTTCTTGTTTAATTCATATCTCCTAAAGTAGAGTACCCACATAATTGGAATTTGCGGTAGATGTTAGAAATTTTGACAGCGAATATTATGCCGTTAGTCATATAGTTCTAACTATCACCGTTTTGGCGCTAGAGTCGATTAAATATTGTTTTCTTGTTTAATTCATATCTCCTAAAGCAGAGCACGCACATAAATGGAATTTGCGGTGGATGCTAGACATTTTGACGGCGAATACTATGCCGTTAGTCACATAGTTGTAACTATCACCGTTTTGGCGCTAGAGTCGATTAAATATTGTTTTCTTGTTTAATTCATATCTCCTAAAGTAGAGCACCCACATAATTGGAATTTGCGGCAGATGTTAGACATTTTGACGGCGAATAGTATGCCGTTAGTCACATAGTTCTAACTGTCACCGCTTTGGCGCTAGAGTCGATTAAATATTGTTTTCTTGTTTAATTCATAACTCCTAAAGTAGAGCACCCACATAATTGGAATGTGTGGCAGATGTTAGACATTTTGACGGTGAATACTATGCCGTTAGTCATATAGTTCTAACTGTCACCGTTTTGGCGCTAGAGTCGATTAAATATTGCTTTCTGGTTTAATTCATATCTCCTAAAGTAGAGCACCCACATAATTGGAATTTGCGGTAGATGTTAGAAATTTTGACGGCGAATAGTATGCCGTTAGTCATATAGTTCTAACTATCACCGTTTTGGCGCTAGAGTCGATTAAATATTGTTTTCTTGTTTAATTCATAACTCCTAAAGTAGAGCACCCACATAATTGGAATGTGTGGCAGATGTTAGACATTTTGACGGTGAATACTATGCCGTTAGTCATATAGTTCTAACTATCACCGTTTTGGCGCTAGAGTCGATTAAATATTGCTTTCTGGTTTAATTCATATCTCCTAAAGAAGAGCACCCGCATAATTGGAATTTGCGGTAGATGTTAGAAATTTTGACGGCGAATAGTATGCCGTTAGTCATATAGTTCTAACTATCACCGTTTTGGCGCTAGAGTCGATTAAATATTGTTTTCTTGTTTAATTCATATCTCCTAAAGCAGAGCACCCACATAAATGGAATTTGCGGTGGATGCTAGACATTTTGACGGCGAATACTATGCCGTTAGTCACATAGTTGTAACTATCACCGTTTTGGCGCTAGAGTCGATTAAATATTGTTTTCTTGTTTAATTCAGATCTCCTAAAGTAGAGCACCCACATAATTGAAATGTGCGGCAGTTGTTAGACATTTTGACGGCGAATACTATGCCGTTAGTCATATAGCTCTAACTATCACCGTTTTGGCGCTAGAGTCGATTAAATATTGCTTTCTTGTTTAATTCATATCTCCTAAAGTATAGCACCCACATAAACGGAATGTTCGGCAGATGTTAGACATTTTGACGGTGAATACAATGCCGTTAGTCATATAGTTCTAACTATCACCGTTTTGGCGCTAGAGTCGATTAAATATTGTTTTCTTGTTTAATTCATATCTCCTAAAGTATAGCACCCACATAAACGGAATGTTCGGCAGTTGTTAGACAGTTTTATAGCGAATATTTTGCCGTTAGTCACATAGTTGTAACTATCACCGTTTTGGCGCTAGAGTCGATTAAATATTGTTTTCTTGTTTAATTCATATCTCCTAAAGTAGAGCACCCACATAATTGGAATTTGCGGTAGATGTTGGAAATTTTGACGGCGAATAGTATGCCGTTAGTCGCATAGTTCTAACTATCACCGCTTTGGCGCTAGTGTCAATTAAATATTGCTTTCTTGTTTAATTCATATCTCCTAAAGTAGAGCACACACATAATTGGAATTTGCGGTAGATGTTAGAAATTTTGACGGCGAATAGTATGCCGTTAGTCATATAGTTCTAACTATCACCGTTTTCGCGCTAGAGTCGATTAAATATTGTTTTCTTGTTTAATTCATATCTCCTAAAGTATAGCACCCACATAATCGGAATGTTCGGCAGTTGTTAGACAGTTTCATAGCGAATATTTTGCCGTTAGTCACATAGGTCTAACTATCACCGTTTTGGCGCTAGGGTCGATTAAATATTGTTTTCTTGTTTAATTCATATCTCCTAAAGTAGAGCACCCACATAATTGCAATGTGCGGCAGATGTTAGACATTTTGACGGTGAATACTATGCCGTTAGTCATATAGTTGTAACTATCACCGTTTTGGCGCTAGAGTCGATTAAATATTGCTTTCTTGTTTAATTCATATCTCCTAAAGTAGAGTACCCACATAATTGGAATTTGCGGTAGATGTTAGAAATTTTGACAGCGAATATTATGCCGTTAGTCATATAGTTCTAACTATCACCGTTTTGGCGCTAGAGTCGATTAAATATTGTTTTCTTGTTTAATTCATATCTCCTAAAGCAGAGCACGCACATAAATGGAATTTGCGGTGGATGCTAGACATTTTGACGGCGAATACTATGCCGTTAGTCACATAGTTGTAACTATCACCGTTTTGGCGCTAGAGTCGATTAAATATTGTTTTCTTGTTTAATTCATATCTCCTAAAGTAGAGCACCCACATAATTGAAATGTGCGGCAGTTGTTAGACATTTTGACGGCGAATACTATGCCGTTAGTCATATAGCTCTAACTATCACCGTTTTGGCGCTAGGGTCGATTAAATATTGCTTTCTTGTTTAATTCATATCTCCTAAAGTAGAGCACCCACATAATTGGAATTTGCGGTAGATGTTAGAAATTTTGACGGCGAATAGTATGCCGTTAGTCACAAAGTTCTAACTATCACGGCTTTGGCGCTAGAGTCGATTAAATATTGTTTTCTTGTTTAATTCATATCTCCTAAAGTAGAGCACCCACATAATTGGAATTTGCGGTAGATGTTAGAAATTTTGACGGCGAGTAGTATGCCGTTAGTCATATAGTTCTAACTATCACCGTTTTGGCGCTAGAGTCGATTAAATATTGTTTTCTTGTTTAATTCATATCTCCTAAAGTATAGCACCCACATAATCGGAATGTTCGGCAGTTGTTAGACAGTTTTATAGCGAATATTTTGCCGTTAGTCACATAGTTCTAACTATCACCATTTTGGCGCTAGAGTCGATTAAATATTGTTTTCTTGTTTAATTCATATCTCCTAAAGTAGAGCACCCACATAATTGGAATGTGCGGTAGATGTTAGAAATTTTGACGGCGAATACTATGCCGTTAGTCATATAGCTCTAACTATCACCGTTTTGGCGCTAGGGTCGATTAAATATTGCTTTCTTGTTTAATTCATATCTCCTAAAGTAGAGCACCCACATAATTGGAATTTGCGGTAGATGTTAGAAATTTTGACGGCGAATAGTATGCCGTTAGTCACAAAGTTCTAACTATCACCGCTTTGGCGCTAGAGTCGATTAAATATTGTTTTCTTGTTTAATTCATAACTCCTAAAGTAGAGCACCCACATAATTGGAATGTGTGGCAGATGTTAGACATTTTGACGGTGAATACTATGCCGTTAGTCATATAGTTCTAACTGTCACCGTTTTGGCGCTAGAGTCGATTAAATATTGCTTTCTGGTTTAATTCATATCTCCTAAAGTAGAGCACCCACATAATTGGAATTTGCGGTAGATGTTAGAAATTTTGACGGCGAATAGTATGCCGTTAGTCATATAGTTCTAACTATCACCGTTTTGGCGCTAGAGTCGATTAAATATTGTTTTCTTGTTTAATTCATATCTCCTAAAATATAGCACCCACATAATCGGAATGTTCGGCAGTTGTTAGACTGTTTTATAGCGAATATTTTGCCGTTAGTCACATAGTTCTAACAATCACCGTTTTGGCGCTAGAGTCGATTAAATATTGCTTTCTGGTTTAATTCATATCTCCTAAAGTAGAGCACCCACATAATTGGAATGTGCGGCAGATGTTAGACATTTTGACGGCGAATACTATGCCGTTAGTCATATAGTTCTAACTATCACCGTTTTGGCGCTAGAGTCGATTAAATATTGCTTTCTTGTTTAATTCATATCTCCTAAAGTAGAGCACCCACATACTTGAACAGCGATTCAGGCATAGATTTGTCGACATTCGAAGTCACTTTTCCAAGACACCACATATGGTTGATAAAATGCGTCAGTGTATGTGCAAGTGTACGTGTATTTAGTCATTGAGTTCGAAACATATGTTTTTATTATTCGGAGAATACATTGTCATTTTTTGTTAATTTTTTTGTTAACTAAAAATTTTTTTTTTTGGTAAAATTATTATTTTTCTAAAAGAGAAAAATAATTTTATTTAGTTTAGTGCTAAATAGTAGTAAAGTAAAAATTAATTTAATTGAGAATTAATCGTTAAACAGAAAAAAAAAATATTTATTTCAAATTAACGAAATCTTTTATACAATTTACTAACGGAAAAATACTGACTAGCTCCAGAGCATGTCAGAAAAATTGGTGGGAAAAAATTTCCCGACGGTAGAAATAATTTCCTTTTCGAAATTAGATTTAGCGAGGTGGCAAACCCTTTTTTCCATATTAGGGAAATTTTTCAAAAAAGGTGGCAATAAACGTCGACAAATGTATGCCTGAATCGATGTTCAGAACACCGATTTTCGTTTTCACCAATCCATTGCACAAAAAGTGAAATGCAGAACATGGGTGAATATATGATTCTTTCATTTTTTTTGTGATTTGTTTGAGGAAATAAATATGGCAGAATAGGCCTAAATTTGATGGGAGATCATGTGATTTATTTGGCCCGGATCTAATTGAGTTTATTTCATTCCGCTCAACACTTATTTTCAATGAAATATCACATGGTACCCAAATTTTTTTTTGTTTTTTTGTATATTGCCCGCTGGTGATCTAAGAGGGTGTGAAACCAACCTCCCAATCCATTTTGCCAGCCCCTTTAAGCACGCAATTCAAGATGGATGGTAATGACCCACCCCTCTGACGAGCTAATCAGCGCAATTAGCTAGGTGTGCTGCATTCTAATTACCATCAGTGTTGCATCTTCACAAGCCTCTGTCGTAAGACCCATGCCTGCCTTTTAGGATTTCAAAGGGCCAAAAGGCCAATCTAACATAAAGGTGTATCGTCTGGCCTATATTTCTTTGGAAATGAAGTTTTGCAGTTTCCATCAATAGTGCTCAATATCGGACGATGTTGGAAACTTTTTAGGGCCAGCTGTGGAGAACCACCATATGGTTCCAACAAGATAAAGCCACAGTGCATACTGCAAGGGGCTTAATGGCTCTTGAGGAAAACTACAAACTTCATTTTGTTTCACCCTCCATAAGACCATATTTTTTAAATAAATTTTTTTTGCCTTCGAAAAGAAGCCATGCTCTTTTGCAGTTATGTAAAGTATTTGTTTTTGTTGACTTTTTTTTGATTGGTCCTTCAAAATGTTTCAGAAATTTTGGGGGATAAGTCACAATGAAACTCGCGTCCCATTTAATCATTTCCTCCAATAAAAATCACGCGTTCTACTACGATGACACTAACAACTTCTTTTACACACGGATAAGAAAACACAGGGAACAAAAAATTTATATCATTGGTCTCTCTGTTTAGTCACTCTGCTTGTACATAAAATCGATATAACTTTGAATCATTAAACAGCAAAAACAAATACATGAAACTGTATGCCCGCTGTTATGTAGACGTTAATAGAATTTCATTCAATTTAATTTGAGCTCATTTCGTGTCTTTATCGTAATTATATATCGTATTATTTTTCAAATTTTAGATAAACTTGAAAAAATGCCTTCGAAATAATACAAAAAATTAGAAATGAGTAAAATTTAGTATTTTTATTTTGATAAAATGATATTGAAATAAAATAAATTTTTTGTAAATGGAATAAGAAAATTTTATTTAATTTCACAAAAGCATATTTTCACAGTTGTCACTAATTTTTGTCTCTTGTTACAAAATTAGGAAATGAAACTAATAGTCCATTAAGCATAGTACAGGGACGGCTACATGTCCGTAAACCAGGCTGAAAAAACTGAATTTTAAGCGTCTGTAGGCTGGTTGACAAACGGTCGATCGACATGTCGAATGTTGATTTTCAAGATGCGTGGATTGAAGCATAGATATATATAATTTTGGATATTCTTTCTTTACTTCTAGTCTTAGCAGCACAGCTAGGTTGAGTTGAAGTAGTCGACGGCTCATCAAAATGTAATGGGGCGAGCAATACGTCAGAGTGCAAAGGCCCCGGTCGCGATCAAACTGGCAAGTTATACTGGAGACAGTTTGAAATAGTAATTAGAATTGGCCATGAATTGTAATTCCTAATGTAGTCTGTCTCTGAGTAATTGAATCCGATTATAATTGCAACCTGATTCGTATGAGGTTCAGGGAACTTGATGGTTTTGTAGTTACTATTTATCGCTGCCGATAGATATCTAAAAAGTGATATTTTTATGCATATCGAAAAACCTTACTCCCTAGCAATATTGCGAATTTTCAATAAGATCCCTTCACGTAATTCGAAGACACCAAGCGAGAGGTATCGAGGGGAGGGGAAAAGTGAGGTTCTTAGTGGGAAAATCGAAAGCCCTTAGGCCCCTTAGTAATACTGTAGTTTCGTTAAAATCGGACCACCCAATTCGAAGCCACCAGGCGAAGAGTATCGAGGGGAGGGGAAAAATGAGTTTCGTAGTCGGAATATTGAAAGCCCTTAGCCCCCTTAGTAATACTGTAGTTTCATTAAGATCGAACCACCCAATTCAAAGGCACCAGGCGAGGGGTATCGGGGGGGGGGGGGAAGTGAGTTTTGTAGTGGGAAAATCGAAAGCTCTTAGCCCCTTAGTAATATTGTAAAGTTTCATTAAGTTCGGACCACCCAATTCGAAAATACCAAGCGAGGAGATCGAAGAGAGGGGAAAAGTTAGCTTTGTATTAGTAAAGTCGAAAGCCTTTTGCTCCCTTAGTAATACTGTAAAGTTTCATTAAGATCGGACCACCCAATTCGAAAATACCAGAGGTATCGAGGGGAGGGGAAAACGAATTTTCTCAGAGGTGAGATCAATTTCTAGTGCCCGAAAACCATTAACTCCCAAGTTTCGTGAAAATCGTTAGACGGGTTTTCGAGATCGTTGTGCAAACATTCCTCGTATTATATAAGTAATATTACTAGATTACTCGAAGCAAAAAATTCCTTCAGAAGCGGATGGCAAATTTTCGGATTTCTCCATACCATTCGGCATACTAAACGCTATGCGACTACGGCGACAAAGCCAGATAGTTGTAAAATTTGGAACTAACCAGGGATTGTCGAAAGGAAAAAAATAATAATTTTTTGGTTTTTCTCCAGTAATATTTAAGTCATTGGGTTGAAGTCTTTCGCAATGTTTAACGTGTGTATGTCGGTTTTCAACTTATTTGCAAATATCATTTTGAAAGACGGAGCTATAGTGTTCACATCCATATAAAGTGCGAGTGATTCCAGCAAAATTTAGTCTGAAAAATCATCGGCAGAGCACTTTGTCGCACTAGTGATTTTTCTAAAATGATGTTCACATACATGTCGATTCACATGTAGTCAGTCTGTGGGTTTAAGGTTGCAGACATATCGATCGACATGTATCTCGTCTGTAAGGGCCTTTACACCTTTTTTTATTATTCCAGTTTTATTTAAAATCAAAGACAAAATGTATTGAAAATGAATTCGTCAAATATCAAAAAATGAAACGACGCTTTCGTCGCATCGCGTACCGTTCCCGTCGCCGTCCCGTCTCCGTTTCGTTAACATAGCTAAGGCTTATTTTGAAATCCACTTGCATTTCTATCGCTTATTTATTGTGACGACAGACCTAATATCCTGCGGCAGTGGGTGTAAAAATAATATACAAAAATAAATTAACAATATTTTTTTTTTAAGTTATCTGGGGTTTTTGGTATTATTTTTATGACGCCTTTTATATTTCTAATCTTTATATCTAAGTTTAGCGCTGAAAAACTAAAATCCAATATTCTCAGTCAGGAACTAATTAAAAAAAAAATGAACCATGAAATATTTAATTTCATCAAAATAATATTTACTTGTGCATTGTAAGAAACAAAATCAAAAAGTCTAGTCTATTCAACAAGTAGTCGACGGGTTTCACAAAGTTAAATATTTCGCTTGTACGAAAGTATAAAATAAGCACCTTATTTATACAAAAGAAAATGAAGGAAAGCATTAGGAGCTGCAATGATGAAATAAAATATATTTATAAATATGAATTGTTTTTAATTATTTAATAAATCCGCCAGCGGATTATCAGATCCATCATCCTTAGATGTCTTAATAATTCCCTTTCCGTCTTTGCTAGATTGCTTTGAAATCGGATCCGAATTGACTCTGTCTAGGAAAAAGAAAATTAAGTAGGAGTAATTATAAAATTGATTTCAAATGAAGATTCTTACTTTTAATGTTGGTATTTGATGCTTTTCCTCCTCCAAACAGATCATCATCATCGTCATCAATGTCATCAAATAAATTTGTTTTAACGGCATGCTGTACAGTAGTGATACTAACATTTGTATTTTTAGAAGCTATGAACTTGTTCTGATTGTTCTGGAAATTACTTCTTTCATCACATAACTTTTTTTGAGTTATTTCGTTATTTGATGATTTTTTAAACAAATCGTCGTCTTCATCATCGGTAATAAATAATTTTGGTGCCTTATTTTCCTGTTTTGTTAAAGAAATATCTGGCTTAGTATTTTTTTGTATGTTGGAAAATATATCTTCATCAGAATCGTCAGGAAAAATCGAAGATGATAGCAAAAGGTTTTCTTTAAGAGTTCGATTATTTTTTGCGTGATGTATATTTGGTGTTGATGACAGAATTGGAATATTTTTTATATCGTTTTGGTTTTTATGAATAACATCATCCTTTTCATCATTTTCTTCGATTAAGTTTGTATTAGTTTCAGAACTGGTATTAGGTGTTAAACTGACTGCGCCAAAATCATTTCCCAAAACTGATATATTTGCATTCGTACTGTTATTGAAAGAATCTTTATCATATTTTTTAAAAAGTTTTTCTGCAGTACCAGATTTATCTTCATTTAAGGATTTCTCATAGTTCGCTTGTCTTCCTTTTCTTGTGGATGGTTTACGTTTGACTTGTATTCGAGCCCTGGTTTTATTGAAACTAAATAATTGGCTTGGATCAGATTCATTCACGATTGTGGGAAAAGTATAAATTTGTCTGGATACTGTTTCAGATAAACAAGATTGTGTTGATATATTGTCTAGTAATTTGTTCCTTACTCTTTTAGCACCAGGAAGTAAAGCTGCTATATTAATATTTAAATGTGTATCTAATTTTTTTGGTTGCATTCGTTTCGTTTTAAACTTTTCTTCCATTGCATCCTCATTTGTTTTGCTGACTTTTTGAATGAGGTCTGCTACAGTAGATTGTGTAGCTTCCGGCTCCACTTCCTTTGAAAATTCTGAATTACCATCATGCTTAAATAGATTTTCATTTCCATTGCTTTGATTCAATTCGTCACTATCTTTATTCCCCATTGGAAGTGAATTGGGCATGCCTAAAATTAAATCATCTGGAGGTGGTTCATCACTAAATATATTATAATTTGATGTTGGTTCTTTTTTAGAAATATCACTTTCAATAATTGTATCAGAATAATCATCGAAAAATATATTATGGCGTTTCGAATCAATGTTGCATTGAAAATCATCTTCAGGTGGTATGTCATCGTACAAACGTAACGGATCATAAGTTAAAGTTGGCACCCCTAGAATGTTCTCTTCGACATTTTCAGTCTCAGGTGTTCCTTTTGAAGTAATTTCGAATACATTTTCTTCCAGTGAAGTATCATCAAATAAAGACGTAGTAAATAGTTGACTTTTCAGATTATTTGAGTTTTCATTTTGTTTAGTTTCATTAAAAATATTTTTCTGCCTACTTTCAGTTTCTTCACTAAATTGTTCATGAGGTGATTTTGGATTTTCAGAAATTACAGAAATTTTATCAGAATATTGATTTAAAATTGAAATTGAAGTTACTGTTTCAGAAAAAGCTTTTTTATATGGATTAAATAAATCTTCACCTTCTTCATAACTATCAGAAATATCTCCAAATAAGTTAATAGATTTCGCTTTCGAAATATTAGTATCATTTAAATTTTCAGCAATTTCTTTAGGGATTTCAATAACCTTTTCAATAGATTCATCATTTTCTAAATTATCTTCAGAAATGATGTGACATAATTTATTTGATATAGTTTCATTTTCTACAATATTAGTACTAGTGTTATTAAAACTATTGTCATCATTAAAAATATCACTATTATGAATATTTTTATTCGCGCTTTCCATAGTATTATTTATGAAATAATTATTTTGTTCTTTTGTATTGCTCAGAATTTTTGCATTTTTAGTAAGCATAGCTACTGAGAAAATATCTTCAAATTTCTCACGAGGAAGATATTCTTTTTCAGCGGAAATTCCTTTTTTGGATGAAATTTGATCGGTATCAGTGTCTCTTGAATCAAAATTTGCGTAGTTGTCTGCTTCATTTTTTAAATCCGAACTAACATTAGTTTTATTAGACGTGCGAAATAAATGTTCAAATTCATCTTCTGGTGGTTCATCATCAAATATGTTAGTAATAAGAATCTTATGAGTTATATTTTTTGTATAAGGAAGAAAATCAGAAATTTCTTCTTCAAAGAGATTTGTAATCTGTTCTGACTTAGTACGAGTTAATTCTTTCGTAGTTTTCAAGTTGTTCTCTTCTGTTGATTCCAATATATTGCTTGAGATATCAATAACTGGTTCAACCTCATCGCTACTTTGATCAAATAAATTCTGCACCAACCTCGTTTTTGTATTTTTTTGTGATGTTTCTTTAGATTTAGTATTCAACTCACTCATGAATGAATCAAAATCATCGTCATCAAATAAATTTACAGTTTTTCTAGGAATATTTGATTTTTTTGTTTCAACATGTTTCCCCTGAATTATATTATTTAATGTTTCGGATTTTTTTTTATCTACATTACCAGACTTATGAGCCAGACAATTTTCTTGTTTTTTGTTTGGCAAAAATTCTTCGTCCGCATCGAAAAATAAATTTACAGGATCTTCCTTGTCAACTTCATCTAAATTTGGTGATTCGTCAATAAACACATTGGAAACCATATTTTGTTTGGGAATGTTAGTCTTTGGATGTTCTATAGAATTTTCTAAACCGTCTTTATCAGATTCTTCACAATTATCATCGAACAATATCTTATTTTTGGGTTTATGAATATAAAACCTATTTGAAATTCTATTCTCATCTTCTTTTAAAAGAACAGGAGCTGCTGGCACTCTTGAAACAATATTTCGAATGTCATCGGAAGACGTTTTCGATAAACCAGTATTGGAAGATATTTCGTCATCCGATGAACGATCATACATGTTTTGTTGTTTTGGAGCATTAGTATGTAAACCCCAAATTGAAGACTCTGATCCCGATATCGTTTGTGCATTACTTGGCAGAGATACTGAAGGGGATACACTTTCTGAGGATTCCGAATATTGATCACCAATTTCGTCTTCTGAAAAATCACCTTCAGAATCGCATAAACCAATATGCAATTTTTCTTTCCATTCTTTCGAACCAATAATATATGGCAGCGGATGACCTTGATATGGATTATTTTGCCTATATACAACACTACAAAATATTTGAATACATACATACATGAAAGTTATAGAAATATGTAAAATAGTTTTACTTTATTACTAAAACAAATTAACTCAGTTTTTCTTGACCAATTAAATCAAAACATTCTAATTATAATAAGAAATATTACACAATATTACAATACCTTTTTGACAAACCATCTTCATCATCAGAATCTTCAATGTCTAGAGAAACCTTTTCATAACATCTTTCCATAACAGTTATACTATTTTTTAATACATTGCTAACAATTTTTACCGGATTATAAAATTTATTTTCCTATGAAATTATTTATAAAGTATAAAATCAAACTTTAAATACATATAAGTATAAATGCTTACAACTTGTACTTTAATTGGAACTTCATTTTCATTAACAATTGTTTCATCATCTTCATAGACACGGTTTTCGACAAACTGGTAATGCTGTAAAGCGGAAAGTTCATTCGCAGCATTACCAAGGGATATTGCAGTACGATCCAAGTTCAATATAATTTTATTCATATTTGATTTTGTTGTAAGAGCTCGTTTTTCAAGATTCTAGATAAGAAAAATACCATTTTATTAAACATCTTGTGATTTTTATAAATTTCTAACTTGTGATATACTCTGCATAAGCTCCAATAACTTTCCATCACCTTCCAGGGTCCAGGAATAGGCATTACTCCGGATATTGTCCGAATCCCATGGTTTAGAATTCTATATAAAATTGCCATATTAATATCAATATATTTATTCTTCTCTTTTTTTATAGAACTATAAAATACCATTGGATAAATATACACAATACAGTACAGAATAATTAATGTATATATTTCGAAAACAATTTTCTTAATTTTGAGAAAATGACAAACAGCTGATTTTCATATAATACTTAGAGCAGAACGCCGCGAAAACCATCGTGAAAACCAACGTATTCGAGTGTCAAAAATCGTATTCAAATTTTATGTGAACACAATAGCGTAACCAAGCATAGTGTAAATTGATTTTATTTTCGAAAATAAATTCTCTCTTTTTCAATAAGTTTGTGAAATTGATTATGTCAAATGAAATAATCTTTTAAAACATATAACTTTTACCCTCAATAAGAATTTGATTATGACAAAAAAAGTAAACAAACACGAAGTGAGGTTAGAATATTTTGGTTTTCGCGATGGTTTTCGGATTTTAACAAACTTGCTGCGATAGCTCCGTCGTTTTCACGTCAATGTGGGTAGTCGGATAGAAAACATGTATTTGAATTGATTTGACATTCCAATACGTTGGTTTTCACGATGGTTTTCACTCTTAGATTAGGAAAATATGGATAAGCCTTTCGCAGGGAAAATTGAAGCACTTTTGGAATGCACTTGCATTTTATTGCTTATGTGTGTGGCGTAGTGGTGGCGTTAAAAACATGAATTCGGAGGGGCAACATTGCAAATGGGCCAAAAGCTCATGCATTCTGGAACATCCGAATTGCAAAAAAATGTTTGCGTTTGATTACTACAAAAATCAAGTTTTCTTAAACTTAAAAATTAAATTATTAAATAATAATTATAAATATTTATGTGCCTATATATTTCTTTCCTGCGTAAACCAATAGCCGAAAGCCATTTCATACGTAGAGCCTCATTTCTTGGAAACTTTATAACCAAAAAAAAAAACATTTAAAACTGAAAATGCTGAATTTTCAAAAATTTCGACGAATTTTAAGAATTGCCCCCATTTTAACCAAAAAATGACTGTCACTGGTAGATTTCGTTAGGATCAAAATAAAAAAAAGTGGGATTTGACGTTTCGGCGTGGATTGAAAAAAACGAATTTTTTACTAATTTATGAATTAACATAATTTCTATTTGATTACCAATAAGTAAATAAACACCATAAAAACTTTTTTTATACGACAAGAACGAAAATTCGCACATTTTAATAAAAAATATGTCAAACTTAGTTGTGAAGAAAATTCCACGAATTTTTCGATGTTGTTTGTTATTCCACCCAGAAATTAAACACTTTATATTGGAAATTTTTTAAGTTTGATTATTTAATTCAAAAGAATTTGGTTTGGAATCCGAAACGCACTAAGAATTATAAATTAAAAAAACGTAATTTTTTTCCCCTCCAAATTTGACAGTGCGGCTTGAAAATCGATGCTTCAGACACAGATATCGTAAAAACGAGTTAATGCCTATGCTTGTTTTCACGCCATTCTGCTCCACACTTAAGGAGTTTTTGTGTTGCTTAACCCAGGACAGCGATTACAATGACTATTAGCCATTTTATCACATTTTTTTTTGAAAAATTTCCTTAAATTTTAAGAGTATTGCCACTTCACAAAAATTAATTTCCCAAAGGAAATTATTTTTACCGTCGCAAATTTTTCTGATGCCTTCTCGATCTAGTCAGTATTTTTCAGTTAGTAAATTGTATGAAAGATTTCGTTAATTTGAATGAATATCAATGTATATATTTATTTGATAGATTGGTATGACTGTTGTAAACAGCTAATAGAAATCTCATGCTGTTTGCTTTGTTAGTTTACAAATTTCAGCGTCTTTTGTAAATGTGAAAAATTTGTTACTGCTATTTTATAGTATGGATACATCTATTGAATAAAGAATTAACATTAAATTTTGTGTAAAAAACGAAATTTCTTGTACGAACACATTAAAAATGTTAGCAAAATGTTACAGTCACCAGTGTTTATCAAGATCACAAGTTTTTAAGTGGTACAAATCATTTGTTGAGGGTCGTGAAGAAGTCGAAGACGAACCTCGGTCAGCAAGGCCACCAACTTCAACTACTGATACTGATCAAGGAAATCAAGAAGCTTGTACTTTCCAATCGTCGATTAGCACAAAAAGACCTTGTAGACATTGTTGGTATATCAAAAGGATCAATACAAACAATTTTAAAGGACGATTTGAGCTTGTCTCCTGTGTCTTGTCATCTTGTCCCAAAATCATTGAATTTGTTCGAAAAACAACGTCAGCTTTTCATCAAAAATCAAGTGAATGTCGTTCCGCAAGCACCGTTTTCGCCAGATATGGCTCCGTGTGATTTTTTTCTTTTTCCTCGCTTTTACTACTTCGTGGACATGGCTTTGAGCGAATAGAAGTCATCCAAGAGAATTCGCTGGCCGCTTTTTTCACAATTACAATAGACGCTGAAATTTTTAAACTAACAAAGCAAACATCATAAGATTTTTTTAGCTGTTCACAACAGTCATATCAATCTATCAAATAAATATACACATTGATATTCACTGCGCGCGTATGTTTTAAAAATACAGTCTCATAATTTTTTGTCCAAAATAGTTTTTCACGAAGTGGAATAGCACCTAATGCCTTACACAGGGACTACTTTAGCTTTTATACCTGGTATACCAGCTGGCTTACCAGAAATAAAACACTACCAGTTTTTTTTTTTGTGTGGGCCAATTCTGGTATACCAATTCAGTATCTGACATGCCGTTAAACCGAGAACAGGAAATAAAAATAGCCAAAATATTGACTTTAAAGTGTCGAATTCAATTCTGTGGCAATATCTTTCCATGCCCTTTTTTTACTTTCCCGATAAACGAATGTTTATAGGAAAGTACTATAATCGTGCGAAAACCTAACTTTTGATCTAGAAGGGCTAGGAAGATGAAAATAAGTGCAAAATCCGTTTCGTCAAAAATAATTAGCCCCACGTCCGTCCGTCCGTCCGTCCGTCCGTCCGTTCGTCCGCTTTTTTAAAGCGTTAATAAAATCTGAATGGATGCTCCGATTTCCATGAAACTTTCACTTTTTTGGTATTGCATGAAATGTCAGATGGTGCTAGATTCTGGGCCAAAATAATATATGGCAACACTATTTGGTAACGTTTTTTGGTCTAAAAACGACAAAATTTTGTCCGCACGGTTCAGACTAAACTGTTGGGCCAATTCTGATAAAATTTATGCAGTTGATGTATTTGATCCTAACTTAGATCTGATTAGTTTTGGGTCATATTCGATTATGGCAACACTGTCTAAAAATACATTTTGTCCAAATATAGTCTATTTTTGCACTTGTTGTAAAACCGAAACTGCTCCTCCAATTTTGATGAGATTTGCACAGTTTGTGTATTATATTCGAAATCAGAACATATTAACTTTTCAATGGAATTTATATCTGGCAACACTAATGCGCAAAACTTTTTTAAAAAAATGTTGTGGTGGAAATATAGAAACTTCCCTAATTCGGTTAATAATAGTCCGATTTTAATGAAACTTCGAACATACGTTTAAGATGGACCAATTGAAAATGTGTCTCCCCGCGGAGGGGGGTTGTGGGGGGCTAAAAAAGAAAAACATCAATAATTCACTCAATAATAGGCACATTCTCTTTAAACTTGGTGTGGACATTCTGGATAGGGCAAGTGAGTAGATAGAATGCGTCTCCCCTCGGTGGGGGTTCCGGGAGGGTGAAATAAAAAAACCCTAATAATAATGAAATATAGAAACTTCCTTAATTCGTCCAATAATAGTCGGATTTTAATGAAACTTCCAACGTACGTTTGGAATGGATCAGCTGAAAAAATAAAATATGTCTCGCCGCGGTGGGGGGTTGTGGGGGGCTAAAAATGAAAAACTTCAAGAATTCACTCAATAATAGGCAGATTTTCTTTAAACTTGGTGTGTACATTCTGAATAGAGCAAGTGAAAAGATAAAATGCGTCTCCCCTCGGTGGGGGTTGCGGGAGGGTGAAATAAAAAAACCTTAATAATTCGGCCAATACTAGTCACATTTTCATGAAACTTGGAATGTGCATTTTGAATAAGAGAACTGAAATGAATATTTGATGACATTATCGGGAAAGTTCCATAGTGGTCCGGCCGATATAGAGAAAATGTAAATTCACTACTATGGTTTGCTTTGCTCATTTTTTTAAATCAATCCTTCTATAATTTTTTGATTTCAAATTCCACAAACATTCTTTTTCCCGAAAAATATTTATCAATTTGATAATTTCACTTCGCAATAATTTAGTTTCTGCCATTTTATTTAATGCAAATGTCAAAAATTGGTATACCAGCGGCCGGATTCCGCAACTGTGAGAAAAATTTTAGTGTGCACAAATGAAAAAACTCACTACTCACAGTAGTGTGCATTATTTTTAGTTAAAGGGATGACGAAAGCATCAAATGCTGAATGAAAATTTCGAGATGCTGAATTTATTTTGACAAATGAAAATTGTCAAAATAATTGTAATTTGTTTGAAATCTTTAATATTTATTGAAGACTTTTGATATTTTAGAAAAGTTTTCGTTCGTTCTCGTTCGTTCCGAACGAATTCATATGAACAAATCGATGATTCAAATGAAGTATGAAAGTGATAACGTTTCCTTTCGATAGACAAGAATATTCAATAAATAACTGTTTGTCTATGTTCAAAACTATTATTTATTTAAGCAAACCAATTGAACAAAATATATGAATAAAATTGTAATGAATCAAATGCATATGAATGTATGTTATTGCAAGAGGTTTTTTCAAATATTCCGAATATTTTTAATTTCTAGGAAATTTGGTGTTTTTAGATTTACAGCACCAATAAAATGAATTTGAAAGATATTTTGAATTTTATATTCATTCAAATTTTGTCTGCCGTAATGCAATTGCAGTTAAAATCTATAGAGTAATGGTTGCATGAGTAGCCGTAATTTGAAAATTTAGAATGCAAAACTCTTGGGACATCTCTTATTGTCTTTGATTGCACACTTTGAGACATTCGATATTGTATTTGGTAGGGAAAATAAAGGAATTTGTACAATAAAAGTTTTATTTAAACATCAAAAGCTTTTTTTTTTGCTACAATAAAAAATCCAGAAGCGAAGAATTCGTGCTAGTGAAATGCGAAGGATAGTCATTTGAGATAACATTTAAATTATAACTATCAAAAAAATTATAGACTAAACGTTGTGTATCGGAATTTAGTAAATTTAGATTAAAATCACCCATAACAACTATATCAATATATTTAGAAGCAATATTGTCAATAACACTTTCAAGATCGTGGAGACTGCCACTAGAACGATATACAACACCAACTAGAACCGGCAAATCTCTAACTGAAACTTCAATAAACAAGTACTCAAGATCAACACTAGAAGAATAAGAAATTACTTTACCACCTAAAGAAGAAGAAACGTACAGGGCTACACCACCACCGCGTCCAGACGGACGGTCATTCCTAAAGATATTATAACCAAAAATATAAAGCAAAGAGTCTAACACAGATGGTTGTAGCCAAGTTTCAGAAACGCCAATGACGTGCAAGAAATTGCCAGCCAAGATACTTTTTACATCATCGAATTTGTCACACCTCGTAACCGGCAATAGAGATTGGGCATTAAAATGACCAATATTTAGACAATTAACATATCCACTCAATGTGCTCTTTAAAACAGAATTATTACTTGAGACAGTAACAGGCAATGAAACCATGATATGATAATAAATAGCAAGAATAGATTTCAAATTTATAAGATCTTACTGAGCCGTGAAGTATACCACTCAATTAGCCTTTCCGTCCCTTAAATTTTTCTCTGCAATATACTAATATTATTAAAACTATTGGAAATTTTTTAAAATTTCAAATACACTTCAAATTTTTCAAAACTTCAAATCTTAATCCCAAATATTTAAAATTCAAAATTGGGAACTCCAAATCAAATTCCAAATTTCAAATTATAACTAAAATTAAAAATTCAATAATTAAATTTTATGCGTAAAAAAAACAGCAATACTAATACAAATATAATTTCAAAAAAAAAAAAGAAAAAAAAGAAAGAAAGAAAAGAAAAAGTAATAACAGTACTATCTGTTTTGACTACTACTAGTACTACCATTATTTGGGAACAGCTTTCTGAATTTCTGTTTATTGTAGAAAAATATACCAAATCAAAAAAAAACAATAATGTAATTCATATATTTGCAGTTTGAGAAAATAAAAAAAACAATAGAAGAAAATATACGGAATGAAAATTATTTAACAAAACCAAAAAAAAAATTTATAATAGAAAAATTAGAATTGAATAAAATTATAGAATACCATGACCCATAAGAAAATCAAAAATGGAAAAAAAACTAAACTTAAACTAGTTAATTCAAATCATAAGAAATTAAAATAAAACAATATAATTTAAAGAATTTAATAAAAAATTGAACTTACGGTTGTTCGGTTGAGGCCTCCACGTAACACCTAGTCCTAAAACTCTTTAATAACCAAAAAAAAAAACTCAAAAAAAAATAACTAAAAAAAACTTGAAAACTTCAAAATTAAACTAAACAAAATTAATGTTGCATTGGTAAGCGCTCCTTTTTTGTATGCTGCTGGTTTGTTTTGTTGGATTGGTTGTTTTTTCTTTCCTTTTCTGTATGATGTTCGGTGTTGTATGTTTAAATTATATCCTTTCCAATTAATATTTTCGTATTTTTAATAAAATTTTTCCTAGTATGATTTGTATTTATTGGAATGTTTTTATGTGAATTTTAGATTTTAGGTAAAAAGGTTTGTATTATATGCATTATTTATTATTTATGATTGAAATTATTTCCTTTTGTAGATATTTAATATGCTTTTAATTTATTTGTGCCACCTTTATATTATTGGAACTTCAAGTTTATGTCACAAAAAAAACTATTTATTATATCGAAATTGATGTAATGTATCATTAATTATTCTGTTTCTAATCGGCTTTTATTTAATTTATGTTACCAGATTTAACACACGTAACGGTGGTTGGACGGTTTCAAAGTTTGGGTCTTGAATAGGGTATAAATCCTCTTCACCAGGGGGAAAATATTCAATTTCATGAATGGGTCGAGGGGCTGCTTGCCATAAACGTCTAGCGGATTCTTTGGATGGTACGTGTCTTTCGGCCTGAAATTGTTCTAGGGTTCATATGTTTATTGCGAATACGAGGTTGGAAATTTTTTCGCGTAAATTAGTTTTCATTATTTGAACCAATTCGTATTCGGGCAATGGGCTTTGCATTTGAAAATAAATGGATAGAACCCTAATATGAAACATGTCAAAACTTTCATTGGGTAGTTGTTTTGTTTGTAGGATCCGTTGGACAATTTCGTGATCCGCATCGAGGCCCCTGAATTCACGTAGAAGTGCTTCTCGAAGGGTTGGCCAATTCGGAAATCTATTTCTCCAGTACCAACCCTCCGCCATTTCGGATAGCAGTAAATGAAAATTCCCACATATTGATTCCCATGGAATTCCACTTCTACTCTGAAGGGTCTCCACACGGAACACGAGATCATCCACCGTCATGCCCCGCGAATCCCCGCTAAACTTAAACCCCCATTTGTCCATACGATTATCGGAGACAACTGAAGGTTGGGACGATACTTGTGATGGGTAAAACTTATCGCGACGCACATTTGTCGCTTGGTTCCTATCCTGTTGCTGTTTCAAAGGATAGTATATATCTCGCCCATTCGTATTCCTCTTTGGTGGTCGATTTTTCGGATGCTCAGTCATTGATTCCGTCTGTGTTTGCTGATAAGTTTTAGACTCAAATTCTTTACGAATTGAGTCGCGAATACTCGCTTCATTTTGCTCAACCGCAGCACGAATCCATTCCTGGATTGTTTCCATGCTGGGTGTAGTAGGAGGCGGTTGAGAGACCGGTAGATTGATAATAGACGAGTAGTCCTGGTTCAGCCCTTGTAAATTGAACAAGGGATCTAAACTTTTCTTAGCAGCAAGGGTGCGAGGAGGCAAACCTACATTAATGGAAGTGTCCGGATTAGTTTGGGCAAGCAAAGATGTTGCACCGAGGACGTCGTTAATTGTTCCGAGTTCCCTACGAGGGGAATGTTGGATATTTCCCGTTTGTGGTGGAAGATAATCATTATGGTCCATTATACTTGGCGTATTAGGAGCTGATTGAAGGGGATAATGCTTATGTTGTGATCGGGTTGTTAATCGCTTCCTATGCATAACTAACTATATATAAGAAATTAAATTTCCCACGACACTCCGGTAGCAGAAAAAAAAGACAAATCAGGTGATATATAATAGTTTTTGTTTTACTTTTTCTTCCTTTCAAATTGGCCTAATAATATTTAGTAATTCCTTCAAAATAAAAGAGGAATTTTAACTAAAATAAAAAAAAAACACTAAAGAGAAAAAACCAATTTATTTATTTATTTATTTATTTTTGTTTTTTTGTTATTTTTCAACGTTAATCAATTGCTCCAATAATATTTGAAAGGAAAAGAAAAACCTAAGAAAATTGAAGTCTACTAAATATGGTGATAAATTCAGAATAATATAATATATTTGTTTAATTTATTTAATTTATTTAATTTATTTAATTTATTTAATTTATTTAATTTATTTAATTTATTTAATTTATTTAATTTATTTAATTTATTTAATTTATTTAATTTATTTAATTTATTTAATTTATTTAATTTATTTAATTTATTTAATTTATTTAATTTATTTAATTTATTTAATTTATTTAATTTATTTAATTTATTTAATTTATTTAATTTATTTAATTTATTTAATTTATTTAATTTATTTAATTTATTTAATTTATTTAATTTATTTAATTTATTTAATTTATTTAATTTATCTAATTTATTTAATTAATTTAATTAATAATCTATTTATTATTATCAATTATTATTATTTATTTTGTATTAATTGTGTATAAAAAAAAAAGGAATCTACAAAATATTCACCTTTTGGTCCATATATAGTATGTATTAATCGCAATATATTCCAAAAGTAGAAAAAAAATGATTACACTGAATTCGTTCTGTTCAATATGAAGTGAATGAGGAAGGCAGCGCAGCGAGAGCAGCAGCAGGTAAAATTCACCAAATTCAATGACAACACAGCGCAGCATGTGGGTTTATTTAATAATTAACCAGGTGATGGTAAAAGTTGGAAGCTGACATTTTAAATTGTGTTTAAATTTGAAATAATTTTTAATTTATGGGTGAAGAACCCATATACCGCGCACCATACTAGAATTCAAACACAGCCTCCTTCCAAAAAAAAAGTTTTCCGTAGGCACAATTGATGCATTCGAGTAGGTCGCGAATTACGCGGATGTTCAAACTTTTTAGTATTGCGTCCCATAATACTCGACGGTATCAATCGGGCCTACTTCCTGACCAACTATCTGGTGGACACGGCAAAATTTCAGGTGATGTTACTTAAAATAATTATTTTGCCATGTCCATCCAGTGTTCGATCATACCTTTGCTGATCATCATCCGATTGAAACAAATGCCAAATATCACGACAGTGTGAGATCCAACACTTGTCCCAAACAGACGACAATCACACGCAATTTATCTGCCACAAAGCATAAGCAAAAGTAAAAAAAAATTAAAGTTAAAATGGTAATGTAATTAATTGGACAGATGAACGTGCAGATTATTATCTACACCAGAAAAGATTTATTTAATTCAAATTAAAGGAAGTTTAATGGGCAATCAAAATTGCCAATACTCAAACAAAATAAGGATATACGCCATAAAAATAATACACAATATACAATAATACACATATTAAAAAAATCATTACTCACGGTAGTGTACATTTTTGCATTAAAGCGACTCCGCAAGCAAAGTGTGCATTCAAGTGCTGAGTGAAAATTTCTAGGCGCTGAATAAAAATTTCATTTGTCAAAATAATTGTAATTTGTTTGACACGTGTAGGATTTTGTACAAAAATTTGTAATAATTGCAGAAAAATATTTCAAATAATTTCAATAAAGATTTGCTATGATCCTATTAAGGCAGGAAAGATTATTAATGCCTGCATCGTTTGTAACATGTGCCGTGCAATGGTGCCTCCACTGTATTTTGATTTTTTTTGAATCATAAAAATCAGCTGGTGGCAGAAATTGCATTGTACATTTACATTGATTTTTTTTTTCTCAATTTTAAATTAAAAGCTATTGTTAATAAAAGTATATAATATTATATACTTTTTTTTATTTAACAACTGGGAGAGGTCACAAAGGAAAACGGGATTTGGAAAAATTCGGTAAAACTGCACGTTTTATGTTACACAAAAATGGCGTATATCCTTATTTTGTTTGAGTATTGGCAATTTTGATTGCCCATTAAACTTCCTTTAATTTGAATTAAATAAATCTTTTCTGGTGTAGATAATTATCTGCACGTTCATCTGTCCAATTAATTACATTACCATTTTAACTTTAATTTTTTTTTACTTTTGCTTATGCTTTGTTTCAGATAAATTGCGTGTGATTGTCGTCTGTTTGGGACAAGTGTTGGATCTCACACTGTCGTGATATTTGGCATTTGTTTCAATCGGATGATGATCAGCAAAGGTATGATCGAACACTGGATGGACATGGCAAAATAATTATTTTAAGTAACATCACCTGAAATTTTGCCGTGTCCACCAGATAGTTGGTCAGGAAGTAGGCCCGATTGATACCGTCGAGTATTATGGGACGCAATACTAAAAAGTTTGAACACCCGCGTAATTCGCGACCTACTCGAATGAATCAATTGTGCCTACGGAAAACTTTTTTTTTGGAAGGAGGCTGTGTTTGAATTCTAGTATGGTACGCGGTATATGGGTTCTTCACCAATAAATTAAAAATTATTTCAAATTTAAACACAATTTCAAATGTTTTTTTTTGCGCTCTGCTTCATCAAACACAGTCAGCTTCCAACTTTTACCATCACCTGGTTAATTATTAAATTAACCCACATGCTGCGCTGTGTTGTCATTGAATTTGGTGAATTTTACCTGCTGCTGCTCTCGCTGCGCTGCCTTCCTCATTCACTTCATATTGAACAGAACGAATTCAGTGTAATCATTTTTTTTCTACTTTTGGAATATATTGCGATTAATACATACTATATATGGACCAAAAGGTGAATATTTTGTAGATTCCTTTTTTTTTATACACAATTAATAAAAAATAAATAATAATAATTGATAATAATAAATAGATTATTAATTAAATTAATTAAATAAATTAGATAAATTTAATAAATTAAATAAATTAAATAAATTAAATAAATTAAATAAATTAAATAAATTAAATAAATTAAATAAATTAAATAAATTAAATAAATTAAATAAATTAAATAAATTAAATAAATTAAATAAATTAAATAAATTAAATAAATTAAATAAATTAAATAAATTAAATAAATTAAATAAATAAAATAAATTAAACAAATATATTATATTATTCTGAATTTATCACCATATTTAGTAGACTTCAATTTTCTTAGGTTTTTCTTTTCCTTTCAAATATTATTGGAGCAATTGATTAACGTTGAAAAAAAACAAAAAAACAAAAATAAATAAATAAATAAATAAATTGGTTTTTTCTCTTTAGTGTTTTTTTTTATTTTAGTTAAAATTCCTCTTTTATTTTGAAGGAATTACTAAATATTATTAGGCCAATTTGAAAGGAAGAAAAAGTAAAACAAAAACTATTATATATCACCTGATTTGTCTTTTTTTTCTGCTACCGGAGTGTCGTGGGAAATTTAATTTCTTATATATAGTTAGTTATGCATAGGAAGCGATTAACAACCCGATCACAACATAAGCATTATCCCCTTCAATCAGCTCCTAATACGCCAAGTATAATGGAGCATAATGATTATCTTCCACCACAAACGGGAAATATCCAACATTCCCCTCGTAGGGAACTCGGAACAAATAACGACGTCCTCGGTGCAACATCTTTGCTTGCCCAAACTAATCCGGACACTTCCATTAATGTAGGTTTGCCTCCTCCCACCCTTGCTGCTAAGAAAAGTTTAGATCCCTTGTTCAGTTTACAAGGGCTGAACCAGGACTACTCGTCTATTATCAATCTACCGGTCTCTCAACCGCCTCCTACTACACCCAGCATGGAAACAATCCAGGAATGGATTCGTGCTGTGGTTGAGCAAAATGAAGCGAGTATTCGCGACTCAATTCGTAAAGAATTTGAGTCTAAAACTTATCAGCAAACACAGACGGAATCAATGACTGAGCATCCGAAAAATCGACCACCAAAGAGGAATACGAATGGGCGAGATATATACTATCCTTTGAAACAGCAACAGGATAGGAACCAAGCGACAAATGTGCGTCGCGATAAGTTTTACCCATCACAAGTATCGTCCCAACCTTCAGTTGTCTCCGATAATCGTATGGACAAATGGGGGTTTAAGTTTAGCGGGGATTCGCGGGGCATGACGGTGGATGATCTCGTGTTCCGTGTGGAGACCCTTCAGAGTAGAAGTGGAATTCCATGGGAATCAATATGTGGGAATTTTCATTTACTGCTATCCGAAATGGCGGAGGGTTGGTACTGGAGAAATAGATTTCCGAATTGGCCAACCCTTCGAGAAGCACTTCTACGTGAATTCAGGGGCCTCGATGCGGATCACGAAATTGTCCAACGGATCCTACAAACAAAACAACTACCCAATGAAAGTTTTGACATGTTTCATATTAGGGTTCTATCCATTTATTTTCAAATGCAAAGCCCATTGCCCGAATACGAATTGGTTCAAATAATGAAAACTAATTTACGCGAAAAAATTTCCAACCTCGTATTCGCAATAAACATATGAACCCTAGAACAATTTCAGGCCGAAAGACACGTACCATCCAAAGAATCCGCTAGACGTTTATGGCAAGCAGCCCCTCGACCCATTCATGAAATTGAATATTTTCCCCCTGGTGAAGAGGATTTATACCCTATTCAAGACCCAAACTTTGAAACCGTCCAACCACCGTTACGTGTGTTAAATCTGGTAACATAAATTAAATAAAAGCCGATTAGAAACAGAATAATTAATGATACATTACATCAATTTCGATATAATAAATAGTTTTTTTTGTGACATAAACTTGAAGTTCCAATAATATAAAGGTGGCACAAATAAATTAAAAGCATATTAAATATCTACAAAAGGAAATAATTTCAATCATAAATAATAAATAATGCATATAATACAAACCTTTTTACCTAAAATCTAAAATTCACATAAAAACATTCCAATAAATACAAATCATACTAGGAAAAATTTTATTAAAAATACGAAAATATTAATTGGAAAGGATATAATTTAAACATACAACACCGAACATCATACAGAAAAGGAAAGAAAAAACAACCAATCCAACAAAACAAACCAGCAGCATACAAAAAAGGAGCGCTTACCAATGCAACATTAATTTTGTTTAGTTTAATTTTGAAGTTTTCAAGTTTTTTTTAGTTATTTTTTTTTGAGTTTTTTTTTTTGGTTATTAAAGAGTTTTAGGACTAGGTGTTACGTGGAGGCCTCAACCGAACAACCGTAAGTTCAATTTTTTATTAAATTCTTTAAATTATATTGTTTTATTTTAATTTCTTATGATTTGAATTAACTAGTTTAAGTTTAGTTTTTTTTCCATTTTTGATTTTCTTATGGGTCATGGTATTCTATAATTTTATTCAATTCTAATTTTTCTATTATAAATTTTTTTTTTGGTTTTGTTAAATAATTTTCATTCCGTATATTTTCTTCTATTGTTTTTTTTATTTTCTCAAACTGCAAATATATGAATTACATTATTGTTTTTTTTTGATTTGGTATATTTTTCTACAATAAACAGAAATTCAGAAAGCTGTTCCCAAATAATGGTAGTACTAGTAGTAGTCAAAACAGATAGTACTGTTATTACTTTTTCTTTTCTTTCTTTCTTTTTTTTCTTTTTTTTTTTTGAAATTATATTTGTATTAGTATTGCTGTTTTTTTTACGCATAAAATTTAATTATTGAATTTTTAATTTTAGTTATAATTTGAAATTTGGAATTTGATTTGGAGTTCCCAATTTTGAATTTTAAATATTTGGGATTAAGATTTGAAGTTTTGAAAAATTTGAAGTGTATTTGAAATTTTAAAAAATTTCCAATAGTTTTAATAATATTAGTATATTGCAGAGAAAAATTTAAGGGACGGAAAGGCTAATTGAGTGGTATACTTCACGGCTCAGTAAGATCTTATAAATTTGAAATCTATTCTTGCTATTTATTATCATATCATGGTTTCATTGCCTGTTACTGTCTCAAGTAATAATTCTGTTTTAAAGAGCACATTGAGTGGATATGTTAATTGTCTAAATATTGGTCATTTTAATGCCCAATCTCTATTGCCGGTTACGAGGTGTGACAAATTCGATGATGTAAAAAGTATCTTGGCTGGCAATTTCTTGCACGTCATTGGCGTTTCTGAAACTTGGCTACAACCATCTGTGTTAGACTCTTTGCTTTATATTTTTGGTTATAATATCTTTAGGAATGACCGTCCGTCTGGACGCGGTGGTGGTGTAGCCCTGTACGTTTCTTCTTCTTTAGGTGGTAAAGTAATTTCTTATTCTTCTAGTGTTGATCTTGAGTACTTGTTTATTGAAGTTTCAGTTAGAGATTTGCCGGTTCTAGTTGGTGTTGTATATCGTTCTAGTGGCAGTCTCCACGATCTTGAAAGTGTTATTGACAATATTGCTTCTAAATATATTGATATAGTTGTTATGGGTGATTTTAATCTAAATTTACTAAATTCCGATACACAACGTTTAGTCTATAATTTTTTTGATAGTTATAATTTAAATGTTATCTCAAATGACTATCCTTCGCATTTCACTAGCACGAATTCTTCGCTTCTGGATTTTTTTATTGTAGCCAATCTTAATATCATTCGACTAAAGAATCAGTTCTGGGTTCCTATGTCAAACCATGCTTTTATTTATATGTCTATGGACATACCTGTTTTATCTCCACCTAGAAGTTTCTTTTTTCGTGACTACAGCTGCATTAATCTAGAGCAATTATTTAATGATGTGTCTGAGTCTAACTTTGGAATACTTTAAAACTCTAACAACCCAAATGAACAATTGAACTTTTTAAGTCATCTTATTGTTGACTTGTTCAATTTACATGTCCCAATAAAACAGAAAACCTTTTCGGAAAGAAAAAATCCCTGGTTTTCGCGACGTATTAAAGAAGCAATTAATCATAGGGATATAACTTATAAAACATTTATTGGTCACCGTTCAGCGGAAAATAAAAGTGTTTTATATCGCTTACGTAATAAGGTCACGCAACTTATTAAAAAGCGAAATTTAAATTTTCTAGCTCGTATTTCCAACCAGCCCAAAATAACTCTATAATTTGGAATAAAATTAAAGGTTTGGGAATACTAGGGAAGAATCATATTGATTCACGGCATATTAGTGCATGGGAATTTAATGATTACTTCAGTAGTATTCAGTCCCGTGATAGCCTGGCCCGAGTTGATGATGATGAATCTGATAGCGACTTCTCTTTTTACTGTATCTCTTGCTCTGACCTTTGGGAAGCTGTATTTTCGTCTAAATCTAATGCCATTGGACTCGATGAGATTCCCATTAAATTTTTAAAACTAATTTTGCCAGTTGTTGATGTACATATCCTGCACTTAATGAACACTATCTTAACTACTTCTGTGTTTCCACTTGCTTGGAAACACGCTTTAGTTCGCCCTATTCCTAAAAAGTCTAAAAGTGGAAATGCTAGTGACTTTCGTCCTATCAGTATTCTACCTGATTTGTCTAAGGTTTGTGAGATTATTTTAAGGAAGCAAATAACTACTGCTATCAGCTCTAAGCTATCACCATATCAATCAGGCTTCCGTACGAATCATAGCACCATTTCAGTATTGATTGACGTCACTGACAATATTCGCCATAATCTAGATAAAAAACATGTTACATTTTTAATATTACTCGATTTTAGCAAAGCCTTCGATAGTCTGGACCACTCTATCTTAGGCAAAAAACTTCAAGAGCAATTTAGCTTCTCGCTGTCTGCTCGAAATTTAATTTTTTCTTACCTATCAAATAGGCAGCAATGTGTTATGTCTGGTGGTTGCAAATCTTCTTTTTTAGATCTGCGTAGAGGTGTGCCACAAGGTTCTGTTCTGGGTCCGTTGTTGTTTAGTCTTTTTATTAATGATCTGCCATCTTTTGTCACTTGGTGTAATGGTCATTTATTTGCCGATGATGTTCAATTAATGTGTTCATCTCCGCTAACTTCCGTGGCTCAGTGCATCAATAAAATAAATGACGATCTCTCAGCGCTTTATAGTTGGTATATTGATAACGATTTAGCAATTAACCCTGTAAAATTTCAGTGCTTGGCTATATATGTCCGACCTATTGGGCAGTCTCTGGCACCAATAATGATTAACAATGTAAGCATTCCTTATTCGTTAAAGGTGAGAAGTGTGGGAATTATTATTAACGAAGTTCTTAGTTGGGATGATCAGAATCGATCCATTACCTCCAAGATCTACATGACCTTACGTAACATGTACCGTATTCGACATTTACTACCCATGAGTCTTAAAGTCAGGCTTGTTAAATCTCTAATTCTTCCTCATCTGCTCTACTGTTGTGAGATTTACTCTGGCTCTGGCATTATGTCTATGCGTCCATTAAAGCTATGTATAAACTCTGTTGCACGTTTCTGTTATGCCATTTGCAGAGCTAGTAGTGTCTCTAGGTTTGTATCATTGTTACTTGGCTGTAGTCTTGATATTCTTTTTAAGCGTAGAATTTTAATTTTCTTATTTAAAATTATCTCTGTTCGTTTTCCAATCTATCTGTTTAATAGAATATTGTTTTCACGTTCTTCACGTACGAATCAAATAATTTTACCGCCATTTACCTCCGAATTATGGATTTTTCATTTACTGTTCGTGCAGCACGTTTGTGGATTTCTCTTCCAATTTTAATCCGAAGATGCTCGAATTTGACTGGCTTCAAGTATCTTTGCAGCCAGCGGGACTTAGTGTGAGATTGTTGCTGCCTCATATTCATATTTATGTTATTTTTATTTACGTATTGTTTGCTGAGCCGAGAGTATGCTTACTTCTTAATTATTTATGCTTACTTCCTAATTCTTAATTTTTTCTTAATTTTTTAATTTTTTCTTAACTTCTTAATTTTTTCTTAATTTCCTAATTTTTTTTTTTTCCTTTTTCTTTTTAATATTATTATTTTTATTACTATTATTTTTTATTATTATTTTTTTTTTATCATTATTACTATTTTTTTTTTTTAATTTTATTATTATTTTTTTTTTCTATTGCTTTTATTATTTTTATTATTTTTATTATTTTTATTATTTTTTCTTTTTTCTTTTTCTTTTCTTATTATATTGTTTCTTTTTGAACCATTACCTGTTGTGTCTGCAGTCGTAAGAGGCAAAACGCCTCATAGATTGTATATTGTATATATAAATAAATAAATAAATAAATAAACATCAAAATTATGTACATTGGATGAAATGGTTGGTTTTTTTTCTTGTTTTTGTAGTAGGGTGAATCCACCAAAGTGAGTCAAGGGACTATGTTATTTTTATGGGCAAAACATAGTCATGGGGAGTCCTGTTTGTTGGACTCCATGGGTGGGATATAAATTATACCAGGGGTGAACAATATCATCGGTTCACCCCCTTCGATGACAGCACCGGCGTCACACGCAATTTTGACGCCATAAATCAGTCCGTCTATTGTCCGTTGAGGGTAATAAATCCACTTCTCCAGCCTTTTCGTCAGCCCAAATCATGGTACACGTGAAACTTTGTGTAACACCATGATTAGTGGTAGAAGGTAACCGCCCACTTCCCTCTGGCGAGCTAGTTAGAGCAAAGAAGCTGGGTGTACCTTTTCTCGGTTACTTTCGGCTCTAGTACTACTACATATAACTGATACCAGTCAGTTATATGCCTTTTAGCAAAGGATCACAATGTTAGAATATTTGTTTGATCAAGCGAACAAATTCCTAACATAGAACCAACACCGGTTGTTACACGTTTTGCACAATGTATTAAGAAAAGCAAATATCGAAACTGAGGTAACAGACGAAGACGAACATGAAATTGTTCTCGATTTTTCTGCAATTGTTGACAGTAATAATGCTCTTACTGCAGGAAGAAATGTTCGTCAGAATATTATTGATAATTATTTTACATAAAATAAAAGTATATTGCGAAAAATTTATTATAACATTTATTGTAAATTATATTTATATATATAAAAGGGTAAACCTTATTTCTTTCTTTCTTTCTTTCCGTCCGTCCTATATTCTCCGGAAGGAATATTCGTTGAGCAAAAAAAAAAACACTTTTTGATATGTTGTAGAGAATTACTTGAAACGTGGAGAAATTTTGTTTCCGGGGAGGTTGGGGGTCGGAGGAGTTACAAAGGGCGGCTTGAAAGCTTATTTCGGAAAACCTTATTTATAGTCTGAAATATACGTCGGACATGATTCTGACCTGGCGCAATCTTATTAAGATTTTTATGCCGGACAATCTAACGTACTCGGCAAAGTTCCATTTCCCACCGCTTTGGCTCTGGAGGCAATACAAATTTACGAACTTTCTATATAGAAGTCACACGCGATAATAATGTGCAGCAAAGTTGTGGAGGTTTTCATGGGGACTATTTCTGTGGAAGACCATATAGTTCTATCTCTCACCGCTTTGGCGCTGGAGTCAATAAAATTTTGGAACTTCGTATTTAGAGGTCACACGCGATTAAGATGCTCGGCAAAGTTATGGAGGTTTTCATGGGGACTATTGCTTTCGAAAACCATATAGTTCTATCTCTCACCGCTTTGGCGCTGGAATCAACACAAATTTTGGAACTTCGTATATAGACATCACACACGATTATAATGTTCGGCAAAGTTGTGCAGGTTTTCATGGGGATTATATCTGTCGAAGAGCAAATAGTTCTACTTCTCACCGCTTTGGCGCTAGAGTCAATACAATTTTGGAAATTGGTATATAGACGTCACACACGATTACAGTGTTCGGCAAAGTTGTGGAAGTTTTCATTGGCACTATTTCAGCCGAAGACAATATAGTTCTGCCATTCACCGCTTTGGCGCTGGAGTCAATAGAAACTTTTGAACTTTATATATAGAGGTCACACGCGATTACAATGTTCAGCAAAATTTCGGAGGTTTTCATGGGAATTTTTCTGTCGCAGTTAAAATATTTCTATCTCTCTACACTTTGGCGCTGCGGTTGTTTAGGCCCCTACTCTATAGAGGTTTTTGCTTTAGTAATATATGTTTGACGGGAGCTATTTTACCAACCGGGGAAATGGGATCAATTTAATGTCTTCGTTAGGGGTGTTGCGGGGTAAATACTGTGCATTCTTAATAGGTCGACTTAAGATATGAAATATATCGCCAGCGGTGCTGCGAGAACGGGGTAAAAGATCTATTATGTTGCGAATTAATATGCTACGCTTGAATACATTTTGTTAATTCACAGTGATTTGTAAACTGAAATTTTTAGGAGGCCGTCTTAGGACGGGTTACCACCTAGTTATATATATAAAAGGCTATTCCTTCCTTCTTTCCTTCTGTCCGTCCTATTTTGTCCGGAAAGAAACGGCGTTGAGCAAAAAGAAAAAAAAATGTTTGATATGTTGTAGAGAATTACTTGAAACGTGGAGAAATTTTGTTTCCAGGGAGATTGGGGGTCGGAGGGGTTACAAAGGGGGGCTTGAAAGCTTATTTCAGAAAACCTTATTTATAATCTGAAATATACATCGAACATGATTCTGACCTGAGGCAATCTTATTAAGATTTTTATGCCGGACATTCTGAGGTACACGGCAAAGTTCTATTTCCCACTGCTTTGGCGCTGGAAGCAAAACAAATTTACGAACTTTTTATATAGAAGTAACACGCAATAACAATCTTCAGCAAAATTATGGAGGTTTTGATGGGGATTATTTCCGTCGAAGACCAAACAGTTCTATCTCTCACCACTTTGGCGCTGGAATCAACACAAATTTTGAAACTTTGCATATAGACGTCACACATGATTACAATGTTCGGCAAAGTTGTGTGCCTTTTCATGGGGACTATTGCTTTCGAAGACCATATAGTTCTATCTCTCACCGCTTTGGCGCTGGAGTCAATAAAATTTTGGAATTTCATATTTAGAGGTCACACGCGATTACGATGTTCGGCAAAGTTCTGGATATTTTCATGGGGACTATTTCTTTCGAAGACCATACAGTTCTATCTTTCACCGCTTTGGCGCTGGAGTCAAAAAAATTTTGGAACTTCGTATTTATAGGTCACACGCGGTGACAATGTTCAGCAAAGTTGTGGAGGTTTTTATGGGGATTATATCTGTCGAAGAGCGAATAGTTCTACCTCTCACCACTTTGGTGCTGGAATCAACAAAAATTTTTGAACTTCGTATATAGACGTTACACACGATTACAATGTTCGGCAAAGTTGTGCAGGTTTTCATGGGGATTAAATCTGTTCTACTTCTCACCGCTTTGGCGCTAGAGTCAATACAATTTTGGAAATTGGTATATAGACGTCACACACGATTACAGTGTTCGGCAAAGTTGTGGAAGTTTTCATTGGCACTATTTCTGCCGAAGACAATATAGTTTTGCGATTCACCGCTTTGGCGCTGGAGTCAATAGAAACTTTTGAACTTTATATATAGAGGTCACACGCGATTACAAAGTTCAGCAAAATTTCGGAGGTTTTCATGGGGATTTTTTCTGTCGAAGATAAAATATTTCTATCTCTCTGCACTTTGGCGCTGCGGTTGTTTAGGCCCCTACTCTATAGAGGTTTTTGCTTTAGTAATATATGTTTAACGGGAGCTATTTTACCAACCGGGGAAATGGGATCAATTTAATGTCTTCGTTAGGGGTGTTGCGGGGTAAATGCTGTGCATTCTTAATAGGTCGACTTAAGATGTGAAATATATCGCCAGCGGTGCTGCGAGAACGGGGTAGAAGATCCATTATGTTGCGAATTAATATGCTACGCTTGAATACATTTTGGTAATTTACAGTGATTTGTAAACTGAAATTTTTAGGAGGCCGTCTTAGGACGGGTTGCCACCTAGTTATATATAGAAAAGGCTAATCCTTCTTTCTTTCTTTCTGTCTTTCTGTCCGTCCTATATTGTCCAGAAAGAAAATTCGTTGAACAAAAAAAAAATACTTTTTGATATGTTGTAGAGAATTACTTGAAACGTGGAGAAATTTTGTTTCCGGGGAGGTTGGGGGTCGGAGGAGTTACAAAGGGCGGCTTGAAAGCTTATTTCGGAAAACCTTATTTATAGTCTGAAATATACGTCGGACATGATTCTGACCTGGCGCAATCTTATTAAGATTTTTATGCCGGACAATCTAACGTACTCGGCAAAGTTCCATTTCCCACCGCTTTGGCTCTGGAGGCAATACAAATTTACGAACTTTCTATATAGAAGTCACACGCGATAATAATGTGCAGCAAAGTTGTGGAGGTTTTCATGGGGACTATTTCTGTGGAAGACCATATAGTTCTATCTCTCACCGCTTTGGCGCTGGAGTCAATAAAATTTTGGAACTTCGTATTTAGAGGTCACACGCGATTAAGATGCTCGGCAAAGTTATGGAGGTTTTCATGGGGATTATATTTCTCGAAGACCAGATAGTTCTATCTCTCACCGCTTTGGCGCTGGAGTCAATAAAATTTTAGAACTTCGTATTTAGAGGTCACACGCGATTACGATGTTCGGCAAAGTTGTGGAAGTTTTCATGGGGATTATTTCTATTAGAGACCATATAGTTCCAGCCCTCACCGATTTGGCGCTGAAGTCAATGAAAATGTTTGAAGTTCGTATTTAGTGGTCACACGCGATTACGATGTTCGGCAAAGTTATGGAGGTTTTCATGGGGATTATTTCTGTTGTAGACCCTATAGTTCTATCTCTCACCGCTTTGGCGCTGGAGTCAATAAAAGCCTTTGAACTTTTTATATAGAGGTTACACGCTATTATAATGTTCAGCAAAGTTGTGGAGGTTTTCATGGGCATTATTTCCATCGAAGACTATATAGTTCTATCTCTCACCGTTTGAGCGCTGCAGTCAACAGACATTTTTTAACTTCGTATGTAGGCGTCGCAGACGATTACAATGTTCGGCAAAATTGTACAGGATTTCATGCGGATTATTTCTTTCGAAAACCAGATAGTTCTATCAGGCACCGCTTTGGCGCTGGAGTCAATAGAATTTTTGGATCGTTTTATATAGGGGTAACCGTGATTACAATGCTCAGCAAAGTTGTGGAAGTTTTGTTTCGGCTATATTTCTGCCGAAGCCCATATAGTTCTATCTCTCAGCGCTTTGGCGCTGAATTCAATAGGAACTTCTGATCTTTTATATAGAGGTAACACGCGATTACAATGTTCGGTTAAGTTGTGGAGGTTTTCATGGGGATTAAATCTGTCGAAAGCAAATAGTCCTACCTCTCACCACTTTGGCGCTGGAGTCAATAAAATTTTGGAACTTCATATTTAGGGGTCACACCCAATTACAATGTTTAGCAAAGTTGTGTAACTTTTCATGGGGACTATTGCTTTCGAAAACCGTATAGTTCTATCTCTCACCGCTTTGGCGCTGGAATCAACAAAAATTTTGGAACTTCGTATATAGACATCACACACGATTATAATGTTCGGCAAAGTTGTGCAGGTTTTCATGGGGATTATATCTGTCGAAGAGCAAATAGTTCTACTTCTCACCGCTTTGGCGCTAGAGTCAATACAAGTTTGGAAATTGGTATATAGACGTCACACACGATTACAGTGTTCGGCAAAGTTGTGGAAGTTTTCATTGGCACTATTTCAGCCGAAGACAATATAGTTCTGCCATTCACCGCTTTGGCGCTGGAGTCAATAGAAACTTTTGAACTTTATATATAGAGGTCACACGCGATTACAATGTTCAGCAAAATTTCGGAGGTTTTCATGGGAATTTTTCTGACGCAGTTAAAATATTTCTATCTCTCTACACTTTGGCGCTGCGGTTGTTTAGGCCCCTACTCTATAGAGGTTTTTGCTTTAGTAATATATGTTTGACGGGAGCTATTTTACCAACCGGGGAAATGGGATCAATTTAATGTCTTCGTTAGGGGTGTTGCGGGGTAAATACTGTGCATTCTTAATAGGTCGACTTAAGATATGAAATATATCGCCAGCGGTGCTGCGAGAACGGGGTAAAAGATATATTATGTTGCGAATTAATATGCTACGCTTGAATACATTTTGTTAATTCACAGTGATTTGTAAACTGAAATTTTTAGGACGCCGTCTTAGGACGGGTTACCACCTAGTTATATATATAAAAGGCTATTCCTTCCTTCTTTCCTTCTGTCCGTCCTATTTTGTCCGGAAAGAAACGGCGTTGAGCAAAAAGAAAAAAAAATGTTTGATATGTTGTAGAGAATTACTTGAAACGTGGAGAAATTTTGTTTCCAGGGAGATTGGGGGTCGGAGGGGTTACAAAGGGGGGCTTGAAAGCTTATTTCAGAAAACCTTATTTATAATCTGAAATATACATCGAACATGATTCTGACCTGAGGCAATCTTATTAAGATATTTATGCCGGACATTCTGACGTACACGGCAAAGTTCTATTTCCCACTGCTTTGGCGCTGGAAGCAAAACAAATTTACGAACTTCTTATATAGAAGTAACACGCAATAACAATGTTCGGCAAAGTTGTGTGACTTTTCATGGGGACTATTGCTTTCGAAGACCGTATAGTTCTATCTCTCACCGCTTTGGCGCTGGAATCAACAAAAATTTTGGAACTTCGTATATAGACATCACACACGATTATAAAGTTTCTGCAAAGTTGTGCAGGTTTTCATGGGGATTATATCTGTCGAAGAGCAAATAGTTCTACTTCTCACCGCTTTGGCGCTAGAGTCAATACAATTTTGGAAATTGGTATATAGACGTCACACACGATTACAGTGTTCGGCAAAGTTGTGGAAGTTTTCATTGGCACTATTTCAGCCGAAGACAATATAGTTCTGCCATTCACCGCTTTGGCGCTGGAGTCAATAGAAACTTTTGAACTTTATATATAGAGGTCACACGCGATTACAATGTTCAGCAAAATTTCGGAGGTTTTCATGGGAATTTTTCTGTCGCAGTTAAAATATTTCTATCTCTCTACACTTTGGCGCTGCGGTTGTTTAGGCCCCTACTCTATAGAGGTTTTTGCTTTAGTAATATATGTTTGACGGGAGCTATTTTACCAACCGGGGAAATGGGATCAATTTAATGTCTTCGTTAGGGGTGTTGCGGGGTAAATACTGTGCATTCTTAATAGGTCGACTTAAGATATGAAATATATCGCCAGCGGTGCTGCGAGAACGGGGTAAAAGATCTATTATGTTGCGAATTAATATGCTACGCTTGAATACATTTTGTTAATTCACAGTGATTTGTAAACTGAAATTTTTAGGAGGCCGTCTTAGGACGGGTTACCACCTAGTTATATATATAAAAGGCTATTCCTTCCTTCTTTCCTTCTGTCCGTCCTATTTTGTCCGGAAAGAAACGGCGTTGAGCAAAAAGAAAAAAAAATGGTTGATATGTTGTAGAGAATTACTTGAAACGTGGAGAAATTTTGTTTCCAGGGAGATTGGGGGTCGGAGGGGTTACAAAGGGGGGCTTGAAAGCTTATTTCAGAAAACCTTATTTATAATCTGAAATATACATCGAACATGATTCTGACCTGAGGCAATCTTATTAAGATTTTTATGCCGGACATTCTGACGTACACGGCAAAGTTCTATTTCCCACTGCTTTGGCGCTGGAAGCAAAACAAATTTACGAACTTCTTATATAGAAGTAACACGCAATAACAATGTTCGGCAAAGTTGTGTGACTTTTCATGGGGACTATTGCTTTCGAAGACCGTATAGTTCTATCTCTCACCGCTTTGGCGCTGGAATCAACAAAAATTTTGGAACTTCGTATATAGACATCACACACGATTATAATGTTCGGCAAAGTTGTGCAGGTTTTCATGGGGATTATATCTGTCGAAGAGCAAATAGTTCTACTTCTCACCGCTTTGGCGCTAGAGTCAATACAATTTTGGAAATTGGTATATAGACGTCACACACGATTACAGTGTTCGGCAAAGTTGTGGAAGTTTTCATTGGCACTATTTCAGCCGAAGACAATATAGTTCTGCCATTCACCGCTTTGGCGCTGGAGTCAATAGAAACTTTTGAACTTTATATATAGAGGTCACACGCGATTACAATGTTCAGCAAAATTTCGGAGGTTTTCATGGGAATTTTTCTGTCGCAGTTAAAATATTTCTATCTCTCTACACTTTGGCGCTGCGGTTGTTTAGGCCCCTACTCTATAGAGGTTTTTGCTTTAGTAATATATGTTTGACGGGAGCTATTTTACCAACCGGGGAAATGGGATCAATTTAATGTCTTCGTTAGGGGTGTTGCGGGGTAAATACTGTGCATTCTTAATAGGTCGACTTAAGATATGAAATATATCGCCAGCGGTGCTGCGAGAACGGGGTAAAAGATCTATTATGTTGCGAATTAATATGCTACGCTTGAATACATTTTGTTAATTCACAGTGATTTGTAAACTGAAATTTTTAGGAGGCCGTCTTAGGACGGGTTGCCACCTAGTTATATATAGAAAAGGCTAATCCTTCTTTCTTTCTTTCTGTCTTTCTGTCCGTCCTATATTGTCCAGAAAGAAAATTCGTTGAACAAAAAAAACACTTTTTGATATGTTGTAGAGAATTACTTGAAACGTGGAGAAATTTTGTTTCCGGGGAAGTTGGGGGTCGGAGGAGTTACAAAGGGGGGCTTGAAAGCTTCTTTCGGAAAACCTCATTTATAATCTGAAATATACTTCGGACATAATTCTGACCTGAGGCAGTCTTATTAAGATTTTTATGCCGGATATTCTGACGTACACGGCAAAGTTCCATTTCCCACCCTTTCGCGCTGGAGGCAAAACAAATTTACGAACTTTTTATATAGAAGTCACACGCGATAACAATGTTCGGCAAAGTTGTGTGACTTTTCATGGGGACTATTGCTTTCGAAGACCATATAGTTCTATCTCTCACCGCTTTGGCGCTGGAGTCAATACAAACTTTTGATCTTTTTATATAAAGGTGAGAAGGAGAAGTCCGAAAATTTGCCATTCGCTTCTGAAGGAATTTATTGCTTCGAGTAATCTAGTAATATATTTATCTATGGGTTATACTCCAAACAAAATAAACTTTCATACAAAAAGGAACGAGTATCGCCGTTATGGGGAAAAACATGAAATCATTAATATGTATTTTGTTGGTAGGTTATTGATCTGATTTTCGTCAGTTTGAAGTAGTAATAAAATACATGGTTCTTCCAACAACTTTATTTGCTGAAAATACACTACATTTTTGTAATAAAATTCTTTTAATAGAAAAAAAAACAAGAAAGAAAATTAGGATATATGAAAAATTTAAGTTTTTCTAAATTAAATAATTATTAATTACTCTGGAAAAAATGACTTAGAAATTTTTACTTGAATTAAGAAAAAAATATAAATGTTTGCGTAAATATCATTCTGCCAAAAGAGAAGAGAAATTAAACTTTTCAAATTCAAGAAAAAACGTGTTAGAAAGACATACAAAAGAGAAGAAAAATAAAAGGAACGAGTGTCTCCCTTATGGGGAAAAACATGAGATCATTAATATGTCTTCTGTTGGTAGACTATTGATCTGATTTTCTTAGTGTAAGGTAGTAATAAAATACATACTTCTTCAAACAACTTTATTTGCCAAAAATCCACCACACATTCTTTTAATTTTTAATTCTTTTAACAAAAAGAAAACGGAAGTGTGCTTTTGATCATACTGTAGAAGTGAAGCAGGAGTTTTTTTTAATACAGCGCCGTAGTGTTGGGTCTTCAACGGAAATGATTCCAATAAAAACCTCCAGAACTTTGCCGATCATTTCAATCGTGTACGACCTTTATATAAAAATTTCAAAAAATTTTCAAATATTTGTATCTATCGACTACAGTACCAATGCTCATTATAACCTCGTGGCTCTCTCTCGGGAATTTATTTGCAAAAAGACTAGAAGTGAGGACTTTCGAAGGTAATCAAATTTAAATTGTGCGAATTATGGCTGAGTAAAATTGTTGAGGTGTAAATAGAATACCTCTGGCGATGAGGCAATATTCTCCTGATTTAACTTAAATAATTATAAATGAAACTTACATAATCTTTCTCTTGATCTTAGTCTTGGCTCCACTGGAATCGCGCTTCACTAAGCAAACTCTATTACACAAATCGTTTTATATTATATAATGTAGATATATTTTGTTCCACAATACAATTTAATTTCTAACCTATTCTTCTTTTTATACTTTGCTTTTAAACAACACAATTTGTTTTTAATTATACAATATATATATTTTGTTCCACAATACAATTTAAATTCTAAACTATTCTTCTTTTTATACTTTGCTTTTAACTTAGGCTTAAGACATACTAATTTGGAATTCTCTTCAGAAAAAAAAAACATTTTTTTTCATTTGCTTTTTTGTACATCATATGCAATAACTTGTTTCAAAAATGATTACAAAATATCAGCAATTATATAATGTTGATATTTTTGTTAACACGATTTGATTTTATTTAATATCTTCTTCAAAAATTATGGAATTATATTTCCCTGAAGTAGAATTAAATTTCGGATCAGCTGATTTACAATTTGTTTCATTTCATTACCAATCGTTCCCTGGCAGAATTTCCTCCAAAGAAAAATTTTCGGGCGTACCTAACCTAAAAAAAAAAGAAATATACCAATTTTAAACATTCGACGCTGTTAAAATTTCCAACTTGGACGCATTTTTAAATATAAATCTGACAGCTTAGTATAACTCCAAAACCGAAAAAAGGAATAAATTTTCAACTGTTCCCCGGATTGCTTTTTTTCTGAAGAAAATTATGATTCAGTATGACTTAACACTTAGAGATGGTTTTTTTCAGCAACACTGACCGACTTTCGCGAAATACTACTTTACTTTTAAACTTTTTTTAGAACTTAACGACTTTAATTTAATTACGCAATAGTTCTGGTTAATTTCCTTATGAACTGTTTTCATTGATTTCATAATTCATACCAATAACATATATTATAAAACCAATGTAATTTTTTGCCGATAATGAGTTTCGTAATGCATCAAGTAATTTTAATGCATTTCGAATTCGTTATTTTCCATTTACAAAGTAGAACTTTCACCGAAAATGTCTACAGTATTTTTTGGTTCGTTACTGTGATTTTTAACGAGGGGTGTGCGTAATGTTTTATTACATTACCCCCGCATAGAAGTATTTCAAAAAAACATATAGTAACTTAAAATCGGCCTATAGCCGATTTTTGATGCCCTATGATAGAAACGGGACAGATAAAATGTCAAAACTAACATGATTTCAAGGTTTTTTCTTCATAACTTTGTTTTTTCTTTTCAAAATTTCTTCTGATTTTCAGGCAACCCAGACCCTGATAACAATCAATCCAATCTGCAAATTTTATTCAAATCGGTATATTAGTTTTTAAAGTACATCAAAAAAAACTTTATAGAGAGGGTTACTTTCTCCTAGGATTATTTCTTTCGCCACTATCCTTGGACCGATTTGACTGAAATTTAGCATGGTATCGTCTATTTGTGTAGTTAACCTATATAATTAATTTAAAAAAACTCGATTAACAAATTTTCCAATTAAATCCGAAAAACCATAAACAAAAAAACGACAGACCTTCCTGGTCACCCTGGATTTTCCTTTATAACTTTCTTCCCCCTAAATCGATTCTGCTGAAATGCAATACCAAACCAAGTTAAAGAATAAGCAACTCACATTGTAAATTTCACCAAAAGCGGACAGCACGTTTTTGAGTTATTTTGTATACGTACGGAAGGACATGCAGGAATCGATATAACTTTTCATTCCCGACACAACCATACCCTTAAAACGTTTCTACGACGATTATTTCGATGTGTTACAAATGGAGTGACAAAACTAATGTACCCTCTGGTAGTACCTAGCATAGGGCATAAACAAGAAAGAAAATTAAGAAATATGAAAAATTTAAGTTTTCTAAATTAAATAATTATTAATTACTCTGGAAAAAAATGACGCGGAAATTTTTACTTGAATTAAGAAAAAAATACAAATGTTTGTGTAAATATCGTTCTGCCAAAAGAGAAGAGAAATTATACTTTTCCAATTCAAGAAAAAACGTGTTAGAAAGACATACAAAAGAGAAAAAAAAGAGTTGCGTTTTTTTCATACGCCCAGGCTAAAGACATATTAATGTAAAAAGCATTAAGAAAACGCAACGTTTTCGTATTGCGTATTTTTTTTCATATTAATTTCAAAAAGTGTTGCATGCGTTTCGTAACGCGTTTTCCTCATGCGTTTTTTTCATGACGCCCAGGCTAAAGACATATTCACCCCTGTTCTGAAATCCGACGTTACGTTAGTTTTATTCGATATTACTCCCTGGTTACACGATATTTCATTTTTTGTGTTGTGGAATACGCAACGTTTCATTTCAGTTCAACGCGCAGCAACAGATTCGAATCTATTCGATTTTTGATGTTCTGCTTTTCGCCGGCAAGTCGATTTTGAGGTTAAATTGCTCACTTTAGTTTTCGCGCGTTTGGTGAGAGTTGTCTCAATCACAAAATAGTTAGGGTGCAAAATGTAAATAAAAAATAAGGTAAATGTATGTCTTAATAGGATAAACTAAATATGTTATTTAAATAGGAGTGGAAATAAATGTACCAACAATCTCCAATTCAATCTTTTCGTCGACACAATGAAGGAGCACCAGTACTTGGCAAAGGGCTACTCACGAAGGCCAATCGAAGCTTGGAGAAAGGTTGGCAAATTTAGCTCAAGGTCAAGTGTGGTCAAGTGTGATTAACATAAAAGTATTTGTTTCAGGTCTGGACTGATTATAAAGCCAACATCAAAAAGAAATTGGTGGTGGCCCAGCGAAGGAAAAATTTATTTCAACAGTGGAACAAGAGGTCATCGATTTAGTCCAACTACATGATTCCGCGGAAGGATTGAAAAAAGTATCTGAATTTAGAGAGCCAGCATGCCCCACACCCGTGTCTCTAGATATTACGACATCGAATGGGTGCGACAATCAATTACAACAGAACGAGAACATATCTCCAGAATATGACCTATTTACACAAAAACGGAAATGTGTCCGACAACCACTGAATGATCTTGTCGAAAACCAAGATAAATTCCACAGTGGTTACATATTTTAAAAAATCACTGCACAAAACGAAGAGAGCCAAGGTAATTTTAAAAAAATACATAGAGAAATAGGTGCTCTCAGAGATGTAAAAGAATTAGAAAAATAACGTCATAATCTAGAAATGGAAAAGATGATGAAAAAAAGTTGGAGCTCAAACAACGTATTTTAGAATTACAATTAGCCACATAAATGTATTCTTTACTGACCAGCCGCGGAGGCATTTTTAATTTTTATGCCCTATGGTAGGTACTACCAGAGGGTATATTAGTTTTGTCACTAAGTGTGTAACGCATAGAAATAATCATCGTAGAAAAATTTCAGGGGTATGGTTGTGTAGGGAATCAAAAGTTATATCGATTTATGCATGTCCGTCCGTCCGTCCGTCCGTCCGTCCGTCCGTCTGTGGACAAGATAACTCAAAAACGCGTTATCCGATTTTGTTGAAATTTAGAATATAAGTTGGTTATTCCTTAACTGCGTTTGGTATTGCATTTGAGCAAAATCGATCCACGGGGAGCAAAGTTATAAAGGAAAAACCTGGGTGACCAGAAAGTTTTGTCGTTTTTTTGGTTATGGTTTTTCGGATGTAATTGGAAAATTTGTCAATCGATTTTGTTTAAATTAATTACATAGGTTAACTACATAAATAGATGATACCATGTTAAATTTCAGTCAAATCGATCCAAGGATAGTGGAGAAAGAAATAGTTGTAGCCTAAAAAAAGCCTGTTCATAAAGTTTTCCCGATGTATTTTAAAAAGTTATATACCGATTTCAATCAAATTTACGAAACGTATTTATGCTATTAGACTCCAGCCTACCTGTGAATTTGAGCCAATTTGAGAATGAAGAATCGAAGTTATGGAGAAAAAAACCTTGCAATATTGAGTTAAGTAGGAAGTTCGCCGCATTTTTTTCCAATAGATGGCTTTAGAGTCGTATAACATTAGTAGTTATACTCCTATCAAGTTATATTATAGCGCGCTTAAAAGGTGACATTTCATAGAATATTTAAGAAAAAAATTGTGAAGTTCAGGCAGAACTAATTGGGGTAATTGGGTTTTGAAAATGAGCCAAAATTCTGAAAAAAATTCCCTATATTAATGCTCCATGTTAGGTACTACCAACCGTCCGTGGACAAGATAACTCAAAAACACGTTATCCAATTCTGATTCTGATTCTTTAGAATGCCACTTGGTTATTGCTATAGTTGATTTTGTATTTCATTTCAGCAAAATCGACTGAGAGGCAGCGAAGTTATTAAACAAAAGCAAGAGTGACCAGAAGGTTTTGTCGTTTTTTTTATATAGTTTTTCGGATTTAATTGGAAAATTTTTTAAGCAATTTTGTTGAAATTAATTACATTGGTTGACTACATAAATAGGCGATACCATTGTAAATTTCAGTGATATCCGTCTAAGGATAGTGGAGAAAGAAATAGTCGTAGGAGAAAATAAGCCTTTTTTTGATGTACATTCAGAACTAATACACCAATTTGAATAAAATTTGCAAATTAGACTTATGCTATCGGGGTCTGGGTTACTTATAAATTAGAGGAAATTTTCGAAAGGGCAAACAAAGTTATCAAGGAAAAACCTTAATATATTGTTAGTTTTCACAATTTTTCTCTCCCATTTCTACCATAGGGCATCAAAAAATCGGCTATAGGCCGATTTTAAATTACTTTATGTTTTAAGTTAAATTATTGAATTTCTTAAGTTTGTGATTTTGTACTGCCAAGGAGGCTTGTATTCCTATTTTATGTAATCTTTTTATATGCAATAAGAAAAGTTATATTTTGAATTAAATATTTATTACATGCATTTATAAAATTTAGATTTTATTTAATTACAAAGAGTGCATGATTCTATCTCGAATTGTGCGAGCTTTTTGTAAATAATTTTGATGATTATTTTTGCTATCGTTGTCATCTTCGGCATCTTCTTTGGTTTCCGAAAAGTCCGAATGTTCTTGAAATTCCTCATTGGATATTTGGTAATGCAGGCAAATGTTGTGTAATGCACAGCAAACGTTGAGCATTTTTGCGGACTTTTCTCCAGTGTAGTGCAAACCTCTGACTCCCAAAAGGCACCGGAAACGATCTTCTAATACCCCAATCGTCCTTTCGATGATATTGCGGCATTTACTGTATTGCTTATTAAATCTGCTTTAAGGACTAGAAGATTGAGGAGTTCGATACGGAGTGAGCAACCACAGCTCTAAAGGATACCCAGCATCACCTATAAAAATTAACGATTGGTAAAATCGTTGTGTTTACAATGAAGTTGTTTACCTAGGAGATGGCTATTCTTGTCACCATTTGTGAAATTCATACCGAAGTAAGAACGAGCAAAACTTGCATTCCACACATGTGAATTATGCTGCGCTCCAGGGAATTTTGTATTTACAGCTCTTATCTTCATTTTGTTGCCGCAAATCTATATATACAAAAATATTGCACATTTACTTGTAATTTGTGTTGTCATTATAAAAGAAATGTGTTTTAAAAAAAAACTTACGATCTTAGCATTCAGGCTGTAAAATCCTTTTCTATTACAGTACAGGTGTCTAATTCCAAGTGAAGGCGTCTGCACTCTAATATGAATTCCGTCGATGCACCCAATTACACCCGGAATTCCACCACTTTGGAAGAAATCTAGTTTGGTACTTCTTTTTTCGTCCACATTCATTTCAAGAACAATCCAACGTGGACATAATTTTTCCTCCAAAACATCTAAAACCTCTGTTAACACTTTACTAAATGTTGACAACAGCAACATGAAAATCTTTTGCTACACCTTCCTGGTAGGCTCCTTCTGCAGAAAATTATAAATAAATGTATTGAAAATTCACACTTTTCCTATATACCTACGCTTCGTCACTTAGGTCCATTATGTTAGATGAATCCCTCAAAATACGTCTTTCTCTTCGTAATGAATTTATCTCCTCCTGTCCCATTAGTTCCTAGTATATTGGAAGCGTAAAATCCATTTTATTTTTTTTCGACTTTCACTGAAATCCTTACCAATAAAAAACAAGCGCAACCAAAAGTCGCCAGTCCGTTGTCATGCGATGCTCGCCGGTTTTTTAACAACCGAACGCAGCGATTTCGTCGTTTTCCAGAACACTGATCACGTTGCGAATCGAATCGAAGAAATCAATAACGAGGACGGTGCAAAAGCAACGGAAAATGATAAGTAAGAGAAGCTTAGGGCCATGCTGATGAATAAAATCAATACAACTAATTCCAGTTTTCAAAATCTGCAAGGAGAAATGAAAGCAAATGCTTCTAGTTTGTAAGACAAAATACAATCAAATAATTCGAGTCTTCAAAATAAAATGGATTCAAATGCTTCCAGTCTGCAAAACGAAGAGAAATCAAATACTGCAAGGATGGAGAATAAAATTGCAAGTATATCTGATATGCAGAATAAAATGGAATTCAGCATGGTGAATTAAAAACGATTATCCCCTGGAACTGCAGAACGAATTGGCTGGAGAAAGATTTGTTAATGCCATTCGTGACGCAGACATTCAATTCAAGGTCCGAATTAGTGGAAAGGACACGTTGCACGATGTGTTGGCTGTAGCATTGACATTGGAAGCTGCAAAAATGGCAATAAGGGCAGTTCCAATGGCACGATCTGCTAAGGTCGATACGACTCATTAGAATTAACTACAGGCAAACTAACAGAAGTGATAAAGGCGGATGTGCAACAAGCTATTTTAACGCAACTAATTTCGCTTAGTATTAGGTTATCATTCTGGGTTACCGATGGCCACGCGTTGCTGGGTTTCTTCAGACTAATTGTATTTCCAGGGTTCCCATCGATGACCAGAATGTGTGAAATGCGTTAAAACAAAAAAAATCAAATAAAACTAATCGCTAAAAAATATTCCTTCAAATTTTCATTTCAATAATCACAAAAAAATATCGAATTTATAAAAAGAAATGAATGCCAAAAATGTGCTGCACCTTTCGATACAAATAAAATATCAGATCCTAACAAAAGAAAGTATGAATGTCAAATTTGCATCACATAATTATTTTGAACTTAGAATATAAAATATACGGATGGGCCCTTTGCAGGTGAAATTGGAGCTATTTTGAAACACATTGCATTATTATTGCTTATGCATAGTGGCGGCTTTAAAAATATGTGGGTAACAATGTAAATGGGCTAAATGCTCATGTATTCGGGAACATCTGAATTGCAAAAAAATGGTTGCGTTATTTATTCCAAAATCAAGTTTCTCTTAAACATAAAAAATTAAATTATTAAATAATAATTATAAATACATATCTATGTGCCTATATATTTTATCTGCGTAAACCAACACCTGAAAAAATGAGGCTATACGTATGAAATGGCCTTTCATACGTAGAGCCTCATTTTTTGGAAACCTTAAAACCAAGAAAAGCACTGAAAACTGAAAATGTGGAATTTTCAAAACCTTTGACGAATTTTAAGAACTGCCACCATTTTGACCAATAAAATGACTGTCACTGGTAGTTTTCGTTTTGATTTGAATAAAGAAATGCTGGGGTTTCGCGCTACGATCTTTTTTTTCTAAATTATGAATTAACAAAATTTCTGTTTGATTAATTATAATTAAATGACTAGGGCTCGTCACGCGTTAGTTCGCAAACTTGCGAAATTTTTTGATTATTTTTGACAACCCGTTGAACCAATCAAAATGGTTAAAATACTTCGCAATTTGCGAAGCTTATGTCAAAAATAAACATGCCCTGGAGTTGATTTTTCTTTTTGACAAGTGAAGTGAAGTGAATTCCAAAACCTATTAAATTGTATAAAATGTCAGGAAAAGGGGAATTAGTAGAATTTTTTATTGAAAATCTTTTGTTTGAAAAGACTAAAATGAAAAATTATAATTGCGAAACGTTGTCACGGGTGCAGATTATTTTAAGTTTTCCCTGACCAATCAGAATGATCTGTCAAACTTGCAAGAAATCTTCGCAAAAATAATCAAGTCGCGTGACAAGCACAACTATAAAAACTTTTTTATCCAGCAATAAAAATTCGCTCATTTTAATAAAAAAGATATCAAACCTACGTGTGAAAGGAAATTCCAGGAAGTTTTCGATGCTGTTTGCTATTACAGACAAAAATTAAACACTTCATATTGCAAATTTTCAGCAGCAGCTATTAACTTAGAAAATATGCTATATTAATAAATTTAATTTAAAATATTTTGTATTAATATTAATTGTTTTAAATTAAATTAAAATAGAAAACCTCATATTGAAGTTTACTAGAGCATATTGAAAAAATTTATATATATTTTTATGTGAAAGTAGAAGAAATTCATGTTTGTTAAAATATCACAAAAAAGAAAAAGCAAATTCAAAACCGGAAAAAGGTGCGCAATTCAAATTATTGAAAAGGGTCGTCTATTTGCCAATTTTGATACAGGCTGAATAGCGCGGAATAAGTTTTCAGGGTTGAAGCAAAAATTTTAAGAGATTTTGAAGGAGATTTCAACAAAACCTCATTGAAATCTCGAGATTTTGAAATCCTCTATTTGTATGGATTTGGATGTAGATTTGGCGAAATCTAGCAAAATCTCGAGATTTGAGGGAGATGGAAACATGGTATTAGTAAATTGTATGAAAGATTTCGTTAATTTGAACTAAAATTTTTTTTTCTGTTTAACGATTCATTCTCAATTAAAGTAGTTTTCACTTTAGTACTATTTAGCACTAAACTAAAAAAAGCCAAAACGAAATGTATAGTTAACAAAAAATCAACAAAAAAGGTCAGCGTAATCTCCGAATAAGAAAAACATGTGTTTCGAACTGAATGACTAAATACACGTATTTATTTATTTACTTAGCTTAATGCAAGCGAACAGATTAACTCGGTGAGTACAGAGATTTGTACCAGTGATGAGACAGAAGGGCTCTAGAGTGAGAACTCGTATAAGGCCTTCTTTAAAATAATTTTGGTGTAATGGAAGTCAAAGACTGACGAATTGGAATTAACCTCTCGCAACATTCTCGCAATAGGTTCATTTTTACCGTAATCGGTCCGATGAAAATCTATCTTAAAAAGTTCCGCTGATCGAAGCGATCTAATGGGTACAGCAAAAATTAATTTTAGATATAATGTGCGGAGTATGGATGTTACCAAGGATAATTTGATGTATAAAAATTATATCAGCCACCTCACGACGTCTTTCTAACGACTGAAGACCTATAAGATTAAGCCTATCACGGTAAGGAAGGCTCTTTAACGCAACTTTTATAAAACTCCGTTGAACTGAATCAAGTCTGTTAATCTGATTTTTATGATAAGGATTCCAGACTTGACAGGCATATTCCAGTAAAGGCTAACGAAAGTAGTGTACAAAGCTTTACTCATGTAAGGGTCCAAGAACTCTTTAGATCATCGTTTGATGAAACCCAACACTGAATTTGCCCTATGAACCACTGAATCTATGTGGAGCTTGAAATTAAGTACTTCATCACACATTATTCCTAAATCTTTAATGCTATTAACCCTCTGGAGTGCTTTGCCATAAACAGTGTATGTGGAAAAGTTGTTGGAAATTTTGCGTGAGATTGTGATAATGCTACATTTATCGATATTCAATGACAGGTTGTTTTTGCTGCACCATATATCAAAACTGTCTAAATCCGCTTGCAGTCGGTATGAGTCCATTAAATGTTTAATTTCCATATAGATTTTCATATCATCTGCACAACTAGAAAATTTGGAATGAACAATTGAATTTCCTGCGTCGTTTATGGCTAAAATAAATAAAAGGGGCCCCAGATCACTGCCTTGGGGAACTCCAAACGTAGCAGAAATATGAGGACGATAAACGATAGATTCGAATAGTTTAGGTATGCATGATAGTTTAGCAACAGGTCTATAGTTACAAATATCTCTTCTATTACCCTTTTTATGAATTGGGATGATAAAAGAGGCTTTCCAAATACTAGGAAAGATACCAGAATTAAGTGACTTTTGGAATAGGTACGCAAGGGGAGCTGCTAGACTATTGCCGCATTTTTTCAAAATAACCGCAGGAATACCATCTGAGCCAACCGAATATTCTTCCTTCAATTCATTAATTATGTCTGTCACCGAGCTAGGATCAATTGATATTTCATTAAGCGTTGCTTTAGGGCACTTTTTCAAATATTCAAAGTAATGTTCATTGATTTCAAAAACCTCATCGGTAAAAGAGCATCCAAAGAATGAAGCGAATAGGTTAGTGATAGTTACTGGATCATTCGACTCATGATCAAGGTATTTTAGTGTTGCAGGAAACCCATCAGTCTTTCTCTTACTATTGACGAATTTCCAAAAACGCCGTGGATCCATCAGTATATTACTTCGCATTTCCTCGAGATACGAGTCGTACAGGATCAAAGATGATGCTTTGAATTCATTAGAAAGGCACACAAATTGAGCGTAATTTACTTCATCGCGAGTGGTAAGATATTTGTTCCAAGCTTTATTCCGTCTGTTACGTAGTGATCGCAGGTCACTGTTGAACCAAGGCGGAGAAGAAGAGTGCTTACGACGGGTAAATGGAACTGATAGTGTGAAACAATAGAAAATCGCCGAGTAAAACTCCGACGTGCACACTTCAACACAGCTATCGCCAAAAATGTCTACGAAGTCAACGTTATTGAGAAGGTTTGTGAGCCGAACAAAGTTGGTTTTTTCAAACTTAAAGCTGTACAAACATTCAATATTGGCAAGAGAAAGATCATTCAACAGGGAAAATTTAAGATTCAACGGAGGATGGTAATCGTCAAATGTACAAACGTGATCCCGACTGGATTCCACAACACAATTGGCTATATCTGAGTAGAAAGCAAGATCTCTAGCTGTCTATTAAGTGAGTTTTTAACACCATTGACTTGCTGAAGCCCACAAGCCACCAATTGGGCGAGAAGAAGGGTCTCAGATTCAGATGACACGTTAGACGCAATGTATGAAATCATGTCATCTGTGAGGGACTACTGAACCTTAGGGAGGTTAAAGTCGCCAAGTAGAATCAGATCGTCAAAAGGGCCCAGGAGGTCTCTCACAAAACAAATGGCATTCATTAATGGCTGATATTTTTCAACGGGACTATTTGGAGGAATATAAAGATTCGCTATAAAAATAGAACGACTTGACAAGGAGACTTTAACACAAATGAATTCTATGCCAACGTCATTAGGAATGGAAAGTAAAGAGCCGGCGATTGATGTGCGAACAGCCACGAGGACTCCTCCACCCAACGACTTGAGATCAGACTGATATCTATCTTTACGATAGACCTCAAATTCACTTGAAAACAATTCACTGTTGTGGAAACTAGAATTTAGCCAAGTTTCGGACAATGCAGCAACATCGTGAGGTATGGAGTGGCTAGCCAGTAAAAGCCGACGCGTCTTAGTACAAAGTCCCCTTACGTTTTGGTAGTAAAGGGACAAGTGGCACCGTTTTTTGAAGGACTAGTATTATTAAAATTATTATTAATTTTAGACATCGGGCCATACTTAGAACCCCTGCGTACAAATTCCTTGACGAAGGCAGAAGGAGGCCAATTCGTGGGAAACTAGCTGTATAAATAACTGAGCAGGGACGATTATCTTGAATAACGAGACTAGGCTAGATGGCTTATTAATCTTCTCACATTTAATATGAGCGGTGTCTGTAACCTTTAGTTTGATATAATTTAAGATATCGTCAACGGATGTCAACGGCTCAAAGCGCGAAATAAATATGACTTTGGGGGTAGGCACCGTTTTTAAGATTGCCGAGTTAGGGAGCGAAGTGGGAATATCAGCAACCGATGAAGGAGAGGAAACATTAGATTGAGTGACTATTTTATGGGCATCCATAGAGGGTTTTCTCTTGCGTCGCTTCCTCTTAATGCTGGTGTTTGCGAAATGTTGAGGCATAACCACGGTATCGCTTTGAAAAGAAACTGAATGAGAAGAAGATTGGCTCCTAGTAGTATCAACCTCCAGGATGGGTTCGATAGCAGAGGGTATATTGCTCTTAACGATCGTTAAAGCTTCAAGCAAACTCTTGTTACGCTTAGCGGAATCAATCACTTCTAAAGTGAGCTTTTTAGTTTCCGCGATCAAGGCATGATTGGACGACAATAGGGACTTACATGAACTAAAGTCACCATGCAATAAATCCAATTTTTCAATAGAAATTCTATCATCTAAACGGGATTCTTTCGAAGTTACCTCAAGCGAAAAACTCGGTGAGTCAATGATTTCTGTCACAATCACCTGTAAAGAGTTAAGTTTGAGTTCAAGCTGTGAGGTTTTCTTTAAAACTTTAGGGATGTCGTGTTGCATCATTAGACAGGTAGCTGTCAATTTATCTAACTTATCATAATTGACATGCAAGTCGTCTATGAGAACACCAAAGTTAAGAAGTTTATCGTCAATAACTTTGACCTTATTGGCAGTGAATACGGAATCAGCATGCAACTTTTCGTAGTTCAAACAAAGCTGGTCGGTACGCGACGCAGAGATGTTCAAGAATTTCAAAATGTGGCAGGGTTTGATTTCGCAACATTCTGAACAAGTATATCTATTGACTTTACTAAGGATCTCGATACAGGAACGATGAAAATACCTGTTGCAAACACCATCGCAAACAATACTTGGTTTATTAGGGGAGTTAAGATCGCACATGCCACGCAACTCGGACACCATCGTGTAAACAAAATCGTACAGTCAATAAATTAAAAAGTCAAGATGAAACAAACAAGAACAAGGAAAAACAGAACAAAATCAATAAACAAATAAATAACCAAGGAAACTAAACACACAAACACAAAAACAGTTAAAACAGTTAAAGCAATAGATTTTAAAATGCAGGAAAAAAAATAATAAAAAAAGAAAAATAAAAATGCAGGAAAAAAAATATAATAATAAAAAAATAAATTTGTTTTCGTCAATTAACAAAAGCCAAAAACCGCAGCAAATTACCAGATAGTGGTAAAATAATTTGGTCTTTCTATTGTATTGATCTTTTTATGGTTTTTTTTGTTAAAAATTTAAAAATAATTTAGTCTTTCTATTGTTTAGACTTTTTTTGGCTTTTTGTTGAAAATTTATTAATTTCCAATGATGACTTCGAACGTCAGTTCGAATGGTGCCAAATGGCAATTGCAATCGCCGTCCTGGATGCGTTTGCTTGAATCAAGCAAATATCAGTTATTGGTGCTAAACGTCAAATTAGTTTCATTTAAATAACTTCTAATTTATATATTTATATTTATACATTTTTTGTTAAACGAAATAACTGTCGAGAGTAAATAAAAATTGAAAATAAAATGAAAGAAAAATTTTGTAGGAAATTGTAACATTTTCGTCAAACTCATGTTTTTCACAATTCCAATTAAAATTGGATAATCCAAAAATTATTTTCAAAAATACCTCTCAGTTTATACTTTACATAAATAATTTTTTATCGCGAACAACAACCTGCGCTGTTTGACTTAGCACAACATTTTTATGGTAGAATTTTACTAAGCGGTTCATATTAGTATAACATCCAGCCGTATTGCTAGATTTAGGGCTGCTGGATGCGCCTAATGTTTCCTAACACTAACACTAATCAATGTATCGAAATATTTTAAGTGTGAGTTCCTCTATGAATAGGCAATGCCTTCTGGATATCTCATCAGGCAATGCCTACTAAACCGCACAGCCAAAGCCTTCCAGATATTTTCATCAGGCTAGCATTCAAGTGTGTGAAAAAGAAAAATAATTATGAAGCACGAAGGTTGAAATAAAGAAGCACGTTACTAATGTAATTAGCATTAGACGCTTGTTTCTCTCTTTTAATCTTCGTGCTTAATAATTATTTCTCTTTTCCACACTCTTGAAGTTAAGACGTCATTGTCGTCTGCATGCTGGGCTCATGAAAATATCTAGAAGGCATTGACACAGCCCATCTGTATGTGCTGGATTACACGCGGTGTTTTTTGGGTAGAATTCTACCGCAGACATAGGTATCGGTGGGTTGGGGGTGAGGCAGAAGATCTACCTCTCGAAATGCTGGCGCAACGGAGTTTTTTACGCACACAAACAAGTCACTGTTTGTGTCGGTTTCGAAAAAAATTTAAAATTCAAGCGCGTCATTCGCTTACTGACCGTCAACAGGTAATCATAATCTAAAAGTACATAGGAAATAGTAAAATAGTAGATCTTAACAGTTTGACGGTTTAAGTTCGACTGATGCTGTGCTCACACACACTAATACACTCCTTGTGTAGCTTGTATAAAAGACTGTGGTATAAACATTCCTCGTCTAATCGGTTTGGTAGTTTTTTACCCAAAACTTGTAATTTTTTTGTTTATTGGTCCGTTTTATTAAAATTTATGGAAATCATAGTTAAAGGATGCAGACGATGCCCGCACGATGTCTTGGCTTAAACGGTTCCACTCATGAGTCAAATTTTTTTCTAAATCGGCCAAAGTTATGTGTTTTTTTTTTTGCAAGCCGCTGCTTGTAAAATTCCCCAAATGGAATAATCCAACAGCTTCAGATCTGGTGAATACAATGAATTTAGGTGTTTGATTTTCCAATCAAATGAACCGCAACAATTGAATTTCATGTAACAAAAAAATACAAAAAATAAGAACGAGTCTTAAAAAGTCGAATTTATAGAAATTTGATTACAATTACTTTTTTACATGGCGCCTTAAAAATTGAATTAGGATTGACTTGAAACCTTAGATTAGGGAAAATATGGATAGGCCTTTCGCAGGGGAAATTGAAGCACTTTTGGAATACACTTGCATTTTTTTGCTTATGTGTGCGGCGTAGTGGTGGCGTTAAAAACATGAATTCGGGGGGACAACATTGCAAATGGGCTAAAAGCTCATGCATTCTATAACATCCGAATTGCAAAAAAATTGTTGCGTGTGATTGCTGAAAAAATCAAGTTTTCTTAAACATACAAAATTAAATTATTAAATAATAATTATAAACATGTATGCGCCTATATATTTCCTTTCCTGCGTAAACCAATAGCCGAAAGCCATTTCATACGTAGAGCCTCATTTTTTGGAAACTTTAAAACCAAAAAAAAAGCATTTAAAACTGAAAATGCTGAATTTTCAAAAATTTCGACGAATTTTAAGAATTGCCCCCATTTTAACCAAAAATGACTGTCACTGGTAGATTTCGTTAAAATCGAAATAAAAAAAAAGTGGGATTTGACATTTCGGCGTGGATTAAAAAAAAACCAATTTTTTATTAATTTATGAATTAACATAATTTCTATTTGATTACCAAAAAGTAAATAAACACCATAAAAACTTTTTTTTATACGGCAATAATGAACATTAGCCCATTATAATAAAAATAAGTCAAACTTAGTTGTGAAAGAAATTTCCAAGAATTCTTCGATGTTGTTTGTTATTACACCAAGAAATTAAATACTTCATATTGCAAATTTATTAACTTTGATTATTTAATTCAAAAGAATTTGGTTTGGAATCCGAAACGCACTAAAAATTATAAATTAAAAAAACGCAATTTTTTTCCCCTCCAAATTTGACAGTTCGGCGTGATAAAAAATGCTTCAGACACAGATATCGTAAAAACGAGTTAATGCCTACGCTTGCTTGAAACTCAATCCGGCTTTTTTTTTTAGCTTTGTTAGATTAAATTTTTGTCGAAAATACTCAAACTTGGGCATCCCACAATCGGCACCGCGAAACACGGCAGTACATCAGCATATCAATCTCAGTCAAGTCACCAACTTCTCTTTGAACCCCATAGACTTCATAATGTTAATTATTTTCATATTCTTTATTAACTTTTAAAGTATTTCTATTTATTATTTACAATTCGAAATCTTTCAATGCATTATTTGCTATGAAATAAGTTTAAACTTTTATTTACACAAATAAAACATAGACTTTAGTTTCGAATGACGTCATTTATTTATATAAAGTATAAAGTATATACAGTGGGCACTGACATACGCAATTGTATCGGCTAACTTCATGAGATACAGTTTTAGTAAAGTGTCAGATTTCGCGCTTTTTGTATTGGAGTTCACAATAATTTTTCTTCCAAATGAATTCTAAAATTATGACAAAATTAAATAGTTTTTAATTGAATAGTGGAGCCTAATTATTCTACTAATAAAGTCAATGGTATATGAAAGGATTATAGACCAATTTGGACACACAAATATCAGTTAAAAATAATTTGTTTAGCGTGGTTCTGGGTCCACAGTGTTTTTCTTTACAAAAAGACGAGTAAAGCTAGTATTAGACTACATGACAAAGTGCCATGTGTATGGCACCTATTGCATGGCACAAATTCATGCCATATAATTTTTTGGCACATACCCTATCACACTACATGGCAAATTTGCCATTTTTGTATGACGCAGTACATGGCACCACAGTGCGTCATGCGAATGTGTGCCATATACATGGCACACTATATTACATTGCATGCGAAATTACTGCCATGAATAAACATGGCATGCCTTGAAAAGTTTCAATAAATAAATGTAATAGTATTTTCTTTCTTTTTGTGTATTCGCGATAATTAACTTGAAGTTGGATAATATAAAATAGTAATTTACTTGTACCTGTTTCGCATACCGCAATCAACTATTTCATTAATAATTCATGAAGTGCTGGACGCTATTTGCAAAGTGCTTGTTAACGAATATCTACAGGTTAGTTTATCATAGAGGTTATACCACGTCGTGTTATAGAGAATGTTTTCGGTATAATGTCACCACGTTTTCGCGTCTTGCGGAAGCCTATAGCGTCGGACGCCGAAAAAACAAAAAAAAATTACTCTTTCGTGTTGCGCACTGCACAACTACCTGCTTGTCACTAAGAGACAAAAGTACGCACCACCACAAACTTTAGATCGCTACAATCCTCAAAACAAATTGATTCCCGGTGAGAATACGATCACAGGAATGATGGCTTTAGAACCTACAGCTTCAACATCCTTAAATGCCAGAGAAATTCAGAAAGAATTTTCTGAGTTCTTCGTCAACGAAGATGAATTAGACTGGCAGTACAAACATATTTGAAGTGTATTTAAAATATTTTTTTTTTAATTAAAATACATTTTGCATTATTTTTTATTGTTTGTTTTTCTATTTAAATTATGAATTGGTTTTTTTAGATTTCTACCACTATTTCTTATCTTAAATATTAATATTATTGTTTTAATGCAATAAATACCTGCGCCACAATGAAATGCAAATATATTCACATCAACACAAACTTAAATTCGAATTATGTGTGAAAATAAATAAAAAAATATTGTGTCATATGTGTTTATATGGCAGCCTAGTTTTTTCCGATCTGCCATGCGGAAATCTCCGGCCATGTAGTGCCATATGCCGTTTCTTCACATGGTAGTACAATTTTTAATCATATCACACTACATGGCAATACAACCATTTTTATATGGTAGAACATGGCACGAGCCATTCGCATGACGTGAAAAATGTGTCAATCAGACTACATAATAGAAAAATGTCAGAAAATATGCCATAAACATGGCACTTTGCCATGTAGTCTGATGCTAGCTTTAGTAAATTTACTTTTAATATAAAAACAAAATTCGAAAACAAGTGGATTCTATAATATAATTACAAACAATTAGAAGGATTTTTGCATTAATTTGGTCAGTGCTGAACTCGTAAGTAGAACTTCAAAACTTACAAATTTCATAAAATTTAAAATATTCACTTTTGATTAAAATATTTTAATAGCACACATAAAAATGGCTGGAAAATTCTTGGAAATCGAAACTAGTTTATTTTCTGAAAAATGTGGCAAAGAAAACCAAGCACCTGAATTAATTTTCACAGAAGTTTTAATTAAGCAAGAACCTGAATTAATTATTGAAGATGAAGACGAAACTGAGAAAATCCGTCAATATTTACATAAAAAGGATATAACTCAAGAAGACTGACTAAATTCGATTTGGCATAGTTGTATGATCTGTGAAGAGCGTTTTCTGAGCACTGAAGATTTATCATTTCACGTTCAAAAACATCCAGAATTCCGTGAAGTTCATCGAAAGCTGACGAGTGAAGTTTCAACTATCAACAGCAATTCCCAATATCTGCCATCTACTTCCAAACAAAATCTAGTTCGCAAGCTGAGAATTAATCTCCGAACATCTAATTTTAAATGCGTTAAATGTTAAAATTTCTTCGCAAACCTAACTTCTTTTAAAATACATCAAAATATACATACCGGAAAGAAAGCAATGAAATGCGAGCAATGCAATCGTTTATTTTCTCGAAGGCGTTTTCTTCTAAGGCATATGAGGACACATGCTTTGGAGAAACATTTAAATGCGACCAATGCGATCGTTTATTTGCGCTCAAAAACAACCTTCAAACACATATGCGGGCACATACCGGAGAGAAAGAATGCAAATGCAAACAATGCGATCGTTTATTTACACGCAAAAGCAGCCTTCAAATCCATATGCGAACACATACCGGAGAGAAATCATTTAAATGTGATTATTGCAGTAGTTCATTTAGACAAAGGTCACATTTACAAGGCCATATGCGAACACATACGGGGGAGAAATCATTTAAATGTCACCAATGCGATTGTTTATTTGCACACAAAAACGGCCTTCTAATCCATGTGTGGAGACATACCGGAGAGAAACCATTCAAATGTGACCAATGCGATCGTTTATTTGCACACAAATACAACCTTCAAATCCATATGCGGATACATACCGGAGAGAAGCCATTTAAATGCGAACGATGCGATACTTTATTTGCACGCAAATATACCCTTAAAACCCATATGCGAACGCATACCGGAGAGAAGCCATTTAAATGTGAACGATGCGATAGTTCATTTACACGAAAGGAATGTTTACATCACCATATTCGAGCACATACTGGAGAGAAACCATTCAAATGTGAACGATGCGATAGTTCATTTACACGAAAGGAATGTTTACATCTCCACATGCGAACACATACCGGAGAGAGACCATTTAAATGTGATCAATGCGATAGTTCATTTGCATTCAAAAACAAACTTCAAATCCATATGCGGGTACATACCGGAGAGAAACCATTCAAATGCGTCCAATGCGATCGCTTATTTGCACACAAAAGCAACCTTCAAAAACATATGCGGACACATACCGGAGAGAAACCATTCAAATGTGATCAATGCGATTATTATTTGCATACAAAAGCAACCTTCAAAAGCATATGCGGATACATACCGGTGAGAAACCATTCAAATGTGATCAATGCGGTAATTCATTTAGACAAAAGAAAAATTTACGAAGGCATACTCGGACACATACGGGAGAGAAATCATTCAATTCCGGTACTTCATTTAACCAAAAGGAAAATCTTGAAATGCATATAAGAAAGAATACTCGTAAATCAGAAAGAATTCGAAACGAACAACGGTAGTGCAGTTTGCCACCGCGTCAAAATATATTTGTATTAGAATTAATAAAATCTTAAAATAAAAAAACTAAGTGTTATTTATAGAGCTAGTATGTTGATTGCAGCTCAGCAAAGTATTAATGCGAGAATTCTAAAATTCCTTAAATCTGCGTTTCATAAAACCTAATGACGAGTTAGTCTTTTGGACCAATGAGTCAATATAGCATAAAATCGAATTCGCTATCTCAAATCAAACCCAAATTAGTAAAAGTATTCACTCCACGGAGAGGCACATAGTTATTATCATACGAATAGGGAGACATAATACGCTTCCTGCAAAAGGTAATAACTTCACATTTGTCATATTTAAGCACTAGATTATTTTTATAAAATATAAAAAGCAAACAAAAAACATAGTAATGTAAAATTTGATGCCCTATGGTAGAAATGTGACTCGTAGTTAACTAATCTATTGTTTCGTACCAACCTTCTGGTTCGATGTTATAAAAATAACACTTTATTTATTTGAATCCGATATATTAAACTTCATTTACAATTATTTCTGGGTTAACAATTAGTCTTAAAAATATTTGTTAATCAATGATTAATTTCTACAAAATTAATCTATCACAGTTTATTTGCAACGGAAAACACTATTTCCACCAATTACTTATTAATTATTTATCAAATCTCTTTAATATTTCACTATTTAAGAAAGCTATGATGCAAACACTTTCGAACATTGATTTCAACTTTTGATGTTCCTGCGACGTTTCCACCTTATATACTCAACGCGTAACTCTAGAACTTTGCTTCAACCATACATGGAAACGTATTTCTGGAATTCGTTAGAAACGTTAAAACTGAAATATGATTACGTGGAATATTTGGTGGTTTTTTGATAAAGAGAAAAAAATTGTTAGGTTATATATTTATAAAATCAAAATACTTTTAAACAGATACAAAATTAAATTATTAAAAAATAATTATAAATATTTTATGTGCCTACATATTTTTTCTTGTGTAAAACAATAGCCGAAGGGTATTTTGTAACCTTTTTGTAAACCTTAAACCCAAAAAAAGACAACTGAAAATGCTGAATTTTAAAGAAACTTGAAGAATTTTAAGAATTGCCCCCATTTTGACCAAAAAAATTACTGTTGGTAATTTTCGATTCAAATTAAATAAAAAAGGGTTTCGCGCTTGGATTTAGATTCAAACTTGATTAAAAAAATCAAACTTTTTTCTAAATTATGGATTAACCTAATATCTGTTTGATTAAATATATGAAATATTTCTTTTATACAGCAATAATGAAAATTCGCCCATTTTAATAAAAATGATATCAGACTTACGTGTGAGAGGTAATTCCAGGAATTTTTCGTTTTTGTTTGCTGTTAGACCCAAAAACTAAACGCTTCATTTTGCAAATTTTTTAAGTTTCATTATTTAATTCAAAAGAATTTTGTTTGAAATTCGAAACGCAATAAAAATTAAAAAAATTCAATTTTTTCTCTCCCAAAATTGACAGTACGATCTAAAAATGGTGCTTCAGACACAGATATCGTAAAAACGAGTTTATGCCTTCGTTTGGTAAGCACTGACATTCCCCATTGTATCGGCTAACTTCACGAGATACAGTTTTAGTAAAGTGTCAGATTTCGCGCTTTTTGTATTGGAGTTCACAATAATTTTTCTTCCAAATGAATTCTAAAATTATGACAAAATTAAATAGTTTTTAAATTAATAGTGAAGTCCAAATTATTTTACTAATAAAGTCAATAGTATATGAAAAGATTATAGACCAATTTGGACAAGCAAATATCAGTTAAAAATAATTTGTTTAGCGTGGTTTTCGGATCACAGTGCTTTTCTTTACCAAAAGACGAGTTAGTAAATTAATTTTAATATAAAATCCAAATTCGAAAACAAGTGGATTCTGTAATACAATTACAAACAATTAGAAGAATTTTTCATCAATTTCGTCAGTGCTGAACTCGTAAGTAGAATTTCAAAACTTACAAATTTCATAAAATTTAAAATATTCACTTTTGATTAAAATATTTTAATAGCACACATAAAAATGGCTGGAAAATTCTTGGAAATCGAAACTAGTTTATTTTCTGAAAAATGCGGCAAAGAAAACCAAGCACCTGAATTAATTTTCACAGAAGTTTTAATTAAGCAAGAACCTGAATTAATTATTGAAGATGAAGACGAAACTGGGAAAATCCGTCAATATTTACATAAAAACGATATAACTCAAGAAGACCGACTAAATTCGATTTGGCATAGTTGTATGATCTGTGAAGAGCGTTTTCTGAGCACTCAAGATTTATCATTTCACATTGAAAAACATGCAGAATTTCATGAAATTTATCCGAAGCTGACGAGTGAAGTTTCAACTATCAACAGCCATTCCCAATGTCTGCCATCTACTTCCAAACAAAATCTAGTTCGCAAGCTGAGAATTAATCTCCGAACATCTAATTTTAAATGCGTTAAATGTGAAAATTTCTTTCAAAATCTAACTTCTTTTAAAATACATCAAAATACACATACCGGAAAGAAAGCAATGAAATGCGAGCAATGCAATCGTTTATTTTCTCGAAGGCGTTTTCTTCTAAGGCATATGAGGACACATGCTTTGGAGAAAACATTCAAATGCGACCAATGCGATCGTTTATTTGTATACAAAAGCAGCCTTCAAGCACATATGCGGACACACACCGGTGAGAAACCATTCAAATGTAATCAATGCGACAGTTCATTTAGACAAAGGGAAAATTTACAATGCCATATGCGGACACATACCGGAGAGAAAGAATTCAAATGCGGACAATGCTATCGTTCATTTGCACAGAAAATCAACCTTCAAACCCATATGCGGACACATACTGGAGAGAAACCATTTAAATGTGATGAATGCGATAGTTCATTTAGAGAATGGGGACAATTACATCGCCATATGCGAACACATACCGGAGAGAAATCATTCAAATGTGATGAATGCGATAGTTCATTTAGAGAATGGGGAAAGTTACAACGCCATATGCGGACACATACCGGAGAAAAACCATTCAAATGTAATGAATGCGATAGTTCATTTAGACAAAGGGAAAATTTACAATGCCATATGCGGACACATACGGGAGAGAAACCATTCAAATGTAGTCCATGCGATAGTTCTTTTAGACAACGGGGAACATTACAACGCCATATGCGGACACATACCGGAGAAAAACCATTCAAATGTAATGAATGCGATAGTTCATTTAGACAAAGGGAAAATTTACAATGCCATATGCGGACCCATACCGGAGAGAAGCCATTCAAATGTGACCAATGCGATCGTTTATTTGCACACAAAACCAGTCTTCAATCCCATATGCGGACACATACCGGAGAGAAACCATTCAAATGTGATCAGTGCGATCGTTTATTTGTATACAAAAGCAGCCTTCAAGCACATATGCGGACACACACCGGTGAGAAACCATTCAAATGTAATCAATGCGACAGTTCATTTAGACAAAGGGAAAATTTGCAATGCCATATGCGGACACATACCGGAGAGAAACCATTCAAATGCGTCCAATGCGATCGCTTATTTGCACACAAAAGCAACCTTCAAAAACATATGCGGACACATACCGGAGAGAAACCATTCAAATGTGATCAATGCGATTATTTATTTGCATACAAAAGCAACCTTCAAAAGCATATGCGGATACATACCGGTGAGAAACCATTCAAATGTGATCAATGCGGTAATTCATTTAGACAAAAGAAAAATTTACGAAGGCATACTCGGACACATACGGGAGAGAAATCATTCAATTCCGGTACTTCATTTAACCAAAAGGAAAATCTTGAAATGCATATAAGAAAGAATACTCGTAAATCAGAAAGAATTCGAAACGAACAACGGTAGTGCAGTTTGCCACCGCGTCAAAATATATTTGTATTAGAATTAATAAAATCTTAAAATAAAAAAACTAAGTGTTATTTATAGAGCTAGTATGTTGATTGCAGCTCAGCAAAGTATTAATGCGAGAATTCTAAAATTCCTTAAATCTGCGTTTCATAAAACCTAATGACGAGTTAGTCTTTTGGACCAATGAGTAAATATAGCATAAAATCGAATTCGCTATCTCAAATCAAACCCAAATTAGTAAAAGTATTCACTCCACGGAGAGGCACATAGTTATTATCATACGAATAGGGAGACATAATACGCTTCCTGCAAAAGGTAATAACTTTACATTTGTCATATTTAAGCACTAGATTATTTTTATAAAATATAAAAAGCAAACAAAAAACATAGTAATGTAAAATTTGATGCCCTATGGTAGAAATGTGACTCGTAGTTAACTAATCTATTGTTTCGTACCAACCTTCTGGTTCGATGTTATAAAAATAACACTTTATTTATTTGAATCCGATATATTAAACTTCATTTACAATTATTTCTGGGTTAACAATTAGTCTTAAAAATATTTGTTAATCAATGATTAATTTCTACAAAATTAATCTATCACAGTTTATTTGCAACGGAAAACACTATTTCCACCAATTACTTATTAATTATTTATCAAATCTCTTTAATATTTCACTATTTAAGAAAGCTATGATGCAAACACTTTCGAACATTGATTTCAACTTTTGATGTTCCTGCGACGTTTCCACCTTATATACTCAACGCGTAACTCTAGAACTTTGCTTCAACCATACATGGAAACGTATTTCTGGAATTCGTTAGAAACGTTAAAACTGAAATATGATTACGTGGAATATTTGGTGGTTTTTTGATAAAGAGAAAAAAATTGTTAGGTTATATATTTATAAAATCAAAATACTTTTAAACAGATACAAAATTAAATTATTAAAAAATAATTATAAATATTTTATGTGCCTACATATTTTTTCTTGTGTAAAACAATAGCCGAAGGGTATTTTGTAACCTTTTTGTAAACCTTAAACCCAAAAAAAGACAACTGAAAATGCTGAATTTTAAAGAAACTTGAAGAATTTTAAGAATTGCCCCCATTTTGACCAAAAAAATTACTGTTGGTAATTTTCGATTCAAATTAAATAAAAAAGGGTTTCGCGCTTGGATTTAGATTCAAACTTGATTAAAAAAATCAAATTTTTTTCTAAATTATGGATTAACCTAATATCTGTTTGATTAAATATATGAAATATTTCTTTTATACAGCAATAATGAAAATTCGCCCATTTTAATAAAAATGATATCAGACTTACGTGTGAGAGGTAATTCCAGGAATTTTTCGTTTTTGTTTGCTGTTAGACCCAAAAACTAAACGCTTCATTTTGCAAATTTTTTAAGTTTCATTATTTAATTCAAAAGAATTTTGTTTGAAATTCGAAACGCAATAAAAATTAAAAAAATTCAATTTTTTCTCTCCCAAAATTGACAATACGATCTAAAAATGGTGCTTCAGACACAGATATCGTAAAAACGAGTTTATGCCTTCGCTTGGTAAGCACTGACATTCCCCATTGTATCGGCTAACTTCACGAGATACAGTTTTAGTAAAGTGTCAGATTTCGCGCTTTTTGTATTGGAGTTCACAATAATTTTTCTTCCAAATGAATTCTAAAATTATGACAAAATTAAATAGTTTTTAAATTAATAGTGAAGTCCAAATTATTTTACTAATAAAGTCAATAGTATATGAAAAGATTATAGACCAATTTGGACAAGCAAATATCAGTTAAAAATAATTTGTTTAGCGTGGTTTTCGGATCACAGTGCTTTTCTTTACCAAAAGACGAGTTAGTAAATTAATTTTAATATAAAATCCAAATTCGAAAACAAGTGGATTCTGTAATACAATTACAAACAATTAGAAGAATTTTTCATCAATTTCGTCAGTGCTGAACTCGTAAGTAGAATTTCAAAACTTACAAATTTCATAAAATTTAAAATATTCACTTTTGATTAAAATATTTTAATAGCACACATAAAAATGGCTGGAAAATTCTTGGAAATCGAAACTAGTTTATTTTCTGAAAAATGCGGCAAAGAAAACCAAGCACCTGAATTAATTTTCACAGAAGTTTTAATTAAGCAAGAACCTGAATTAATTATTGAAGATGAAGACGAAACTGGGAAAATCCGTCAATATTTACATAAAAACGATATAACTCAAGAAGACCGACTAAATTCGATTTGGCATAGTTGTATGATCTGTGAAGAGCGTTTTCTGAGCACTCAAGATTTATCATTTCACATTGAAAAACATGCAGAATTTCATGAAATTTATCCGAAGCTGACGAGTGAAGTTTCAACTATCAACAGCAATTCCCAATGTCTGCCATCTACTTCCAAACAAAATCTAGTTCGCAAGCTGAGAATTAATCTCCGAACATCTAATTTTAAATGCGTTAAATGTGAAAATTTCTTTCAAAATCTAACTTCTTTTAAAATACATCAAAATACACATACCGGAAAGAAAGCAATGAAATGCGAGCAATGCAATCGTTTATTTTCTCGAAGGCGTTTTCTTCTAAGGCATATGAGGACACATGCTTTGGAGAAAACATTCAAATGCGACCAATGCGATCGTTTATTTGTATACAAAAGCAGCCTTCAAGCACATATGCGGACACACACCGGTGAGAAACCATTCAAATGTAATCAATGCGACAGTTCATTTAGACAAAGGGAAAATTTACAATGCCATATGCGGACACATACCGGAGAGAAAGAATTCAAATGCGGACAATGCTATCGTTCATTTGCACAGAAAATCAACCTTCAAACCCATATGCGGACACATACTGGAGAGAAACCATTTAAATGTGATGAATGCGATAGTTCATTTAGAGAATGGGGACAATTACATCGCCATATGCGAACACATACTGGAGAGAAATCATTCAAATGTGATGAATGCGATAGTTCATTTAGAGAATGGGGAAAGTTACAACGCCATATGCGGACACATACCGGAGAAAAACCATTCAAATGTAATGAATGCGATAGTTCATTTAGACAAAGGGAAAATTTACAATGCCATATGCGGACCCATACGGGAGAGAAACCATTCAAATGTAGTCAATGCGATAGTTCTTTTAGACAACGGGGAACATTACAACGCCATATGCGGACACATACCGGAGAAAAACCATTCAAATGTAATGAATGCGATAGTTCATTTAGACAAAGGGAAAATTTACAATGCCATATGCGGACCCATACCGGAGAGAAGCCATTCAAATGTGACCAATGCGATCGTTTATTTGCACACAAAACCAGTCTTCAATCCCATATGCGGACACATACCGGAGAGAAACCATTCAAATGTGATCAGTGCGATCGTTTATTTGTATACAAAAGCAGCCTTCAAGCACATATGCGGATACATACCGGTGAGAAACCATTCAAATGTGATCAATGCGGTAATTCATTTAGACAAAAGAAAAATTTACGAAGGCATACTCGGACACATACAGGAGAGAAATCATTCAATTCCGGTACTTCATTTAACCAAAAGGAAAATCTTGAAATGCATATAAGAAAGAATACTCGTAAATCAGAAAGAATTCGAAACGAACAACGGTAGTGCAGTTTGCCACCGCGTCAAAATATATTTGTATTAGAATTAATAAAATCTTAAAATAAAAAAACTAAGTGTTATTTATAGAGCTAGTATGTTGATTGCAGCTCAGCAAAGTATTAATGCGAGAATTCTAAAATTCCTTAAATCTGCGTTTCATAAAACCTAATGACGAGTTAGTCTTTTGGACCAATGAGTCAATATAGCATAAAATCGAATTCGCTATCTCAAATCAAACCCAAATTAGTAAAAGTATTCACTCCACGGAGAGGCACATAGTTATTATCATACGAATAGGGAGACATAATACGCTTCCTGCAAAAGGTAATAACTTCACATTTGTCATATTTAAGCACTAGATTATTTTTATAAAATATAAAAAGCAAACAAAAAACATAGTAATGTAAAATTTGATGCCCTATGGTAGAAATGTGACTCGTAGTTAACTAATCTATTGTTTCGTACCAACCTTCTGGTTCGATGTTATAAAAATAACACTTTATTTATTTGAATCCGATATATTAAACTTCATTTACAATTATTTCTGGGTTAACAATTAGTCTTAAAAATATTTGTTAATCAATGATTAATTTCTACAAAATTAATCTATCACAGTTTATTTGCAACGGAAAACACTATTTCCACCAATTACTTATTAATTATTTATCAAATCTCTTTAATATTTCACTATTTAAGAAAGCTATGATGCAAACACTTTCGAACATTGATTTCAACTTTTGATGTTCCTGCGACGTTTCCACCTTATATACTCAACGCGTAACTCTAGAACTTTGCTTCAACCATACATGGAAATGTATTTCTGGAATTCGTTAGAAACGTTAAAACTGAAATATGATTACGTGGAATATTTGGTGGTTTTTTGATAAAGAGAAAAAAATTGTTAGGTTATATATTTATAAAATCAAAATACTTTTAAACAGATACAAAATTAAATTATTAAAAAATAATTATAAATATTTTATGTGCCTACATATTTTTTCTTGTGTAAAACAATAGCCGAAGGGTATTTTGTAACCTTTTTGTAAACCTTAAACCCAAAAAAAGACAACTGAAAATGCTGAATTTTAAAGAAACTTGAAGAATTTTAAGAATTGCCCCCATTTTGACCAAAAAAATTACTGTTGGTAATTTTCGATTCAAATTAAATAAAAAAGGGTTTCGCGCTTGGATTTAGATTCAAACTTGATTAAAAAAATCAAATTTTTTTCTAAATTATGGATTAACCTAATATCTGTTTGATTAAATATATGAAATATTTCTTTTATACAGCAATAATGAAAATTCGCCCATTTTAATAAAAATGATATCAGACTTACGTGTGAGAGGTAATTCCAGGAATTTTTCGTTTTTGTTTGCTGTTAGACCCAAAAACTAAACGCTTCATTTTGCAAATTTTTTAAGTTTCATTATTTAATTCAAAAGAATTTTGTTTGAAATTCGAAACGCAATAAAAATTAAAAAAATTCAATTTTTTCTCTCCCAAAATTGACAATGCGATCTAAAAATGGTGCTTCAGACATAGATATCGTAAAAACGAGTTTATGCCTTCGCTTGGTAAGCACTGACATTCCCCATTGTATCGGCTAACTTCACGAGATACAGTTTTAGTAAAGTGTCAGATTTCGCGCTTTTTGTATTGGAGTTCACAATAATTTTTCTTCCAAATGAATTCTAAAATTATGACAAAATTAAATAGTTTTTAAATTAATAGTGAAGTCCAAATTATTTTACTAATAAAGTCAATAGTATATGAAAAGATTATAGACCAATTTGGACACACAAATATCAGTTAAAAATAATTTGTTTAGCGTGGTTTTCGGATCACAGTGCTTTTCTTTACCAAAAGACGAGTTAATAAATTAATTTTAATATAAAATCCAAATTCGAGAACAAGTGGATTCTGTAATACAATTACAAACAATTAGAAGAATTTTTCATCAATTTCGTCAGTGCTGAACTCGTAAGTAGAATTTCAAAACTTACAAATTTCATAAAATTTAAAATATTCACTTTTGATTAAAATATTTTAATAGCACACATAAAAATGGCTGGAAAATTCTTGGAAATCGAAACTAGTTTATTTTCTGAAAAATGCGGCAAAGAAAACCAAGCACCTGAATTAATTTTCACAGAAGTTTTAATTAAGCAAGAACCTGAATTAATTATTGAAGATGAAGACGAAACTGGGAAAATCCGTCAATATTTACATAAAAACGATATAACTCAAGAAGACCGACTAAATTCGATTTGGCATAGTTGTATGATCTGTGAAGAGCGTTTTCTGAGCACTCAAGATTTATCATTTCACATTGAAAAACATGCAGAATTTCATGAAATTTATCCGAAGCTGACGAGTGAAGTTTCAACTATCAACAGCAATTCCCAATGTCTGCCATCTACTTCCAAACAAAATCTAGTTCGCAAGCTGAGAATTAATCTCCGAACATCTAATTTTAAATGCGTTAAATGTGAAAATTTCTTTCAAAATCTAACTTCTTTTAAAATACATCAAAATACACATACCGGAAAGAAAGCAATGAAATGCGAGCAATGCAATCGTTTATTTTCTCGAAGGCGTTTTCTTCTAAGGCATATGAGGACACATGCTTTGGAGAAAACATTCAAATGCGACCAATGCGATCGTTTATTTGTATACAAAAGCAGCCTTCAAGCACATATGCGGACACACACCGGTGAGAAACCATTCAAATGTAATCAATGCGACAGTTCATTTAGACAAAGGGAAAATTTACAATGCCATATGCGGACACATACCGGAGAGAAAGAATTCAAATGCGGACAATGCTATCGTTCATTTGCACAGAAAATCAACCTTCAAACCCATATGCGGACACATACTGGAGAGAAACCATTTAAATGTGATGAATGCGATAGTTCATTTAGAGAATGGGGACAATTACATCGCCATATGCGAACACATACTGGAGAGAAACCATTTAAATGTGATGAATGCGATAGTTCATTTAGACAAAGGGGAAATTTACAATACCATATGCGGACCCATACCGGAGAGAAGCCATTCAAATGTGACCAATGCGATCGTTTATTTGCACACAAAACCAGTCTTCAATCCCATATGCGGACCCATACGGGAGAGAAACCATTCAAATGTAGTCAATGCGATAGTTCTTTTAGACAACGGGGAACATTGCAACGCCATATGCGGACACATACCGGAGAGAAACCATTCAAATGTAGTCAGTGCGATAGTTCATTTAGACAAAGGGAAAATTTGCAATGCCATATGCGGACACATACCGGAGAGAAACCATTCAAATGCGTCCAATGCGATCGTTTATTTTCACAGAAAATCAACCTTCAAACCCATATGCGGACACATACTGGAGAGAAACCATTTAAATGTGATGAATGCGATAGTTCATTTAGAGAATGGGGACAATTACATCGCCATATGCGAACACATACTGGAGAGAAACCATTTAAATGTGATGAATGCGATAGTTCATTTAGAGAATGGGGACAATTACATCGCCATATGCGAACACATACCGGAGAGAAACCATTCAAATGTAGTCAATGCGATAGTTCTTTTAGACAACGGGGAACATTACAACGCCATATGCGGACACATACCGGAGAGAAACCATTCAAATGCGTCCAATGCGATCGCTTATTTGCACACAAAAGCAACCTTCAAAAACATATGCGGACACATACCGGAGAGAAACCATTCAAATGTGATCAATGCGATTATTTATTTGCATACAAAAGCAACCTTCAAAAGCATATGCGGATACATACCGGTGAGAAACCATTCAAATGTGATCAATGCGGTAATTCATTTAGACAAAAGAAAAATTTACGAAGGCATACTCGGACACATACAGGAGAGAAATCATTCAATTCCGGTACTTCATTTAACCAAAAGGAAAATCTTGAAATGCATATAAGAAAGAATACTCGTAAATCAGAAAGAATTCGAAACGAACAACGGTAGTGCAGTTTGCCACCGCGTCAAAATATATTTGTATTAGAATTAATAAAATCTTAAAATAAAAAAACTAAGTGTTATTTATAGAGCTAGTATGTTGATTGCAGCTCAGCAAAGTATTAATGCGAGAATTCTAAAATTCCTTAAATCTGCGTTTCATAAAACCTAATGACGAGTTAGTCTTTTGGACCAATGAGTCAATATAGCATAAAATCGAATTCGCTATCTCAAATCAAACCCAAATTAGTAAAAGTATTCACTCCACGGAGAGGCACATAGTTATTATCATACGAATAGGGAGACATAATACGCTTCCTGCAAAAGGTAATAACTTCACATTTGTCATATTTAAGCACTAGATTATTTTTATAAAATATAAAAAGCAAACAAAAAACATAGTAATGTAAAATTTGATGCCCTATGGTAGAAATGTGACTCGTAGTTAACTAATCTATTGTTTCGTACCAACCTTCTGGTTCGATGTTATAAAAATAACACTTTATTTATTTGAATCCGATATATTAAACTTCATTTACAATTATTTCTGGGTTAACAATTAGTCTTAAAAATATTTGTTAATCAATGATTAATTTCTACAAAATTAATCTATCACAGTTTATTTGCAACGGAAAACACTATTTCCACCAATTACTTATTAATTATTTATCAAATCTCTTTAATATTTCACTATTTAAGAAAGCTATGATGCAAACACTTTCGAACATTGATTTCAACTTTTGATGTTCCTGCGACGTTTCCACCTTATATACTCAACGCGTAACTCTAGAACTTTGCTTCAACCATACATGGAAATGTATTTCTGGAATTCGTTAGAAACGTTAAAACTGAAATATGATTACGTGGAATATTTGGTGGTTTTTTGATAAAGAGAAAAAAATTGTTAGGTTATATATTTATAAAATCAAAATACTTTTAAACAGATACAAAATTAAATTATTAAAAAATAATTATAAATATTTTATGTGCCTACATATTTTTTCTTGTGTAAAACAATAGCCGAAGGGTATTTTGTAACCTTTTTGTAAACCTTAAACCCAAAAAAAGACAACTGAAAATGCTGAATTTTAAAGAAACTTGAAGAATTTTAAGAATTGCCCCCATTTTGACCAAAAAAATTACTGTTGGTAATTTTCGATTCAAATTAAATAAAAAAGGGTTTCGCGCTTGGATTTAGATTCAAACTTGATTAAAAAAATCAAATTTTTTTCTAAATTATGGATTAACCTAATATCTGTTTGATTAAATATATGAAATATTTCTTTTATACAGCAATAATGAAAATTCGCCCATTTTAATAAAAATGATATCAGACTTACGTGTGAGAGGTAATTCCAGGAATTTTTCGTTTTTGTTTGCTGTTAGACCCAAAAACTAAACGCTTCATTTTGCAAATTTTTTAAGTTTCATTATTTAATTCAAAAGAATTTTGTTTGAAATTCGAAACGCAATAAAAATTAAAAAAATTCAATTTTTTCTCTCCCAAAATTGACAATGCGATCTAAAAATGGTGCTTCAGACATAGATATCGTAAAAACGAGTTTATGCCTTCGCTTGGTAAGCACTGACATTCCCCATTGTATCGGCTAACTTCACGAGATACAGTTTTAGTAAAGTGTCAGATTTCGCGCTTTTTGTATTGGAGTTCACAATAATTTTTCTTCCAAATGAATTCTAAAATTATGACAAAATTAAATAGTTTTTAAATTAATAGTGAAGTCCAAATTATTTTACTAATAAAGTCAATAGTATATGAAAAGATTATAGACCAATTTGGACACACAAATATCAGTTAAAAATAATTTGTTTAGCGTGGTTTTCGGATCACAGTGCTTTTCTTTACCAAAAGACGAGTTAATAAATTAATTTTAATATAAAATCCAAATTCGAGAACAAGTGGATTCTGTAATACAATTACAAACAATTAGAAGAATTTTTCATCAATTTCGTCAGTGCTGAACTCGTAAGTAGAATTTCAAAACTTACAAATTTCATAAAATTTAAAATATTCACTTTTGATTAAAATATTTTAATAGCACACATAAAAATGGCTGGAAAATTCTTGGAAATCGAAACTAGTTTATTTTCTGAAAAATGCGGCAAAGAAAACCAAGCACCTGAATTAATTTTCACAGAAGTTTTAATTAAGCAAGAACCTGAATTAATTATTGAAGATGAAGACGAAACTGGGAAAATCCGTCAATATTTACATAAAAACGATATAACTCAAGAAGACCGACTAAATTCGATTTGGCATAGTTGTATGATCTGTGAAGAGCGTTTTCTGAGCACTCAAGATTTATCATTTCACATTGAAAAACATGCAGAATTTCATGAAATTTATCCGAAGCTGACGAGTGAAGTTTCAACTATCAACAGCAATTCCCAATGTCTGCCATCTACTTCCAAACAAAATCTAGTTCGCAAGCTGAGAATTAATCTCCGAACATCTAATTTTAAATGCGTTAAATGTGAAAATTTCTTTCAAAATCTAACTTCTTTTAAAATACATCAAAATACACATACCGGAAAGAAAGCAATGAAATGCGAGCAATGCAATCGTTTATTTTCTCGAAGGCGTTTTCTTCTAAGGCATATGAGGACACATGCTTTGGAGAAAACATTCAAATGCGACCAATGCGATCGTTTATTTGTATACAAAAGCAGCCTTCAAGCACATATGCGGACACACACCGGTGAGAAACCATTCAAATGTAATCAATGCGACAGTTCATTTAGACAAAGGGAAAATTTACAATGCCATATGCGGACACATACCGGAGAGAAAGAATTCAAATGCGGACAATGCTATCGTTCATTTGCACAGAAAATCAACCTTCAAACCCATATGCGGACACATACTGGAGAGAAACCATTTAAATGTGATGAATGCGATAGTTCATTTAGAGAATGGGGACAATTACATCGCCATATGCGAACACATACTGGAGAGAAACCATTTAAATGTGATGAATGCGATAGTTCATTTAGACAAAGGGGAAATTTACAATACCATATGCGGACCCATACCGGAGAGAAGCCATTCAAATGTGACCAATGCGATCGTTTATTTGCACACAAAACCAGGAATGGAATTTTGTATTTCGATCCAACTGAATTTTCGATTCGATTTAATATTCGATCTGAATTCTTTTTGGCATCCTGTAAAATTATCGTATCGTAAATTAGTGTTGCCTTTGAGAATTCCACGCAAATGGTATAAATTTTCAAATTGGCCAATGAAATGTAATGAAATTTTGACAGCTGGTAGTTTTTTTTTGAAAACAATAATTTAAAATGTTTGTGTTTTAGATTTGTTTTTAGTTTTGAATTATTTTTAAATTAATATTTAATAATTAATATTAAAATTGTTGGTCTCAGTGAAACAAAATATCTTTAAGTGTCTTCGGTCCTAAATTTGGCGTCGTTTTTTTTATTTTGTTATACTTATAATTTTCACTTCGCTTTTAGGGCCATCTTATTTGGTTGTAATTTCATGAAAATCTTGATAATTTTTTTAAATTCAATACTTTCAAGTTAACTTTTGCAAGCTTGGGATTTTTTTGCATGAACTCAAGTGAAAAAAAAAATTTTTTAAAAAATATTTTATTTTTTTTTTTTTTTTGTGAAAACTACAATAATTTAGTAAAAATTTAAGGAAATAATTGTCAAATTTCTTGTACTTGGGTTTTTTTCATTAAAGAAATTAAAAATATGACAATAAACATAAAAAAAAAACATGTTTTCGACAACTCAACACTGATCGAATGAATTTTATACGATCACAGTATAAAATATTTTCGATCCAATTTTAGCCGATACCAAATTGGTTGGTCGAAGTCGTATATACGATCCAATTGGGTCAAATCGAAATACAAAATTCCATTCCAGATCGAATATTAAATCGAATCGAAAATTCAGTTGGATCGAAATACAAAATTCCATTCCAGTCTTCAATCCCATATGCGGACCCATACGGGAGAGAAACCATTCAAATGTAGTCAATGCGATAGTTCTTTTAGACAACGGGGAACATTACAACGCCATATGCGGACACATACCGGAGAGAAACCATTCAAATGTAGTCAGTGCGATAGTTCATTTAGACAAAGGGAAAATTTGCAATGCCATATGCGGACACATACCGGAGAGAAACCATTCAAATGCGTCCAATGCGATCGTTTATTTTCACACAAAAACAGCCTTCCAGATCATATGCGGACACACACCGGAGAGAGACCATTCAAATGTAATAAATGCGATAGTTCATTTCGACAAAAGAGAAATTTACAAAGCCATATGCGGACACATACGGGAGAGAAATCATTCAATTCCGGTACTTCATTTAACCAAAAGGAAAATCTTGAAATGCATATAAGAAAGAATACTCGTAAATCAGAAAGAATTCGAAACGAACAACGGTAGTGCAGTTTGCCACCGCGTCAAAATATATTTGTATTAGAATTAATAAAATCTTAAAATAAAAAAACTAAGTGTTATTTATAGAGCTAGTATGTTGATTGCAGCTCAGCAAAGTATTAATGCGAGAATTCTAAAATTCCTTAAATCTGCGTTTCATAAAACCTAATGACGAGTTAGTCTTTTGGACCAATGAGTCAATATAGCATAAAATCGAATTCGCTATCTCAAATCAAACCCAAATTAGTAAAAGTATTCACTCCACGGAGAGGCACATAGTTATTATCATACGAATAGGGAGACATAATACGCTTCCTGCAAAAGGTAATAACTTCACATTTGTCATATTTAAGCACTAGATTATTTTTATAAAATATAAAAAGCAAACAAAAAACATAGTAATGTAAAATTTGATGCCCTATGGTAGAAATGTGACTCGTAGTTAACTAATCTATTGTTTCGTACCAACCTTCTGGTTCGATGTTATAAAAATAACACTTTATTTATTTGAATCCGATATATTAAACTTCATTTACAATTATTTCTGGGTTAACAATTAGTCTTAAAAATATTTGTTAATCAATGATTAATTTCTACAAAATTAATCTATCACAGTTTATTTGCAACGGAAAACACTATTTCCACCAATTACTTATTAATTATTTATCAAATCTCTTTAATATTTCACTATTTAAGAAAGCTATGATGCAAACACTTTCGAACATTGATTTCAACTTTTGATGTTCCTGCGACGTTTCCACCTTATATACTCAACGCGTAACTCTAGAACTTTGCTTCAACCATACATGGAAACGTATTTCTGGAATTCGTTAGAAACGTTAAAACTGAAATATGATTACGTGGAATATTTGGTGGTTTTTTGATAAAGAGAAAAAAATTGTTAGGTTATATATTTATAAAATCAAAATACTTTTAAACAGATACAAAATTAAATTATTAAAAAATAATTATAAATATTTTATGTGCCTACATATTTTTTCTTGTGTAAAACAATAGCCGAAGGGTATTTTGTAACCTTTTTGTAAACCTTAAACCCAAAAAAAGACAACTGAAAATGCTGAATTTTAAAGAAACTTGAAGAATTTTAAGAATTGCCCCCATTTTGACCAAAAAAATTACTGTTGGTAATTTTCGATTCAAATTAAATAAAAAAGGGTTTCGCGCTTGGATTTAGATTCAAACTTGATTAAAAAAATCAAATTTTTTTCTAAATTATGGATTAACCTAATATCTGTTTGATTAAATATATGAAATATTTCTTTTATACAGCAATAATGAAAATTCGCCCATTTTAATAAAAATGATATCAGACTTACGTGTGAGAGGTAATTCCAGGAATTTTTCGTTTTTGTTTGCTGTTAGACCCAAAAACTAAACGCTTCATTTTGCAAATTTTTTAAGTTTCATTATTTAATTCAAAAGAATTTTGTTTGAAATTCGAAACGCAATAAAAATTAAAAAAATTCAATTTTTTCTCTCCCAAAATTGACAATGCGATCTAAAAATGGTGCTTCAGACACAGATATCGTAAAAACGAGTTTATGCCTTCGCTTGGTAAGCACTGACATTCCCCATTGTATCGGCTAACTTCACGAGATACAGTTTTAGTAAAGTGTCAGATTTCGCGCTTTTTGTATTGGAGTTCACAATAATTTTTCTTCCAAATGAATTCTAAAATTATGACAAAATTAAATAGTTTTTAAATTAATAGTGAAGTCCAAATTATTTTACTAATAAAGTCAATAGTATATGAAAAGATTATAGACCAATTTGGACACACAAATATCAGTTAAAAATAATTTGTTTAGCGTGGTTTTCGGATCACAGTGCTTTTCTTTACCAAAAGACGAGTTAATAAATTAATTTTAATATAAAATCCAAATTCGAAAACAAGTGGATTCTGTAATACAATTACAAACAATTAGAAGAATTTTTCATCAATTTCGTCAGTGCTGAACTCGTAAGTAGAATTTCAAAACTTACAAATTTCATAAAATTTAAAATATTCACTTTTGATTAAAATATTTTAATAGCACACATAAAAATGGCTGGAAAATTCTTGGAAATCGAAACTAGTTTATTTTCTGAAAAATGCGGCAAAGAAAACCAAGCACCTGAATTAATTTTCACAGAAGTTTTAATTAAGCAAGAACCTGAATTAATTATTGAAGATGAAGACGAAACTGGGAAAATCCGTCAATATTTACATAAAAACGATATAACTCAAGAAGACCGACTAAATTCGATTTGGCATAGTTGTATGATCTGTGAAGAGCGTTTTCTGAGCACTCAAGATTTATCATTTCACATTGAAAAACATGCAGAATTTCATGAAATTTATCCGAAGCTGACGAGTGAAGTTTCAACTATCAACAGCAATTCCCAATGTCTGCCATCTACTTCCAAACAAAATCTAGTTCGCAAGCTGAGAATTAATCTCCGAACATCTAATTTTAAATGCGTTAAATGTGAAAATTTCTTTCAAAATCTAACTTCTTTTAAAATACATCAAAATACACATACCGGAAAGAAAGCAATGAAATGCGAGCAATGCAATCGTTTATTTTCTCGAAGGCGTTTTCTTCTAAGGCATATGAGGACACATGCTTTGGAGAAAACATTCAAATGCGACCAATGCGATCGTTTATTTGTATACAAAAGCAGCCTTCAAGCACATATGCGGACACACACCGGTGAGAAACCATTCAAATGTAATCAATGCGACAGTTCATTTAGACAAAGGGAAAATTTACAATGCCATATGCGGACACATACCGGAGAGAAAGAATTCAAATGCGGACAATGCTATCGTTCATTTGCACAGAAAATCAACCTTCAAACCCATATGCGGACACATACTGGAGAGAAACCATTTAAATGTGATGAATGCGATAGTTCATTTAGAGAATGGGGACAATTACATCGCCATATGCGAACACATACTGGAGAGAAACCATTTAAATGTGATGAATGCGATAGTTCATTTAGACAAAGGGGAAATTTACAATACCATATGCGGACCCATACCGGAGAGAAGCCATTCAAATGTGACCAATGCGATCGTTTATTTGCACACAAAACCAGTCTTCAATCCCATATGCGGACCCATACGGGAGAGAAACCATTCAAATGTAGTCAATGCGATAGTTCTTTTAGACAACGGGGAACATTACAACGCCATATGCGGACACATACCGGAGAGAAACCATTCAAATGTAGTCAGTGCGATAGTTCATTTAGACAAAGGGAAAATTTGCAATGCCATATGCGGACACATACCGGAGAGAAACCATTCAAATGCGTCCAATGCGATCGTTTATTTTCACAGAAAATCAACCTTCAAACCCATATGCGGACACATACTGGAGAGAAACCATTTAAATGTGATGAATGCGATAGTTCATTTAGAGAATGGGGACAATTACATCGCCATATGCGAACACATACTGGAGAGAAACCATTTAAATGTGATGAATGCGATAGTTCATTTAGAGAATGGGGACAATTACATCGCCATATGCGAACACATACCGGAGAGAAACCATTCAAATGTAGTCAATGCGATAGTTCTTTTAGACAACGGGGAACATTACAACGCCATATGCGGACACATACCGGAGAGAAACCATTCAAATGTGATCAATGCGATTATTTATTTGCATACAAAAGCAACCTTCAAAAGCATATGCGGATACATACCGGTGAGAAACCATTCAAATGTGATCAATGCGGTAATTCATTTAGACAAAAGAAAAATTTACGAAGGCATACTCGGACACATACAGGAGAGAAATCATTCAAATCCGGTACTTCATTTAACCAAAAGGAAAATCTTGAAATGCATATAAGAAAGAATACTCGTAAATCAGAAAGAATTCGAAACGAACAACGGTAGTGCAGTTTGCCACCGCGTCAAAATATATTTGTATTAGAATTAATAAAATCTTAAAATAAAAAAACTAAGTGTTATTTATAGAGCTAGTATGTTGATTGCAGCTCAGCAAAGTATTAATGCGAGAATTCTAAAATTCCTTAAATCTGCGTTTCATAAAACCTAATGACGAGTTAGTCTTTTGGACCAATGAGTCAATATAGCATAAAATCGAATTCGCTATCTCAAATCAAACCCAAATTAGTAAAAGTATTCACTCCACGGAGAGGCACATAGTTATTATCATACGAATAGGGAGACATAATACGCTTCCTGCAAAAGGTAATAACTTCACATTTGTCATATTTAAGCACTAGATTATTTTTATAAAATATAAAAAGCAAACAAAAAACATAGTAATGTAAAATTTGATGCCCTATGGTAGAAATGTGACTCGTAGTTAACTAATCTATTGTTTCGTACCAACCTTCTGGTTCGATGTTATAAAAATAACACTTTATTTATTTGAATCCGATATATTAAACTTCATTTACAATTATTTCTGGGTTAACAATTAGTCTTAAAAATATTTGTTAATCAATGATTAATTTCTACAAAATTAATCTATCACAGTTTATTTGCAACGGAAAACACTATTTCCACCAATTACTTATTAATTATTTATCAAATCTCTTTAATATTTCACTATTTAAGAAAGCTATGATGCAAACACTTTCGAACATTGATTTCAACTTTTGATGTTCCTGCGACGTTTCCACCTTATATACTCAACGCGTAACTCTAGAACTTTGCTTCAACCATACATGGAAACGTATTTCTGGAATTCGTTAGAAACGTTAAAACTGAAATATGATTACGTGGAATATTTGGTGGTTTTTTGATAAAGAGAAAAAAATTGTTAGGTTATATATTTATAAAATCAAAATACTTTTAAACAGATACAAAATTAAATTATTAAAAAATAATTATAAATATTTTATGTGCCTACATATTTTTTCTTGTGTAAAACAATAGCCGAAGGGTATTTTGTAACCTTTTTGTAAACCTTAAACCCAAAAAAAGACAACTGAAAATGCTGAATTTTAAAGAAACTTGAAGAATTTTAAGAATTGCCCCCATTTTGACCAAAAAAATTACTGTTGGTAATTTTCGATTCAAATTAAATAAAAAAGGGTTTCGCGCTTGGATTTAGATTCAAACTTGATTAAAAAAATCAAATTTTTTTCTAAATTATGGATTAACCTAATATCTGTTTGATTAAATATATGAAATATTTCTTTTATACAGCAATAATGAAAATTCGCCCATTTTAATAAATATGATATCAGACTTACGTGTGAGAGGTAATTCCAGGAATTTTTCGTTTTTGTTTGCTGTTAGACCCAAAAACTAAACGCTTCATTTTGCAAATTTTTTAAGTTTCATTATTTAATTCAAAAGAATTTTGTTTGAAATTCGAAACGCAATAAAAATTAAAAAAATTCAATTTTTTCTCTCCCAAAATTGACAATGCGATCTAAAAATGGTGCTTCAGACACAGATATCGTAAAAACGAGTTTATGCCTTCGCTTGGTAAGCACTGACATTCCCCATTGTATCGGCTAACTTCACGAGATACAGTTTTAGTAAAGTGTCAGATTTCGCGCTTTTTGTATTGGAGTTCACAATAATTTTTCTTCCAAATGAATTCTAAAATTATGACAAAATTAAATAGTTTTTAAATTAATAGTGAAGTCCAAATTATTTTACTAATAAAGTCAATAGTATATGAAAAGATTATAGACCAATTTGGACAAGCAAATATCAGTTAAAAATAATTTGTTTAGCGTGGTTTTCGGATCACAGTGCTTTTCTTTACCAAAAGACGAGTTAGTAAATTAATTTTAATATAAAATCCAAATTCGAAAACAAGTGGATTCTGTAATACAATTACAAACAATTAGAAGAATTTTTCATCAATTTCGTCAGTGCTGAACTCGTAAGTAGAATTTCAAAACTTACAAATTTCATAAAATTTAAAATATTCACTTTTGATTAAAATATTTTAATAGCACACATAAAAATGGCTGGAAAATTCTTGGAAATCGAAACTAGTTTATTTTCTGAAAAATGCGGCAAAGAAAACCAAGCACCTGAATTAATTTTCACAGAAGTTTTAATTAAGCAAGAACCTGAATTAATTATTGAAGATGAAGACGAAACTGGGAAAATCCGTCAATATTTACATAAAAACGATATAACTCAAGAAGACCGACTAAATTCGATTTGGCATAGTTGTATGATCTGTGAAGAGCGTTTTCTGAGCACTCAAGATTTATCATTTCACATTGAAAAACATGCAGAATTTCATGAAATTTATCCGAAGCTGACGAGTGAAGTTTCAACTATCAACAGCAATTCCCAATGTCTGCCATCTACTTCCAAACAAAATCTAGTTCGCAAGCTGAGAATTAATCTCCGAACATCTAATTTTAAATGCGTTAAATGTGAAAATTTCTTTCAAAATCTAACTTCTTTTAAAATACATCAAAATACACATACCGGAAAGAAAGCAATGAAATGCGAGCAATGCAATCGTTTATTTTCTCGAAGGCGTTTTCTTCTAAGGCATATGAGGACACATGCTTTGGAGAAAACATTCAAATGCGACCAATGCGATCGTTTATTTGTATACAAAAGCAGCCTTCAAGCACATATGCGGACACACACCGGTGAGAAACCATTCAAATGTAATCAATGCGACAGTTCATTTAGACAAAGGGAAAATTTACAATGCCATATGCGGACACATACCGGAGAGAAAGAATTCAAATGCGGACAATGCTATCGTTCATTTGCACAGAAAATCAACCTTCAAACCCATATGCGGACACATACTGGAGAGAAACCATTTAAATGTGATGAATGCGATAGTTCATTTAGAGAATGGGGACAATTACATCGCCATATGCGAACACATACTGGAGAGAAACCATTTAAATGTGATGAATGCGATAGTTCATTTAGACAAAGGGGAAATTTACAATACCATATGCGGACCCATACCGGAGAGAAGCCATTCAAATGTGACCAATGCGATCGTTTATTTGCACACAAAACCAGTCTTCAATCCCATATGCGGACCCATACGGGAGAGAAACCATTCAAATGTAGTCAATGCGATAGTTCTTTTAGACAACGGGGAACATTACAACGCCATATGCGGACACATACCGGAGAGAAACCATTCAAATGTAGTCAGTGCGATAGTTCATTTAGACAAAGGGAAAATTTGCAATGCCATATGCGGACACATACCGGAGAGAAACCATTCAAATGCGTCCAATGCGATCGTTTATTTTCACAGAAAATCAACCTTCAAACCCATATGCGGACACATACTGGAGAGAAACCATTTAAATGTGATGAATGCGATAGTTCATTTAGAGAATGGGGACAATTACATCGCCATATGCGAACACATACTGGAGAGAAACCATTTAAATGTGATGAATGCGATAGTTCATTTAGAGAATGGGGACAATTACATCGCCATATGCGAACACATACCGGAGAGAAACCATTCAAATGTAGTCAATGCGATAGTTCTTTTAGACAACGGGGAACATTACAACGCCATATGCGGACACATACCGGAGAGAAACCATTCAAATGTGATCAATGCGATTATTTATTTGCATACAAAAGCAACCTTCAAAAGCATATGCGGATACATACCGGTGAGAAACCATTCAAATGTGATCAATGCGGTAATTCATTTAGACAAAAGAAAAATTTACGAAGGCATACTCGGACACATACAGGAGAGAAATCATTCAATTCCGGTACTTCATTTAACCAAAAGGAAAATCTTGAAATGCATATAAGAAAGAATACTCGTAAATCAGAAAGAATTCGAAACGAACAACGGTAGTGCAGTTTGCCACCGCGTCAAAATATATTTGTATTAGAATTAATAAAATCTTAAAATAAAAAAACTAAGTGTTATTTATAGAGCTAGTATGTTGATTGCAGCTCAGCAAAGTATTAATGCGAGAATTCTAAAATTCCTTAAATCTGCGTTTCATAAAACCTAATGACGAGTTAGTCTTTTGGACCAATGAGTCAATATAGCATAAAATCGAATTCGCTATCTCAAATCAAACCCAAATTAGTAAAAGTATTCACTCCACGGAGAGGCACATAGTTATTATCATACGAATAGGGAGACATAATACGCTTCCTGCAAAAGGTAATAACTTCACATTTGTCATATTTAAGCACTAGATTATTTTTATAAAATATAAAAAGCAAACAAAAAACATAGTAATGTAAAATTTGATGCCCTATGGTAGAAATGTGACTCGTAGTTAACTAATCTATTGTTTCGTACCAACCTTCTGGTTCGATGTTATAAAAATAACACTTTATTTATTTGAATCCGATATATTAAACTTCATTTACAATTATTTCTGGGTTAACAATTAGTCTTAAAAATATTTGTTAATCAATGATTAATTTCTACAAAATTAATCTATCACAGTTTATTTGCAACGGAAAACACTATTTCCACCAATTACTTATTAATTATTTATCAAATCTCTTTAATATTTCACTATTTAAGAAAGCTATGATGCAAACACTTTCGAACATTGATTTCAACTTTTGATGTTCCTGCGACGTTTCCACCTTATATACTCAACGCGTAACTCTAGAACTTTGCTTCAACCATACATGGAAACGTATTTCTGGAATTCGTTAGAAACGTTAAAACTGAAATATGATTACGTGGAATATTTGGTGGTTTTTTGATAAAGAGAAAAAAATTGTTAGGTTATATATTTATAAAATCAAAATACTTTTAAACAGATACAAAATTAAATTATTAAAAAATAATTATAAATATTTTATGTGCCTACATATTTTTTCTTGTGTAAAACAATAGCCGAAGGGTATTTTGTAACCTTTTTGTAAACCTTAAACCCAAAAAAAGACAACTGAAAATGCTGAATTTTAAAGAAACTTGAAGAATTTTAAGAATTGCCCCCATTTTGACCAAAAAAATTACTGTTGGTAATTTTCGATTCAAATTAAATAAAAAAGGGTTTCGCGCTTGGATTTAGATTCAAACTTGATTAAAAAAATCAAATTTTTTTCTAAATTATGGATTAACCTAATATCTGTTTGATTAAATATATGAAATATTTCTTTTATACAGCAATAATGAAAATTCGCCCATTTTAATAAAAATGATATCAGACTTACGTGTGAGAGGTAATTCCAGGAATTTTTCGTTTTTGTTTGCTGTTAGACCCAAAAACTAAACGCTTCATTTTGCAAATTTTTTAAGTTTCATTATTTAATTCAAAAGAATTTTGTTTGAAATTCGAAACGCAATAAAAATTAAAAAAATTCAATTTTTTCTCTCCCAAAATTGACAATGCGATCTAAAAATGGTGCTTCAGACACAGATATCGTAAAAACGAGTTTATGCCTTCGCTTGGTAAGCACTGACATTCCCCATTGTATCGGCTAACTTCACGAGATACAGTTTTAGTAAAGTGTCAGATTTCGCGCTTTTTGTATTGGAGTTCACAATAATTTTTCTTCCAAATGAATTCTAAAATTATGACAAAATTAAATAGTTTTTAAATTAATAGTGAAGTCCAAATTATTTTACTAATAAAGTCAATAGTATATGAAAAGATTATAGACCAATTTGGACACACAAATATCAGTTAAAAATAATTTGTTTAGCGTGGTTTTCGGATCACAGTGCTTTTCTTTACCAAAAGACGAGTTAATAAATTAATTTTAATATAAAATCCAAATTCGAAAACAAGTGGATTCTGTAATACAATTACAAACAATTAGAAGAATTTTTCATCAATTTCGTCAGTGCTGAACTCGTAAGTAGAATTTCAAAACTTACAAATTTCATAAAATTTAAAATATTCACTTTTGATTAAAATATTTTAATAGCACACATAAAAATGGCTGGAAAATTCTTGGAAATCGAAACTAGTTTATTTTCTGAAAAATGCGGCAAAGAAAACCAAGCACCTGAATTAATTTTCACAGAAGTTTTAATTAAGCAAGAACCTGAATTAATTATTGAAGATGAAGACGAAACTGGGAAAATCCGTCAATATTTACATAAAAACGATATAACTCAAGAAGACCGACTAAATTCGATTTGGCATAGTTGTATGATCTGTGAAGAGCGTTTTCTGAGCACTCAAGATTTATCATTTCACATTGAAAAACATGCAGAATTTCATGAAATTTATCCGAAGCTGACGAGTGAAGTTTCAACTATCAACAGCAATTCCCAATGTCTGCCATCTACTTCCAAACAAAATCTAGTTCGCAAGCTGAGAATTAATCTCCGAACATCTAATTTTAAATGCGTTAAATGTGAAAATTTCTTTCAAAATCTAACTTCTTTTAAAATACATCAAAATACACATACCGGAAAGAAAGCAATGAAATGCGAGCAATGCAATCGTTTATTTTCTCGAAGGCGTTTTCTTCTAAGGCATATGAGGACACATGCTTTGGAGAAAACATTCAAATGCGACCAATGCGATCGTTTATTTGTATACAAAAGCAGCCTTCAAGCACATATGCGGACACACACCGGTGAGAAACCATTCAAATGTAATCAATGCGACAGTTCATTTAGACAAAGGGAAAATTTACAATGCCATATGCGGACACATACCGGAGAGAAAGAATTCAAATGCGGACAATGCTATCGTTCATTTGCACAGAAAATCAACCTTCAAACCCATATGCGGACACATACTGGAGAGAAACCATTTAAATGTGATGAATGCGATAGTTCATTTAGAGAATGGGGACAATTACATCGCCATATGCGAACACATACTGGAGAGAAACCATTTAAATGTGATGAATGCGATAGTTCATTTAGACAAAGGGGAAATTTACAATACCATATGCGGACCCATACCGGAGAGAAGCCATTCAAATGTGACCAATGCGATCGTTTATTTGCACACAAAACCAGTCTTCAATCCCATATGCGGACCCATACGGGAGAGAAACCATTCAAATGTAGTCAATGCGATAGTTCTTTTAGACAACGGGGAACATTGCAACGCCATATGCGGACACATACCGGAGAGAAACCATTCAAATGTAGTCAGTGCGATAGTTCATTTAGACAAAGGGAAAATTTGCAATGCCATATGCGGACACATACCGGAGAGAAACCATTCAAATGCGTCCAATGCGATCGTTTATTTTCACAGAAAATCAACCTTCAAACCCATATGCGGACACATACTGGAGAGAAACCATTTAAATGTGATGAATGCGATAGTTCATTTAGAGAATGGGGACAATTACATCGCCATATGCGAACACATACTGGAGAGAAACCATTTAAATGTGATGAATGCGATAGTTCATTTAGAGAATGGGGACAATTACATCGCCATATGCGAACACATACCGGAGAGAAACCATTCAAATGTAGTCAATGCGATAGTTCTTTTAGACAACGGGGAACATTACAACGCCATATGCGGACACATACCGGAGAGAAACCATTCAAATGCGTCCAATGCGATCGCTTATTTGCACACAAAAGCAACCTTCAAAAACATATGCGGACACATACCGGAGAGAAACCATTCAAATGTGATCAATGCGATTATTTATTTGCATACAAAAGCAACCTTCAAAAGCATATGCGGATACATACCGGTGAGAAACCATTCAAATGTGATCAATGCGGTAATTCATTTAGACAAAAGAAAAATTTACGAAGGCATACTCGGACACATACAGGAGAGAAATCATTCAATTCCGGTACTTCATTTAACCAAAAGGAAAATCTTGAAATGCATATAAGAAAGAATACTCGTAAATCAGAAAGAATTCGAAACGAACAACGGTAGTGCAGTTTGCCACCGCGTCAAAATATATTTGTATTAGAATTAATAAAATCTTAAAATAAAAAAACTAAGTGTTATTTATAGAGCTAGTATGTTGATTGCAGCTCAGCAAAGTATTAATGCGAGAATTCTAAAATTCCTTAAATCTGCGTTTCATAAAACCTAATGACGAGTTAGTCTTTTGGACCAATGAGTCAATATAGCATAAAATCGAATTCGCTATCTCAAATCAAACCCAAATTAGTAAAAGTATTCACTCCACGGAGAGGCACATAGTTATTATCATACGAATAGGGAGACATAATACGCTTCCTGCAAAAGGTAATAACTTCACATTTGTCATATTTAAGCACTAGATTATTTTTATAAAATATAAAAAGCAAACAAAAAACATAGTAATGTAAAATTTGATGCCCTATGGTAGAAATGTGACTCGTAGTTAACTAATCTATTGTTTCGTACCAACCTTCTGGTTCGATGTTATAAAAATAACACTTTATTTATTTGAATCCGATATATTAAACTTCATTTACAATTATTTCTGGGTTAACAATTAGTCTTAAAAATATTTGTTAATCAATGATTAATTTCTACAAAATTAATCTATCACAGTTTATTTGCAACGGAAAACACTATTTCCACCAATTACTTATTAATTATTTATCAAATCTCTTTAATATTTCACTATTTAAGAAAGCTATGATGCAAACACTTTCGAACATTGATTTCAACTTTTGATGTTCCTGCGACGTTTCCACCTTATATACTCAACGCGTAACTCTAGAACTTTGCTTCAACCATACATGGAAACGTATTTCTGGAATTCGTTAGAAACGTTAAAACTGAAATATGATTACGTGGAATATTTGGTGGTTTTTTGATAAAGAGAAAAAAATTGTTAGGTTATATATTTATAAAATCAAAATACTTTTAAACAGATACAAAATTAAATTATTAAAAAATAATTATAAATATTTTATGTGCCTACATATTTTTTCTTGTGTAAAACAATAGCCGAAGGGTATTTTGTAACCTTTTTGTAAACCTTAAACCCAAAAAAAGACAACTGAAAATGCTGAATTTTAAAGAAACTTGAAGAATTTTAAGAATTGCCCCCATTTTGACCAAAAAAATTACTGTTGGTAATTTTCGATTCAAATTAAATAAAAAAGGGTTTCGCGCTTGGATTTAGATTCAAACTTGATTAAAAAAATCAAATTTTTTTCTAAATTATGGATTAACCTAATATCTGTTTGATTAAATATATGAAATATTTCTTTTATACAGCAATAATGAAAATTCGCCCATTTTAATAAAAATGATATCAGACTTACGTGTGAGAGGTAATTCCAGGAATTTTTCGTTTTTGTTTGCTGTTAGACCCAAAAACTAAACGCTTCATTTTGCAAATTTTTTAAGTTTCATTATTTAATTCAAAAGAATTTTGTTTGAAATTCGAAACGCAATAAAAATTAAAAAAATTCAATTTTTTCTCTCCCAAAATTGACAATACGATCTAAAAATGGTGCTTCAGACACAGATATCGTAAAAACGAGTTTATGCCTTCGTTTGGTAAGCACTGACATTCCCCATTGTATCGGCTAACTTCACGAGATACAGTTTTAGTAAAGTGTCAGATTTCGCGCTTTTTGTATTGGAGTTCACAATAATTTTTCTTCCAAATGAATTCTAAAATTATGACAAAATTAAATAGTTTTTAAATTAATAGTGAAGTCCAAATTATTTTACTAATAAAGTCAATAGTATATGAAAAGATTATAGACCAATTTGGACAAGCAAATATCAGTTAAAAATAATTTGTTTAGCGTGGTTTTCGGATCACAGTGCTTTTCTTTACCAAAAGACGAGTTAGTAAATTAATTTTAATATAAAATCCAAATTCGAAAACAAGTGGATTCTGTAATACAATTACAAACAATTAGAAGAATTTTTCATCAATTTCGTCAGTGCTGAACTCGTAAGTAGAATTTCAAAACTTACAAATTTCATAAAATTTAAAATATTCACTTTTGATTAAAATATTTTAATAGCACACATAAAAATGGCTGGAAAATTCTTGGAAATCGAAACTAGTTTATTTTCTGAAAAATGCGGCAAAGAAAACCAAGCACCTGAATTAATTTTCACAGAAGTTTTAATTAAGCAAGAACCTGAATTAATTATTGAAGATGAAGACGAAACTGGGAAAATCCGTCAATATTTACATAAAAACGATATAACTCAAGAAGACCGACTAAATTCGATTTGGCATAGTTGTATGATCTGTGAAGAGCGTTTTCTAAGCACTCAAGATTTATCATTTCACATTGAAAAACATGCAGAATTTCATGAAATTTATCCGAAGCTGACGAGTGAAGTTTCAACTATCAACAGCAATTCCCAATGTCTGCCATCTACTTCCAAACAAAATCTAGTTCGCAAGCTGAGAATTAATCTCCGAACATCTAATTTTAAATGCGTTAAATGTGAAAATTTCTTTCAAAATCTAACTTCTTTTAAAATACATCAAAATACACATACCGGAAAGAAAGCAATGAAATGCGAGCAATGCAATCGTTTATTTTCTCGAAGGCGTTTTCTTCTAAGGCATATGAGGACACATGCTTTGGAGAAAACATTCAAATGCGACCAATGCGATCGTTTATTTGTATACAAAAGCAGCCTTCAAGCACATATGCGGACACACACCGGTGAGAAACCATTCAAATGTAATCAATGCGACAGTTCATTTAGACAAAGGGAAAATTTACAATGCCATATGCGGACACATACCGGAGAGAAAGAATTCAAATGCGGACAATGCTATCGTTCATTTGCACAGAAAATCAACCTTCAAACCCATATGCGGACACATACTGGAGAGAAACCATTTAAATGTGATGAATGCGATAGTTCATTTAGAGAATGGGGACAATTACATCGCCATATGCGAACACATACTGGAGAGAAACCATTTAAATGTGATGAATGCGATAGTTCATTTAGAGAATGGGGACAATTACATCGCCATATGCGAACACATACCGGAGAGAAACCATTCAAATGTAGTCAATGCGATAGTTCTTTTAGACAACGGGGAACATTACAACGCCATATGCGGACACATACCGGAGAAAAACCATTCAAATGTAATGAATGCGATAGTTCATTTAGACAAAGGGGAAATTTACAATGCCATATGCGGACCCATACCGGAGAGAAGCCATTCAAATGTTACCAATGCGATCGTTTATTTGCACACAAAACCAGTCTTCAATCCCATATGCGGACCCATACGGGAGAGAAACCATTCAAATGTAGTCAATGCGATAGTTCTTTTAGACAACGGGGAACATTACAACGCCATATGCGGACACATACCGGAGAGAAACCATTCAAATGTAGTCAGTGCGATAGTTCATTTAGACAAAGGGAAAATTTGCAATGCCATATGCGGACACATACCGGAGAGAAACCATTCAAATGCGTCCAATGCGATCGTTTATTTTCACACAAAAACAGCCTTCCAGATCATATGCGGACACACACCGGAGAGAGACCATTCAAATGTAATAAATGCGATAGTTCATTTCGACAAAAGAGAAATTTACAAAGCCATATGCGGACACATACGGGAGAGAAATCATTCAATTCCGGTACTTCATTTAACCAAAAGGAAAATCTTGAAATGCATATAAGAAAGAATACTCGTAAATCAGAAAGAATTCGAAACGAACAACGGTAGTGCAGTTTGCCACCGCGTCAAAATATATTTGTATTAGAATTAATAAAATCTTAAAATAAAAAAACTAAGTGTTATTTATAGAGCTAGTATGTTGATTGCAGCTCAGCAAAGTATTAATGCGAGAATTCTAAAATTCCTTAAATCTGCGTTTCATAAAACCTAATGACGAGTTAGTCTTTTGGACCAATGAGTCAATATAGCATAAAATCGAATTCGCTATCTCAAATCAAACCCAAATTAGTAAAAGTATTCACTCCACGGAGAGGCACATAGTTATTATCATACGAATAGGGAGACATAATACGCTTCCTGCAAAAGGTAATAACTTCACATTTGTCATATTTAAGCACTAGATTATTTTTATAAAATATAAAAAGCAAACAAAAAACATAGTAATGTAAAATTTGATGCCCTATGGTAGAAATGTGACTCGTAGTTAACTAATCTATTGTTTCGTACCAACCTTCTGGTTCGATGTTATAAAAATAACACTTTATTTATTTGAATCCGATATATTAAACTTCATTTACAATTATTTCTGGGTTAACAATTAGTCTTAAAAATATTTGTTAATCAATGATTAATTTCTACAAAATTAATCTATCACAGTTTATTTGCAACGGAAAACACTATTTCCACCAATTACTTATTAATTATTTATCAAATCTCTTTAATATTTCACTATTTAAGAAAGCTATGATGCAAACACTTTCGAACATTGATTTCAACTTTTGATGTTCCTGCGACGTTTCCACCTTATATACTCAACGCGTAACTCTAGAACTTTGCTTCAACCATACATGGAAACGTATTTCTGGAATTCGTTAGAAACGTTAAAACTGAAATATGATTACGTGGAATATTTGGTGGTTTTTTGATAAAGAGAAAAAAATTGTTAGGTTATATATTTATAAAATCAAAATACTTTTAAACAGATACAAAATTAAATTATTAAAAAATAATTATAAATATTTTATGTGCCTACATATTTTTTCTTGTGTAAAACAATAGCCGAAGGGTATTTTGTAACCTTTTTGTAAACCTTAAACCCAAAAAAAGACAACTGAAAATGCTGAATTTTAAAGAAACTTGAAGAATTTTAAGAATTGCCCCCATTTTGACCAAAAAAATTACTGTTGGTAATTTTCGATTCAAATTAAATAAAAAAGGGTTTCGCGCTTGGATTTAGATTCAAACTTGATTAAAAAAATCAAATTTTTTTCTAAATTATGGATTAACCTAATATCTGTTTGATTAAATATATGAAATATTTCTTTTATACAGCAATAATGAAAATTCGCCCATTTTAATAAAAATGATATCAGACTTACGTGTGAGAGGTAATTCCAGGAATTTTTCGTTTTTGTTTGCTGTTAGACCCAAAAACTAAACGCTTCATTTTGCAAATTTTTTAAGTTTCATTATTTAATTCAAAAGAATTTTGTTTGAAATTCGAAACGCAATAAAAATTAAAAAAATTCAATTTTTTCTCTCCCAAAATTGACAATACGATCTAAAAATGGTGCTTCAGACACAGATATCGTAAAAACGAGTTTATGCCTTCGCTTGGTAAGCACTGACATTCCCCATTGTATCGGCTAACTTCACGAGATACAGTTTTAGTAAAGTGTCAGATTTCGCGCTTTTTGTATTGGAGTTCACAATAATTTTTCTTCCAAATGAATTCTAAAATTATGACAAAATTAAATAGTTTTTAAATTAATAGTGAAGTCCAAATTATTTTACTAATAAAGTCAATAGTATATGAAAAGATTATAGACCAATTTGGACAAGCAAATATCAGTTAAAAATAATTTGTTTAGCGTGGTTTTCGGATCACAGTGCTTTTCTTTACCAAAAGACGAGTTAGTAAATTAATTTTAATATAAAATCCAAATTCGAAAACAAGTGGATTCTGTAATACAATTACAAACAATTAGAAGAATTTTTCATCAATTTCGTCAGTGCTGAACTCGTAAGTAGAATTTCAAAACTTACAAATTTCATAAAATTTAAAATATTCACTTTTGATTAAAATATTTTAATAGCACACATAAAAATGGCTGGAAAATTCTTGGAAATCGAAACTAGTTTATTTTCTGAAAAATGCGGCAAAGAAAACCAAGCACCTGAATTAATTTTCACAGAAGTTTTAATTAAGCAAGAACCTGAATTAATTATTGAAGATGAAGACGAAACTGGGAAAATCCGTCAATATTTACATAAAAACGATATAACTCAAGAAGACCGACTAAATTCGATTTGGCATAGTTGTATGATCTGTGAAGAGCGTTTTCTGAGCACTCAAGATTTATCATTTCACATTGAAAAACATGCAGAATTTCATGAAATTTATCCGAAGCTGACGAGTGAAGTTTCAACTATCAACAGCAATTCCCAATGTCTGCCATCTACTTCCAAACAAAATCTAGTTCGCAAGCTGAGAATTAATCTCCGAACATCTAATTTTAAATGCGTTAAATGTGAAAATTTCTTTCAAAATCTAACTTCTTTTAAAATACATCAAAATACACATACCGGAAAGAAAGCAATGAAATGCGAGCAATGCAATCGTTTATTTTCTCGAAGGCGTTTTCTTCTAAGGCATATGAGGACACATGCTTTGGAGAAAACATTCAAATGCGACCAATGCGATCGTTTATTTGTATACAAAAGCAGCCTTCAAGCACATATGCGGACACACACCGGTGAGAAACCATTCAAATGTAATCAATGCGACAGTTCATTTAGACAAAGGGAAAATTTACAATGCCATATGCGGACACATACCGGAGAGAAAGAATTCAAATGCGGACAATGCTATCGTTCATTTGCACAGAAAATCAACCTTCAAACCCATATGCGGACACATACTGGAGAGAAACCATTTAAATGTGATGAATGCGATAGTTCATTTAGAGAATGGGGACAATTACATCGCCATATGCGAACACATACTGGAGAGAAACCATTTAAATGTGATGAATGCGATAGTTCATTTAGACAAAGGGGAAATTTACAATACCATATGCGGACCCATACCGGAGAGAAGCCATTCAAATGTGACCAATGCGATCGTTTATTTGCACACAAAACCAGTCTTCAATCCCATATGCGGACCCATACGGGAGAGAAACCATTCAAATGTAGTCAATGCGATAGTTCTTTTAGACAACGGGGAACATTACAACGCCATATGCGGACACATACCGGAGAGAAACCATTCAAATGTAGTCAGTGCGATAGTTCATTTAGACAAAGGGAAAATTTGCAATGCCATATGCGGACACTTACCGGAGAGAAACCATTCAAATGCGTCCAATGCGATCGTTTATTTTCACAGAAAATCAACCTTCAAACCCATATGCGGACACATACTGGAGAGAAACCATTTAAATGTGATGAATGCGATAGTTCATTTAGAGAATGGGGACAATTACATCGCCATATGCGAACACATACTGGAGAGAAACCATTTAAATGTGATGAATGCGATAGTTCATTTAGAGAATGGGGACAATTACATCGCCATATGCGAACACATACCGGAGAGGAACCATTCAAATGTAGTCAATGCGATAGTTCTTTTAGACAACGGGGAACATTACAACGCCATATGCGGACACATACCGGAGAGAAACCATTCAAATGCGTCCAATGCGATCGCTTATTTGCACACAAAAGCAACCTTCAAAAACATATGCGGACACATACCGGAGAGAAACCATTCAAATGTGATCAATGCGATTATTTATTTGCATACAAAAGCAACCTTCAAAAGCATATGCGGATACATACCGGTGAGAAACCATTCAAATGTGATCAATGCGGTAATTCATTTAGACAAAAGAAAAATTTACGAAGGCATACTCGGACACATACAGGAGAGAAATCATTCAATTCCGGTACTTCATTTAACCAAAAGGAAAATCTTGAAATGCATATAAGAAAGAATACTCGTAAATCAGAAAGAATTCGAAACGAACAACGGTAGTGCAGTTTGCCACCGCGTCAAAATATATTTGTATTAGAATTAATAAAATCTTAAAATAAAAAAACTAAGTGTTATTTATAGAGCTAGTATGTTGATTGCAGCTCAGCAAAGTATTAATGCGAGAATTCTAAAATTCCTTAAATCTGCGTTTCATAAAACCTAATGACGAGTTAGTCTTTTGGACCAATGAGTCAATATAGCATAAAATCGAATTCGCTATCTCAAATCAAACCCAAATTAGTAAAAGTATTCACTCCACGGAGAGGCACATAGTTATTATCATACGAATAGGGAGACATAATACGCTTCCTGCAAAAGGTAATAACTTCACATTTGTCATATTTAAGCACTAGATTATTTTTATAAAATATAAAAAGCAAACAAAAAACATAGTAATGTAAAATTTGATGCCCTATGGTAGAAATGTGACTCGTAGTTAACTAATCTATTGTTTCGTACCAACCTTCTGGTTCGATGTTATAAAAATAACACTTTATTTATTTGAATCCGATATATTAAACTTCATTTACAATTATTTCTGGGTTAACAATTAGTCTTAAAAATATTTGTTAATCAATGATTAATTTCTACAAAATTAATCTATCACAGTTTATTTGCAACGGAAAACACTATTTCCACCAATTACTTATTAATTATTTATCAAATCTCTTTAATATTTCACTATTTAAGAAAGCTATGATGCAAACACTTTCGAACATTGATTTCAACTTTTGATGTTCCTGCGACGTTTCCACCTTATATACTCAACGCGTAACTCTAGAACTTTGCTTCAACCATACATGGAAACGTATTTCTGGAATTCGTTAGAAACGTTAAAACTGAAATATGATTACGTGGAATATTTGGTGGTTTTTTGATAAAGAGAAAAAAATTGTTAGGTTATATATTTATAAAATCAAAATACTTTTAAACAGATACAAAATTAAATTATTAAAAAATAATTATAAATATTTTATGTGCCTACATATTTTTTCTTGTGTAAAACAATAGCCGAAGGGTATTTTGTAACCTTTTTGTAAACCTTAAACCCAAAAAAAGACAACTGAAAATGCTGACTTTTAAAGAAACTTGAAGAATTTTAAGAATTGCCCCCATTTTGACCAAAAAAATTACTGTTGGTAATTTTCGATTCAAATTAAATAAAAAAGGGTTTCGCGCTTGGATTTAGATTCAAACTTGATTAAAAAAATCAAATTTTTTTCTAAATTATGGATTAACCTAATATCTGTTTGATTAAATATATGAAATATTTCTTTTATACAGCAATAATGAAAATTCGCCCATTTTAATAAAAATGATATCAGACTTACGTGTGAGAGGTAATTCCAGGAATTTTTCGTTTTTGTTTGCTGTTAGACCCAAAAACTAAACGCTTCATTTTGCAAATTTTTTAAGTTTCATTATTTAATTCAAAAGAATTTTGTTTGAAATTCGAAACGCAATAAAAATTAAAAAAATTCAATTTTTTCTCTCCCAAAATTGACAATACGATCTAAAAATGGTGCTTCAGACACAGATATCGTAAAAACGAGTTTATGCCTTCGCTTGGTAAGCACTGACATTCCCCATTGTATCGGCTAACTTCACGAGATACAGTTTTAGTAAAGTGTCAGATTTCGCGCTTTTTGTATTGGAGTTCACAATAATTTTTCTTCCAAATGAATTCTAAAATTATGACAAAATTAAATAGTTTTTAAATTAATAGTGAAGTCCAAATTATTTTACTAATAAAGTCAATAGTATATGAAAAGATTATAGACCAATTTGGACAAGCAAATATCAGTTAAAAATAATTTGTTTAGCGTGGTTTTCGGATCACAGTGCTTTTCTTTACCAAAAGACGAGTTAGTAAATTAATTTTAATATAAAATCCAAATTCGAAAACAAGTGGATTCTGTAATACAATTACAAACAATTAGAAGAATTTTTCATCAATTTCGTCAGTGCTGAACTCGTAAGTAGAATTTCAAAACTTACAAATTTCATAAAATTTAAAATATTCACTTTTGATTAAAATATTTTAATAGCACACATAAAAATGGCTGGAAAATTCTTGGAAATCGAAACTAGTTTATTTTCTGAAAAATGCGGCAAAGAAAACCAAGCACCTGAATTAATTTTCACAGAAGTTTTAATTAAGCAAGAACCTGAATTAATTATTGAAGATGAAGACGAAACTGGGAAAATCCGTCAATATTTACATAAAAACGATATAACTCAAGAAGACCGACTAAATTCGATTTGGCATAGTTGTATGATCTGTGAAGAGCGTTTTCTGAGCACTCAAGATTTATCATTTCACATTGAAAAACATGCAGAATTTCATGAAATTTATCCGAAGCTGACGAGTGAAGTTTCAACTATCAACAGCAATTCCCAATGTCTGCCATCTACTTCCAAACAAAATCTAGTTCGCAAGCTGAGAATTAATCTCCGAACATCTAATTTTAAATGCGTTAAATGTGAAAATTTCTTTCAAAATCTAACTTCTTTTAAAATACATCAAAATACACATACCGGAAAGAAAGCAATGAAATGCGAGCAATGCAATCGTTTATTTTCTCGAAGGCGTTTTCTTCTAAGGCATATGAGGACACATGCTTTGGAGAAAACATTCAAATGCGACCAATGCGATCGTTTATTTGTATACAAAAGCAGCCTTCAAGCACATATGCGGACACACACCGGTGAGAAACCATTCAAATGTAATCAATGCGACAGTTCATTTAGACAAAGGGAAAATTTACAATGCCATATGCGGACACATACCGGAGAGAAAGAATTCAAATGCGGACAATGCTATCGTTCATTTGCACAGAAAATCAACCTTCAAACCCATATGCGGACCCATACGGGAGAGAAACCATTCAAATGTAGTCAATGCGATAGTTCTTTTAGACAACGGGGAACATTACAACGCCATATGCGGACACATACCGGAGAGAAACCATTCAAATGTGATGAATGCGATAGTTCATTTAGAGAATGGGGACAATTACATCGCCATATGCGAACACATACCGGAGAGAAACCATTCAAATGTAGTCAATGCGATAGTTCTTTTAGACAACGGGGAACATTACAACGCCATATGCGGACACATACCGGAGAAAAACCATTCAAATGCGACCAATGCGATCGTTTATTTGTATACAAAAGCAGCCTTCAAGCACATATGCGGACACACACCGGTGAGAAACCATTCAAATGTAATCAATGCGACAGTTCATTTAGACAAAGGGAAAATTTACAATGCCATATGCGGACACATACCGGAGAGAAAGAATTCAAATGCGGACAATGCTATCGTTCATTTGCACAGAAAATCAACCTTCAAACCCATATGCGGACACATACTGGAGAGAAACCATTTAAATGTGATGAATGCGATAGTTCATTTAGAGAATGGGGACAATTACATCGCCATATGCGAACACATACTGGAGAGAAACCATTTAAATGTGATGAATGCGATAGTTCATTTAGAGAATGGGGACAATTACATCGCCATATGCGAACACATACCGGAGAGAAACCATTCAAATGTAGTCAATGCGATAGTTCTTTTAGACAACGGGGAACATTACAACGCCATATGCGGACACATACCGGAGAAAAACCATTCAAATGTAATGAATGCGATAGTTCATTTAGACAAAGGGGAAATTTACAATGCCATATGCGGACCCATACCGGAGAGAAGCCATTCAAATGTGACCAATGCGATCGTTTATTTGCACACAAAACCAGTCTTCAATCCCATATGCGGACCCATACGGGAGAGAAACCATTCAAATGTAGTCAATGCGATAGTTCTTTTAGACAACGGGGAACATTACAACGCCATATGCGGACACATACCGGAGAGAAACCATTCAAATGTAGTCAGTGCGATAGTTCATTTAGACAAAGGGAAAATTTGCAATGCCATATGCGGACACATACCGGAGAGAAACCATTCAAATGCGTCCAATGCGATCGTTTATTTTCACACAAAAACAGCCTTCCAGATCATATGCGGACACACACCGGAGAGAGACCATTCAAATGTAATAAATGCGATAGTTCATTTCGACAAAAGAGAAATTTACAAAGCCATATGCGGACACATACGGGAGAGAAATCATTCAATTCCGGTACTTCATTTAACCAAAAGGAAAATCTTGAAATGCATATAAGAAAGAATACTCGTAAATCAGAAAGAATTCGAAACGAACAACGGTAGTGCAGTTTGCCACCGCGTCAAAATATATTTGTATTAGAATTAATAAAATCTTAAAATAAAAAAACTAAGTGTTATTTATAGAGCTAGTATGTTGATTGCAGCTCAGCAAAGTATTAATGCGAGAATTCTAAAATTCCTTAAATCTGCGTTTCATAAAACCTAATGACGAGTTAGTCTTTTGGACCAATGAGTCAATATAGCATAAAATCGAATTCGCTATCTCAAATCAAACCCAAATTAGTAAAAGTATTCACTCCACGGAGAGGCACATAGTTATTATCATACGAATAGGGAGACATAATACGCTTCCTGCAAAAGGTAATAACTTCACATTTGTCATACTTAAGCACTAGATTATTTTTATAAAATATAAAAAGCAAACAAAAAACATAGTAATGTAAAATTTGATGCCCTATGGTAGAAATGTGACTCGTAGTTAACTAATCTATTGTTTCGTACCAACCTTCTGGTTCGATGTTATAAAAATAACACTTTATTTATTTGAATCCGATATATTAAACTTCATTTACAATTATTTCTGGGTTAACAATTAGTCTTAAAAATATTTGTTAATCAATGATTAATTTCTACAAAATTAATCTATCACAGTTTATTTGCAACGGAAAACACTATTTCCACCAATTACTTATTAATTATTTATCAAATCTCTTTAATATTTCACTATTTAAGAAAGCTATGATGCAAACACTTTTTTTTTTTTTTTTTTTTTTTTTTCATTTATTTCAAGAATAATTCAGGTACAAAAATTATAATGTAGAATTAGTGCTCCAGAGTCGTGAGACATATAAAGGAGCTAATCTGGCTACGCCATTAAGAAATGGCCTAATAAAGTTCTTTTTCTTATATCTAAATTTTAAATATTATAAATTCATAAATTCATTTGCTTATAACTAAGTTTTGGGTAATTCTTTTTCTATAACTAAGTTTTTAACAGGTTTAATTCAGAATGATTATATCAACTTAAACTAATCAAATTAATAAAATTCCTTTACTTATATCTAAATTTTGATAGTGTTAATGCAACAAAGTTTGTATCACGGATTTTTTGCTTACAACATGGGAAATGTACAGTAGTAAAGTAAACTTAATATTGTTGAAGCTTATGCATATAATGAAAAGAATTCACTGAAGAGGAAAACACTCCTATTTTATAGTATGAAGTAGATAAACTTTGCAGAGTTAGGTAGGTACTACAATCGCATTCAGTACATCGTGCCTGTTGTTGCTGATCCACTGTTTTAGTTTAAATTTAAAAGTTGGGAAAGAGTTGGCCGACCTGATTGAAGTGGGAATGAAGTTGAAGATCTTGGGTCCAACGTAAGACATGGACTGTTTGGTTTGTTCCAGTCGAACATGTGCTGGAATGAGATCGCCTCTTGCTCTTGTGTCATGATCATGTTGGGAGATCGACAATACCAGAGTTGAGTATAATTGTTTTGTTTGTAGTTTGTACATGAAAGCTCCTACTTGGTAAAAGTAAAGGAGCTTTAATGGCAGTATGTCTTTTGCAATATCAATATATAGTTGATGCGTACTAAACCTTAAACATAGGTTGAACACCGCCTTTAAGGCTTTGTTTTGGAAGACTTGCAGCGAGTTCAAGCTTACAGTCGCACGGTGGGCCCATATAGAAGTCAGATACATTAGCCGAGAGTGTACAAGTGCAAAGTAAATCTGTTTTTTAACGTGGGTGGGTAATGATTTGCGAAATTTACAAAGGATGCCGATAGCCGGCGAAATCTTAGATTTGATAAGGTCAATGTGTTCGTACCAAGTCAGATGTGGGTTTAAAACAATACCTAGATATTTGATCGACGTGGACTCAGATACGACAAAGTTCTCGATGGGAAAAGAGACAGGAGGCACCGAACATCTTGCACTTCTAAAGTTTAGAAACTTAGTTTTTTGTACATTCAGTTCGAGTTTATTTAACTTTAAATATACAAGAATTAGTGCCATGTCATGTTTAATATTTTCAATCATAGTTGTAGTGTCTCTACTTGGATAAAACAGAGCTGAATCATCGGCATAGAGTACTAGCTTCCCTCTGAGTTTAAGTTGCCCCATATCATTCAGATATACAAGGAAAAGTAGTGGCCCTAGTACACTGCCCTGGGGTACTCCTATTTTAGAGGGTTTAAAGCTACTTTTCGCGATGCCAAGAATGTCGGTGTACTGGATACGGGAAGATAGGTAGCTTTTGATAATGTTCAGAGCAGAGTCTCTAATTCCTGCATAACCTAATTTTTCACACAGGATACCGTGGTCGACGGTATCGAATGCTTTCCTCAAGTCTAGAAAAAGGCCCCCTACCATCTTGCCTTTATCGATCTCAGGGAGTATATTATCTAGGATATCAATAATAGCTGTTGAAGTGCCAGATCCGGGCCTAAACCCATATTGTTTATCATAAAGGAAATTACTCGTGTTTAGAAATGTAATTAGCCGGGAATGGATGACTTTTTCAACTATTTTGTTGATTGTAGGGAGAACCGAAATTGGGCGATAATTGTTTACATTAGATTTATCACCTGCCTTGAAAATGGGTGTAATCTTCTGTATTTTTAGTCTCTTAGGGTACGAACATTGATTTCAACTTTTGATGTTCCTGCGACGTTTCCACCTTATATACTCAACGCGTAACTCTAGAACTTTGCTTCAACCATACATGGAAACGTATTTCTGGAATTCGTTAGAAACGTTAAAACTGAAATATGATTACGTGGAATATTTGGTGGTTTTTTGATAAAGAGAAAAAAATTGTTAGGTTATATATTTATAAAATCAAAATACTTTTAAACAGATACAAAATTAAATTATTAAAAAATAATTATAAATATTTTATGTGCCTACATATTTTTTCTTGTGTAAAACAATAGCCGAAGGGTATTTTGTAACCTTTTTGTAAACCTTAAACCCAAAAAAAGACAACTGAAAATGCTGAATTTTAAAGAAACTTGAAGAATTTTAAGAATTGCCCCCATTTTGACCAAAAAAATTACTGTTGGTAATTTTCGATTCAAATTAAATAAAAAAGGGTTTCGCGCTTGGATTTAGATTCAAACTTGATTAAAAAAATCAAATTTTTTTCTAAATTATGGATTAACCTAATATCTGTTTGATTAAATATATGAAATATTTCTTTTATACAGCAATAATGAAAATTCGCCCATTTTAATAAAAATGATATCAGACTTACGTGTGAGAGGTAATTCCAGGAATTTTTCGTTTTTGTTTGCTGTTAGACCCAAAAACTAAACGCTTCATTTTGCAAATTTTTTAAGTTTCATTATTTAATTCAAAAGAATTTTGTTTGAAATTCGAAACGCAATAAAAATTAAAAAAATTCAATTTTTTCTCTCCCAAAATTGACAATACGATCTAAAAATGGTGCTTCAGACACAGATATCGTAAAAACGAGTTTATGCCTTCGCTTGGTAAGCACTGACATTCCCCATTGTATCGGCTAACTTCACGAGATACAGTTTTAGTAAAGTGTCAGATTTCGCGCTTTTTGTATTGGAGTTCACAATAATTTTTCTTCCAAATGAATTCTAAAATTATGACAAAATTAAATAGTTTTTAAATTAATAGTGAAGTCCAAATTATTTTACTAATAAAGTCAATAGTATATGAAAAGATTATAGACCAATTTGGACAAGCAAATATCAGTTAAAAATAATTTGTTTAGCGTGGTTTTCGGATCACAGTGCTTTTCTTTACCAAAAGACGAGTTAGTAAATTAATTTTAATATAAAATCCAAATTCGAAAACAAGTGGATTCTGTAATACAATTACAAACAATTAGAAGAATTTTTCATCAATTTCGTCAGTGCTGAACTCGTAAGTAGAATTTCAAAACTTACAAATTTCATAAAATTTAAAATATTCACTTTTGATTAAAATATTTTAATAGCACACATAAAAATGGCTGGAAAATTCTTGGAAATCGAAACTAGTTTATTTTCTGAAAAATGCGGCAAAGAAAACCAAGCACCTGAATTAATTTTCACAGAAGTTTTAATTAAGCAAGAACCTGAATTAATTATTGAAGATGAAGACGAAACTGGGAAAATCCGTCAATATTTACATAAAAACGATATAACTCAAGAAGACCGACTAAATTCGATTTGGCATAGTTGTATGATCTGTGAAGAGCGTTTTCTGAGCACTCAAGATTTATCATTTCACATTGAAAAACATGCAGAATTTCATGAAATTTATCCGAAGCTGACGAGTGAAGTTTCAACTATCAACAGCAATTCCCAATGTCTGCCATCTACTTCCAAACAAAATCTAGTTCGCAAGCTGAGAATTAATCTCCGAACATCTAATTTTAAATGCGTTAAATGTGAAAATTTCTTTCAAAATCTAACTTCTTTTAAAATACATCAAAATACACATACCGGAAAGAAAGCAATGAAATGCGAGCAATGCAATCGTTTATTTTCTCGAAGGCGTTTTCTTCTAAGGCATATGAGGACACATGCTTTGGAGAAAACATTCAAATGCGACCAATGCGATCGTTTATTTGTATACAAAAGCAGCCTTCAAGCACATATGCGGACACACACCGGTGAGAAACCATTCAAATGTAATCAATGCGACAGTTCATTTAGACAAAGGGAAAATTTACAATGCCATATGCGGACACATACCGGAGAGAAAGAATTCAAATGCGGACAATGCTATCGTTCATTTGCACAGAAAATCAACCTTCAAACCCATATGCGGACACATACTGGAGAGAAACCATTTAAATGTGATGAATGCGATAGTTCATTTAGAGAATGGGGACAATTACATCGCCATATGCGAACACATACCGGAGAGAAATCATTCAAATGTGATGAATGCGATAGTTCATTTAGAGAATGGGGAAAGTTACAACGCCATATGCGGACACATACCGGAGAGAAACCATTCAAATGTAGTCAGTGCGATAGTTCATTTAGACAAATGGAAAATTTGCAATGCCATATGCGGACACATACCGGAGAGAAAGAATTCAAATGCGGACAATGCTATCGTTCATTTGCACAGAAAATCAACCTTCAAACCCATATGCGGACACATACTGGAGAGAAACCATTTAAATGTGATGAATGCGATAGTTCATTTAGAGAATGGGGACAATTACATCGCCATATGCGAACACATACCGGAGAGAAACCATTCAAATGCGTCCAATGCGATAGTTCATTTAGACAAAGGGAAAATTTACAATGCCATATGCGGACCCATACGGGAGAGAAGCCATTCAAATGTAGTCAATGCGATAGTTCTTTTAGACAACGGGGAACATTACAACGCCATATGCGTACACATACCGGAGAAAAACCATTCAAATGTAATGAATGCGATAGTTCATTTAGACAAAGGGAAAATTTACAATGCCATATGCGGACCCATACCGGAGAGAAGCCATTCAAATGTGACCAATGCGATCGTTTATTTGCACACAAAACCAGTCTTCAATCCCATATGCGGACACATACCGGAGAGAAACCATTCAAATGTGATCAGTGCGATCGTTTATTTGTATACAAAAGCAGCCTTCAAGCACATATGCGGACACACACCGGTGAGAAACCATTCAAATGTAATCAATGCGACAGTTCATTTAGACAAAGGGAAAATTTACAATGCCATATGCGGACACATACCGGAGAGAAAGAATTCAAATGCGGACAATGCTATAGTTCATTTGCACAGAAAATCAACCTTCAAACCCATATGCGGACACATACTGGAGAGAAACCATTTAAATGTGATGAATGCGATAGTTCATTTAGAGAATGGGGACAATTACATCGCCATATGCGAACACATACCGGAGAGAAACCATTCAAATGTAATGAATGCGATAGTTCATTTAGGCAAAGTGAAAATTTACAACGCCATATGCGGACACATAACGGAGAGAAACCATTTAATTCCGGTACTTCATTTAGACAAAAGGAAAATCTTGAAATGCATATAAGAAAGAGTACTCGTAAATCCAAAACAAAAACTATGATAAGAGAAAAAAAAATTTACTCAGAAATAATTCGAAACGAACAACGGTAGTGCAGTTTGCCACCACATCAAAATATATTTGAATTAGAATTAATAAAATCTTAAAATAAAAAATAAAAAACAAAGTTTTATTTATAGAGCAATTTGTGCATTGCCATATAAATTTCAACACAAGGATAGGAAGTTTCCACACTTTGCCTATACATAGTGCAAGATTACACGCTATGTTTTTTGGGTAGAATTCTACCGCAGACATAGGTTAGGGTTGGATGGGGGTGAGGCAGAAGATCTACCTCTCGAAATGTTGGCGCAACGGAGTTTTTTACGCACACAAACAAGAGTCACTGTTTGTGTCGGTTTCGAAAAAATTGAAAATTCAAGCGCGCCATTCGCTTACTGACCGTCAACATGTAATCATAATCTAAAAGTACATCGGAAATAGTAAAATAGTAGATCCTAACCCTGGAGGCAATCTCGACGGACGCGAACGACGCAATGAACGCGACGGACGCGTGAAGTGTCAAATAAAAGTTAATTTCATATGAAATGTATGGGAGGTGGCAATCTCGACGTAGACGTGACGGACGCGACGGTTCAGACGTTATAAAGTTGATTTGTATTCAACTTTTACGTGACGGACGCGTTCAAATGTCATTTTAAAATTTTTGTGTGGGAATTATTTTGTGAAAATTCCATTTAAACACGGCATTTTAGTTTTTTTTATTAATTTACACTACTTAAAAAACTATTTTAATTTATAACACAAAGATTATATCAAATAATAAAAATTACAAATTTCATCGACGGCGTCGAGTTTGCCTACGCAAAAAATTTATACCGTCACTAACGTTTTTGACAATTCACGCGTTCATTGCGTCCGTCGCGTCCGTCGAGATTGCCTCCAGGGTAACCCTGTGTAAATTAATAAAAAAAACTAAAATGCCGTTTTTAAATGGAATTTTCACAAAATAATTCCCACACAAAAATTTTAAAATGACATTTAAACGCGTCCGTCACGTAAAAGTTGAATACAAATCAACTTTATAACGTCTGAACCGTCGCGTCCGTCGCGTCTACGTCGAGATTTCCACCTCCCATACAATTCATATGAAATTAACTTTTATTTGACACTTGACGCGTCCGTCGAGATTGCCTCCAGGGTAACAGTTTGACGGTTTAAATCGAGTGATGCTGTGCTCACACATACTAATACACTCCTTGTGTAGCTTGTATAAAAGACTGTGGTATAAACATTCCACGTCTAATCGATTTGGCAGTTTTCTACCCAAAACTTGACGGTAGATTTCTACCGCGTGTAATCCGGCACTATAAGCTCTTTGTACTAATGACGTCATTGATTTGTGGAAAGATTTTTGACATTTCGCGCCGAAATTTTGTTTCTATTGAATACAATTTGTGTTGATTTGTATCGAAAAAAATATAAATATTAATTTATTTTAATAAAATTAACGTGAGTGAAGTGAAAATATAACAAGGTAATAGTGATATTTCTGTAAATTGTGAAAAACTTAAGCTTTTAGAATAAAAATTTTGCAAATAAAGAATAAAATTGAAAATTGAAAATTTTCTATTGCCGGTGATATTTGGAAATGCCGAAACGCATTTCCAAAGAAGAATAAAATAATATAAATTTGAAGAATATTTAGGATAACCTAAAGAAATCTGTTTTAATGAAGTGCTGAAAAATGCATTTCCAAAGGTAGGAATTTTTATGAAATATTTCAGAAAATAATTTCCTATGATTATTCAAAAAAAACATTTAAAATTACTAATATCTTGCAGATGCATGTATGTTGTGTTCCCGAATGTCCTTCTACTTACGCGAAGGGAACAGAATGCAATATGTTTCAGTTTCTGCGGAATGAAGATATGAGAAAAACCTGGCTGAAACTTATGTCCGGAAAAAACTTTAGAGTAAGTAAGAACACTGTTATATGCTCAAAGCATTTTGCAGACCACTTTCTGGTGAAATTTGATATGCTGAAATTGGCTGATGGTATCAAAATTTCTCGTTCTTATGTAAACATTTTTTAACGCTATGTATTTTATTATCTGAAGAAAATGGACCTTAAAACTGGACGCTATCCCAACTATTTATCCAAATCTTTCCATATACTTGACGAAAACCGTCACAAAAAGAAAAGATCCGGAAAATCGTCGGATGGAATTGGAGAAGAGGAACGATGACATCAACAAGAAGTGGATCAATGGAGTCCCTACAGGATATTTTCAAAATGGATAAGTATAATTCCAGAGATTCAACTCTGGAAAAGCATTTTTTTTTCAATATGTCTTTTGAACCTTGCCCTCGCGTGAAAAGCTCATTCTCAATAGACAATAATTTTGATGTTGAAATATTTATATCTCGACGTAAACTAAATTTGTCAAAATTCAAATGCATTTTAGGATCGACCATAGATATATATATTACTAGATTACTCGAAGCAATAAATTCCTTCAGAAGCGAATGGCAATATTTTCGGACTTCTCTTTCTCGCGCCGAACACAAATTTCGCAATACTACCAACATCAGAAATGGTTGACTCTTTTGTCACGAAACGAAAAACAATTGTAGCGGAAATTATTCAATTTTTTGTATTTCTTGCAAATATAAATTTTGTCTTTTGAAATAAGGTAAATAACAAAAGTATAATTTTGTTCAATTTATTTTATTTTTATGAATATATTATTCCAATATAAACAAATATATTTGAAAACTTAATTTTTTTAAAATTTATTTTATTTAAAAATTCAGTATTTGACCCTTTTCTGTCTATCGATTTTCGTTAATTTTTGCCAATCGATTTTCCTGTGTTTCTTTATTTTTCTGTAACAGGGGTTTACATATATTGCAGTGTGAACAACACAGTGTGTACAACACACTGCAATGGGATTAAAACGAAGAGCAAACTCCCCGATGACCATATATATCTATATACCATATCTTCCTCCTTGCGAGGAGAAGATATGAGATGGCACAGCGTATGTGAACAACTAAAGGCTGCACGCCTAGCTGAATTACGCTGACCAGCTCGCCGGAGGGAGTGGGTCGTTGCTCACTACCATCTGTCATCGCGTATACATATAATTATTATATGCGTGCAAAGGTTTTTAATGTCGTTAAGACTTCAACATGATAGCACAAGCTATCAAGCAAGGAAATTCGGTTTCGCTAGAAAAAGCCGAATAAGTGGAGGGTTCGTCAGGTTTTCTTGGTCACCGAAACTGACCGAATCCGCGCGAAAGTCTTCGTGAGGCATGTCGGGGCCGATTAGCCGAGATGTGATGCCAACCGGCCTTTATTTGGAGCTCTTTGTCCCGCCCTATGGGTCAAATCCGAATTTTGACCCCCATTTGACCATATCACCCGATTCCCCTCCCTCTTTCTCTCTCCAACCACACCATTCCGCGCTCGACATTATTCAGTTACTATAAAAATTTTCCCCAGTTCTAGAAAAATAAAAATTCGCTATTCCCTTCTTTTCAAAAAAAAAAATATTTCGTTTTTTATTTATTTGTTCTTTCCATTTTCCTATTATCCCTAATTCTATAAGTGAAATGGCTTTAAATCCTGTTTCCTTTTCAAATATATTTTCCTTTTCTTCTCGTTTTAAACTTCAATTTTATCTTCCTTTTTCTTCTCGTTATACCTAACCTTAAGTCCATTTTTAATTTTTCCATTGCTCTTAATTCTAGTTTAAAGAAAATTTATTTGGTTTTGTTTTTCTCATTTAATTTTTAGTACGGAATATAACCAATAAAAAGAATCCAAAAACCAAAATTTAGAACATTAACAAGTTACCAATTTTGTTTTCTTTGTTTCTTTAGTTCTGTTTTGCCTTTTTTCTATTTTTTCTTTACTTTACATTAACTTTAATTTTAAATGATCTCCTTAGAAGTTCTCCTTTATATATTTATTTATTTATCCTTTTTTTCCAAAACAACTTATATTCTAGATTATTTGATTTTTTTTTCTTTTACAATAGATACTGTTGTGAAAACACGTGCACTCAAAATTCTAAGTCCAAAAGGATATGAAAAATATCGGTTTGGTAAAAATGATCATATTACACGATCGTAAAATTTGAGTGGACTACGTTTTACGAATAGTATTAAGGATTAAACGAAGCATCGAATGTAGTGTAAAGTGATATTATCATCATTAGTGTTGGGAAGGAGGGAAAGGGAAGACGTAGTATTGGAATTAACCTTATCTAAAAAATTCGTAATGTTGAATCAAACATTGGAAAAAAAATACATAGGGGTTTGTTGCATAAACCTGTGCCGATTTATCGGACAAAAAATAAAAATGGTAAGGCCAGAAAATATAAGATGAACAAAAATACAATGAAGAAAATACAACCAAAAAAATTTTTCATTAGATTATAATTCGTAAAAATCAAAATTTGATTTGGTTCGAATATAATGAAAAATATAGTCCTTCTAGTATGCTTACAAATTAAAATAAATACCATTCCTGAACAAGCAAATGTACGAGTTCAGCTGATGAGTCCTAAGTACATTTGGTGTGGCGAAAACGATCATTTTAAAAATTATAAAAACTTTCAAAAGCATTCTCTTTTCACGAGATTTAATATAATTTGTACATTGAAATTAATTTAATTTATAATATTGTATTAAAATTAATAACATCAAATAATTGTGGGTAATTTTCACCCTATTATTGCTTAGTAAAATAAGTAATAGTATTCTATGTTACAAAAATAACCAACCCACTGGAAAAAAAACAAACACTTCCTCAAAAATATGTGCTTTGAAGCTAAAATTCTTCGTCGTTCAAACAATGTGAAGCGCAACAAATGTTCGAAAATAAGTCATTTCGGTAAGATGTTTTAAAAAAAAAGAAAAGATACAAAAAATTACGATACATCTAGTGAAAATTCATGCTCAGAACGAAGCGATTATGAATACATCAAATTTTTGAAACGAACTAGTACACAGCATAGTATACTGAGTAGTACCACACGCGATCAAGGTCAAAGTACAAAAGGAAAGGGCATATACACACATTTGCAGTTCATTATAGGAAAAACTCCTCAAGCAGTAAAATGCTAACTAGACACGGCAGCAAGCTGTAATGTTATCGGCATAAAATATTTGAAAAAGTTATTCAATAAAAATAAACTGAGAATTAAACAAAGTCAAATTCAATTAAAATGTTTCGGTGGAAAAATTCTAGTACCAAGTGGTGAAATTGACTTAAAATGTACTCAGAACGAGAAAAAATACAAAATTTGTTTGTGGTAATTTATGGCAAAGGCGAAACATACGAAGAAGCGATAATGGATCATAACAAAAAGATGAGAAAATTTTTACAACGAATGCAGCAAATGAACGTAAAATTGAATTTAGAAAAAGCAAGATCGTGCCGCAAAAAATTAAAGCAATTATCGACATGCCACCCCCGGTAAATACAACCGAAACTCAAAGGCTATTGGCCATGAAAATTATTTAATGCAGTTTTTTCCGAAACTATCAGAAGTGATTGAACCAATTCGCAAAACAATAAAGAAAGATACAATCTGGACATGGACCAAAGAACAGGATGAGGCATTCGAAACACTAAAAAAGTTAGCAACAACGGCTCCAGTTTTAGGTTACTTTAATGTCAACGGAGAAGTCGCAATGCAGTGCGATGCATCACAATTTGGAATAGGTGCATCCCTATTTCAGAACAGTAAGCCAATAGCTCACGCATCAAAGAAACTCACAGAAACTGAACAAAGGTATGCACAAATTGAGAAAGAATGCTTAGCTATAGTATATGCTTGCAAGAGATTCGATCAATATCTTTGTGGTAAAATAATTAAAGTCGAGTCAGATCACAAGCCATTACAAAATATATTTAAAAAGCCTATTTTAGCAGCACCTCGTCGATTACAGCGAATGCTATTGACGCTGCAACGCTAGAAATTGGACGTCCAGTACAAGAAAGGATAAGAAATGTGGAAAGCAGATATTCTGCCCAGAACTGTTACAGCAAACAGCAACAATTTGATCCATAAAAAAAAAGAAATATACACAATTAAAGAGCTTCAAACAGAAATTGAAGAAATCAACAGCATAGACCTCGTACCAATAAGTAACAAAAGAGTTATAATTATACTAAATGAAACCGAAAAGGATAAAACGTTACAACAATTACTACATTTCGTGCTAAAAGGTTGGCCCGAAAGTAGATCAAAGCTAAAAGAACCAGTCAAACCATACTAGACTTATCGTGAACAAATTAATGCTCAAAATGGTTTACTACACAAAAATGGTCGTATCATCATACCAACAAATCTTAGAAAAGACATGTTACAGCGAATTCATAGCAGTCATCAAGGCATCGAAGCAACATTAAAACTAGCTAGGGATACAATTTTTTAGCCAAATATGTTCTCTGAAATCAAAAATTGCATCAAGACATGCGAAACGTGCATCAAACATGACGAATCATCAAAAAAATTGCCAATGCAAACGCACGAAATACCACACCTACCATTCAACCGCATCGCAATGGACTTATTCGAGATTAACAACCCGTATAACAACACAAAAGCAAAATATTTGATCACAGTAGACTATTTCTCTGATTATTTTGAATTGGATGAATTGAAAGGTATTTCGTCAAAAGAAATCATCGAATGTTCGAAAAGAAATTTTGCAAGACACGGCATTCCGTGTGACAATGGTACTCAACTGGTTAGCGCCGAAATACAGAATTTTCTAAAGGGCTGGAAAATAAAAATTTCAACCTCATCACCAAAATACCCTCAATCAAATGGCAAAGCAGAATCGGCAGTAAAAATTGCAAAGAAACTCATCAAAAAAGCATTGGACAGTGGAGAGGATATTTGGTTATCAGTTCTAAATTACCGAAAGACACCTAATTTAATAGGCTCCAGCCCAGCTCAACGATTAATGTCTAGACGCACGAAATCAACAATACCATTAAATCCAACCAATTTAATTCCAGAAACGCAGCAAAATGTGTACGGCAGAATTGTGCATAAACGTCAAATATCCAAATCAAACTACGACAAAAAAGCAAAAAAAACTTCCAAGACTTGAAATTGGAAATGAAGTATTCGTGAAATTAAAAGAGAATAAAAACATAAAGTAATTAAAAATCGGCCCATAGCTGATTTTTTGATGCCCTATGGTAGAAATGGGAGAGAAAAATTGTGAAAACTAACAATATATCAAGGTTTTTTCTTCATAACATTTTTTGTCCTTTTCAAAATTTTCTCTAATTTGTAAGTAACCCAGACCCTGGTAGTATAAGTCCAATTTGCAAATTTTATTCAAATCGGTGTATTAGTTCTGAATGTACATCAAAAAAACTTTCTGAACGGGCTTATTTCCTCCTACAACTATTTATTTCTCCACTATCCTTAGACTGATATCACTGAAATTTACAATGGTATCGTCTATTTATGTAGTCAACCAATATAATTAATTTAAACAAAATTTCTTTACAAATTTTCCAATTAATTACGAAAAACTATATAAAAAAAACGACAAAACTTTATGGTCACCCTTGTTTTTGCTTAATAACTTCGCTGCCCCTCAGTCGATTTTGCTGAAATGCAATACCAAATCCACTATAGTAATAACCAAGTAGCATTCTGAATTTCATCAAAATTGGATAACGCTTTTTTGAGTTATCTTGTCCACGGACGGACGGTAGTACCTAACATGGAGCTTTAATATAGGGAATTTTTTTTAAGAATTTGGCTCATTTTCAAAACCCAATTACCCCAATTTGTTCTGCCTGAATTTCACAATTTTTTTCATAAATATTCTATAAAATATCGCCTTTTAAGCGCGCTATAACATAACTAGATAGGCTTATAACTACTAAAGTTATACGACTCTAAAGCCGTCTATTGGAAAAAAAACGCCACGAACTTTCTACTTAACTCAAAATTTCAAGGTTTTTTCTCTATAACTTCGTTTCTACATTCTCAAATTGGCTCAAATTCACAGGTGTGCTTGACTCTAATAGCATAAACACGTTGCGTAAATTTGATTGAAATCGGTATATAACTTTTTAAAATACATCGGGAAAACTTTATGAACAGGCTTTTTTTAGGCTACAACTATTTCTTTCTCCACTATCCTTGGATCGATTTGACTGAAATTTAACATGGTATCATCTATTTATGTAGTTAACCTATGTAATTAATTTAAACAAAATCGATTGACAAATTTTCCAATTACATCCGAAAAACCATAACCAAAAAAACGACAAAACTTTCTGGTCACCCAGGTTTTTCCTTTATAACTTTGCTCCCCGTGGATCGATTTTGCTCAAATGCAATACCAAACGCAGTTAAGGAATAACCAACTTATATTCTAAATTTCAACAAAATCGGATAACGCGTTTTTGAGTTATCTTGTCCACAGACGGACGGACGGACGGACGGACATGCATAAATCGATATAACTTTTGATTCCCTACACAACCATACCCTTGAAATTTTTCTGCGATGATTATTTCTATGCGTTACACACTTAGTGACAAAACTAATATACCCTCTGGTAGTACCTACCATAGGGCATAAACATTCCAGCTGAGCGTGGTATAATACAACAACAAATAAACACCCGATCATACATCATAAACCTAAAAGGCAAACCTTATCGTCGAAACATTCAAGATATCAGCAAACCAATTACAAATGCAAATAAGGAAGATACAACTAAAGCGTATATACCAACAAACAATGAACAAGTTGAAGCTAACGAGTCGAAAAACAATAATAACAATGACGAAACAAATAACCAGCCACTATCGATTAATTCAAATAAAGAAAACACCGCTGAAAACAACCCCAAAGAAAAACCGAAGAGAAACATAAGAAAACCAAATCGTTAAGACAATTTAATTTTGAAGTAAATCTGAGACTGTAATAAATTTGAAATGAAGATTTTATATAAATTTAATTTTGATCTAACTGAACTAATTTGAATTAATTTTTCCTATAAATTTAAAATTTATCTTATAAATTCGCTTAAAAAAAAAAAAGAAGGGAGATGTTGTAGTATGAGTGTATTATACAAAAGAGAATAAAACAGTCTGATGCTAACCTCTGAATACTCCCACGACGGTAGGCACCTTGACGCGGTGTGGGGGCTTAAATTGTGAGGACCATCTAGCAGGCTCAACCTGTAGGATGGCCCAAGCAACGTACCAAGAACTACCCCCCCTAAGCCAAAGGTGTTATACGATCCGTGCCCAGTGGACTGGTTGGTAGTCCGGCGGTATACCGACTATCGTAAATGGAGCTTCTCTGATACCTGGCGACCTCAGAGAGTATTTAGCCTTACCATGGTATGCAGGGCTCTGGCATGGTGGACCTACTTTCCCGTGCTTTTCGCAGGATCCGCATGGAAAAGAAAAAATTTAAAAACGTGGAAAACATGCGGGATGTCACCACTACACAGGCTTTGGATCGAATGGAGCAAATCCTCCGTCATGATGATCCAAAGCCTGGAGTATCTAGAAGGGAGTGAGTGGCTAAGGGTATCCGAAAGGGTGGTCCCACAGTCACCACTCCCAAACCAAGCACTTTTAAGTCAGGAGAACTTAAACCTCCTGCGCAAAAGGTAGGAAAGACTGTGGGGCCAAAACGGCCTCGCAATATGCCGATGCTCCCAGCACTTGGCCAGCCAGGTGGATTGGATGACTCGCTGAGAAGAGGCCTCAGTGGGGCGGGAGTAAGATGGTACCTCCGTTTCCTAGCTCAGGGATTATCACCTGAAGAAGCTAGGAAGAAAGCGGATGAGAGAAAGGTTGATAACCAATCAGCCATCATCCAGAAAAGAGGAAGAGGAGAATCCTCCGCTAACTTAATTCTGGAAAGCAGAGTTGCCAAAAAGGCAAAACAGAATACGCCGCCGATGATAGGTCCTGCAGGGCCGAGTAGTGAAGGAGCGAGGGCAATACCAGGCTCCAGCTATGGCGGCGTCGTGAAAGCCGTGAGCATAGCAGTCCTCTCGGCTAATTATCATCATGAAAGCCTCACCACAGAGGACCTTACGGCCTTGGAAGAGGCTATCATTAAGGAAGTATCACAGGGGTGGCAGATTAAACTCCGGTTTGGAGGTATTCACACTGCCGGAAGAAGAGTGTGCGTTGGTGAAAGGTGCGGTAACACCTCACAACGCAAAGACCTTGCCATAATAGACAAAGGAGGAAGCACTAGGGTGGCCCAAATGAATGTCCACCACGCTAAAGCTGCATCTGCAGTGATAGTGAGGGCATTCACAAGACGACAACTTGGGCTAGTGCTTATCCAAGAACCCTGGCTCTGTAGGGGACAGATAAAGGGACTGTCAGGTAGTAACACAAAAGTAATTTATGATGAAGGGCAGGACAAACCAAGAGCCTGCATTCTCATAAAGAATAGTACTAATTATATTTTACTTACAGAATACGCGACCAGAGACCTAGCCCCATTAATATCTCGGTGGACTTAGGAAACAAAAAACAGCGAAAACTCATCGTTGCCTCTGCTTATTTTGAGGGGGATGGGAAGCACCCATCACCAGAAGAAGTTCAGAGGCTGGTCAGGCACTGTAAGAGGGAACGAACACCCATAATCGTAGGATGTGATGCAAACACTCACAACCGAGTATGGGGAAGCTAAGGTACCAACAAAAGAGGTGAGTGCTTATTAGAATTCCTAATTAAAGATGAAGATAAAGATGGGAGTACACCCACTTTCACTAACAGGATCCGGGAACAAGTCCTGGACATTACTTTCGGGAGTCCAGAGGTTAGAAATGTAATAAAAAATTGGAGGGTCTCTAGTTAACCCTCAATGTCGGATCACAGTATTATAAGGTTCAATCTTGAGGGGATGAGTGAAAAAGCAATCTCCATAAGAAACCCAAGGAAAACCGATTGGGTAAAATATGACACCTATCTAAAGTGTAATTTAGAACAAGTGAAAGTGAAACAGGTGGCAAAAAATTATCGTGAACTCGAACTTGCAGTAGAAGAACTAAATGGAGCGCTTCTAAAGAGAGCTGCCCTCTAAAGGAAAAACAAAATAACGTTGATGTTCCATGGTGGAATAGGACTCTATCAGAGTTAAGAAGCAGCGTGAGAAGACTATTTAATAAGGCCAAAAGAACAGGTCAGTGGGAGGTTTATAAATGGAGCTCACCAACTATAACCCCGAAATAAGAGAAGCGAAACGGAATAGCTTTAGGGCATTCTGTGAAAGCATTTCGAACACACCGACCGCGGTGAGACTGCATGAAGCACTGGCTAAGAACAGTACCGATATGCAGTGTACGCTGATAAGACCGGATGGCAGTTATACCGAAAGTGAAGAGGAGAGAATTCTTCTTCTTTTAGAAACTCACTTTCCTGGTAGCCATCCAATGACGGAACAAGATAAAAGTGAGAACATCACAAGACCAACCTCGGCTGACTGGAAGCAGGCCTCAGTCATCTGCTCTGAGCAGAGAATAAGCTGGATTATTGAGGGTTCCCAACCATATAAAGCAGCCGGGGTTGACAAGATTATCCCAGCTTTGTTGCAAAAGGGGAAAAGGGAATCTTACCGCACCTAATAAGAATATTTAGAAGCAGCCTAGCACTCGGATATATACCGAGAGCATGGAGAAGGGCCAGGGTGATATTTATCCCAAATGTGGGTAAAACCACACGCAGCCTAAGCCCTCAGACCTATTAGCTTAACATTCTTCTTGTTGAAAACAATGGAGAAGTTAGTAGAAAACAACATAATAACTACGGTTCTAAGGAAAATACCTCTGCACCGGAATCAGCATGCATATAGAGTGGGCAGATCGACTGAAACCGCTCTATATGAACTGAAAAGTAACATTGAATAAGCACTAGACTATAAAGAGATAGCTCTATGCGCCTTCTTAGAAATCGAAGGTGCTTTCGACAATACCTCACATGAGGCGGTAAGAAAGGCAGTAGAAAGAAGAGAGGTAGATCGCACAACCTGAAAGTGGATGTGCGAGATGCTTAGAACTAGGAGTGCGGAGAAAGTGGTGGGAAATAACACCATCACGATCAAAACACCGAGGAGCTGCCCACAGGGAGGGGTATTATCACCTCTTATGTGGAGGCTTGTTGTAGACGAACTCTTAGATATACTAAGCAGCAAGGGCACAAAATGCCAAGGATATGCGGACGACCTTGTCCTCATAGTAAGAGGCAAATGTGAGGAAACCCTCTGTGAGATACTACAAAGGGGTCTAAGAATCACCCATGAGTGGTACTTGTCTGTCAGGCTCAACCTGGGAGAGCCATAGTGGTACCATTCACCAATAGGAGAAAATTAGAACATATGCATCCTATCTGGTTAAATGGGGCATTAATAGATGTGAAACAAGAGGTAAAATACGTGGGACTCACCATTGACAGTAAGCTCCTGTGGAACAAACACTTAGATAACGTGGCAAGCAAGGAGACAAGGGCCATAATGGTATGCAAACGTATTTCAAGAAAGAGCTGGAGATGTAGACCAGACACACTGAGATGGATGTATACCATGATGATAAGACCTATCATCACATATGGGGTAATTGCTTGGGCGGGTAGAACACAGCTCACCACGGTGAAAAAGAAGCTACAAGGTACAAAGATTGGCATGCGTATGCATTACGGGTGCCATGAGAACCTGCCCCACTGCAGCATTAGAGGTGCTTCTGGAACTAACTCCACTACATCTAAAGATACAAAAGGTTTCCAAGGCTACATTAATCAGACTTGGAAAAGAAACAGCAGAGACAGGAGCAATGATAGGTACTAAGCACCTTAGCTCCTTAGCAAAGGACAACCCATGGCTGTTAGCCCCACGGGATGACGTTGGCAGAACACTCAACTTCAGAAGGAACTTCACTTCAGAATTGAGCAGCAAAGAGGAATGGAGAGGGGAAAACACCAACTGCCACATAGAAAACCACGCCATCAAATGGTATACAGATGGTTCCAGGACAGCCGAAGATACAGGGATCGGAGTATATGGGCCCAAAACCAAATACTCCGAACTTATGGGAATACATACCAGAGTCTTCCAAGCAGAAGTGCATGCTATTGCAAGGTGCACGGAAGTCAATCTTAAAAGAAACTATCGCAATAAGAACATAGCGATAATGATAGACAATCAGGCGGCCATCAGAGCACTAGCTCGCATACAATATGCTCCAAGATGGTAGAAGAATGTGTGGCCAAATTAAATGACATCTCCTTGTTGTTTTGACCGTTATGGTGTTGTGTCCCATCAAGGTCTCCGCACTCCTAGTTTTCAACATCTCGCACATCCATTTTGAGGTTGTGCGATCTACCTCTCTCCTTACTAGTGCTTCCCTAACCGCCTCATGTGAGGTATTATCAAATGCACCTGCAATGTCTAAGAAGGCACATAGAGCTATTTCCTTATAGTCCAGTCCTTCTTCAATGCTACTTTTTAGTTCGTATAGAGCGGTTTCAGTTGATCTGCCCACTCTATACGCATGCTGACCCCGGTGTATAGGTTTCCTCTTTAAAACCGTGTTTCTTATATTATTCTCTACTAGCTTCTCCATTGTTTTTAACAGAAACGATGTTAGGCTAATAGGTCTTAAGGCTTTAGGTTGGGTATGGTCGGTTTTTCCCGCCTTAGGGATAAATACCACCTTGGCCCTTCTCCATAGCTTCGGTATATAGGCTGCTCCTAAATATTCTTATTAAGTGGTAATATTACCTTCTTCCCTTTTTACAGTAAGGCTGGGACTATCTGGTCAACCCCAGCTGATTTGTATGCTTGGAAGCTGTCAATTGCCCAGCTAATTCTCTGCTCCGAGCAGATGGCTGTGGCCTGCTTCCAATTAGTCGGGGTTGGGCTCGTGATGTTCTCACTGTTGTCATCTTCTGTGATTAGATGGGAGTTCGGAAAGTGAGTTTCTAGAAGGAGAAGCATCCTCTCTTCTTCACTTTGCGTCTAACTGCCGCCTGCTTTTACCAGCGTACACTGCATATTCGTGCCATCTCAGGATAACGCTTTATGCAGTCTCGCCGCTGCCGGAGTGGTCGAGATGCTTTCACAGAATGCTCTAAAGCTATTCCGTTTTGCTTCCCTAATTTTAAGGTTATAATCGGTGAGTGCCATTTTATAGACCTCCCACTGGCCACTTCTATTAGCCGTAGTGAATAGCTTTACGCTGCTTCGTAATTCTGATAGATGCCTGTTCCACCATGGAGCATCAACGCTTGTTTGTTTCTCTTTTAGAGGGCAGCTCTCTTTAAAGGCGTTTATAAGCGCTCCATTTAGTTCTTCTACTGCAAGTTCGAGTTCGAGATAATTTTTCGCCACCTTTTTCACTCTCCCTTGTTCTAAATTGCACTTTAAATAAAGGTTATATTGCACCCAATCGGTTTTCCTTGGGTTTCTTATAGAGATTTTCTTTTCACTCAACCCCTCCAGATCAAACATGATTATCCTGGGATCTGATAATGAGGGTTCACTAGAGACTCTACATTTTTCACAAACTTTTTAACCGCTGGACTTCCGAAGGTAATGTCCAGGACTTCTTCTCGGAGATTATTGATAAAGCTGGGTGTACTCCCCACATTAAATAATTCTAAGTTCCTTTTATTAGGAATTCTAATAGACACTCACCTTGTAGAGATTATAGAATACAACCTGTCCTCTACGCACATAGATTTATTAAATTATAGTTTACTATGCTTTAATTGTATGATAGAGTTTCACACAATAAATCTAGTAGTCAACGAAGACAGTCGTCTTTTATTTCAAATACTAAAACATTACATGGCGCAGTCTGACAAAAGGAAAAAAGGAAAGTGAAAAAAGAAGAATTATTTTGAATTAAAAAGTAATAGAAATTGTCTAGCAGCAATATTGATAAAATAATTGTGTGATAATTAATGATATTATCAAAAGAAGGAGAAAGCGATTCCATGAAACGAGGAAGTGGTAGGCCGCCGAAAAGTGAAAAAATGTATACAGAAACAAAAATGGATTTTGTAAAGAAAGTTGACAAATTAAAATTATCCGGAAATATAGCGGAAAATTGGCGAGTTTTTCGTCAAAATTTTGAAATTTTCGCTATGACAATTGAGCTGGAGAAAAAAGTTGAAACAGTTAAAATTGCCGTGTTTTTAAACGCAATTGGAGCTGAAGGAATAGAAGTATATAACTCTTTCAATTTGAACAATAATGGAAAACTCAAATATGAAAAAGTATTAGATACATTTGAAAAATTCTGTAAGCCGAAGACGAATGAAGTCTATGAAAGTTTCATGTTCCATGGGAGATCACAAGCAGAAAATGAGCCTTTTGATAATTTTCTTTTGGATTTAAAGAAAATGGCAAGAAAATGTGGATTCAAGAATCAGGAAAATAGGATGATGCGTGACAGAATTGTTTTTGGTGTAGCAGATAACAGATTGCAAAAAAGATTATTGGAAGTCGAGGAATTGACATTTGAGAAAGCTGTAGAATTTTCCAGAGCAGCGGAATTATCAAATCTCCAAAGTAAAGAGATGCAAAATCCAGGGACATCGTTGGATGCAATAAATAAGTTTCAGAAAAATAAATTTTTAAAAGATAATAAAACTAATAATAATAATTTAAATAAAAAATCTTTTAGGTCTCATGCAGACAAAACAACTTAAATCAGCAGATTAAGAGTAACAATGACTTCTGCCAATATTGTAAAAGACAGCATGAGAAAAGAAAATGTCCTGCGTATGGAAAGCGCTGCAATAATTGCAATAAATACGATCATTTCGCAGTGGTTTGTAGAAATAAGCAGGTTAGTAACATTCAGGTTAATTCCAGTGCCGATGAAGGAAATTTTGTAATTAACACGGTACGAAGTGAAAATATTAAAAATAGTACTTCATGGTTTGAAATAGTAAAAATTCAATCCAATACGACTAAGAGTGATCAGTTTAAAAACATAAAATTTAAATTAGATACCGGTGCAGATGTCAATGTGCTAACGTTAACTTATATTCGCGATATAAAGAACATAAAAGTTATGCCAACAAGAACACAACTTGAAGCATATAGTGGTGCGAAAATAGAAATGGTTGGGTCAGTTAATTTAAATTGTATAGCTAGAAACAAAAGGACAGTTGAAAAATATTTTATTGTAGATAATGATACGATGCCAATTTTAGGGTTGAAAAGTTGTATAGAATTGGAGCTTGCTTCTAGAATAAATAATATAAACATTGACCATGAAAATAGTTTAGTGTTAAAATATAAGAACGTATTTACGGGTTTAGGCTGTTGTTTCACTAATTTCCATATGGAAATAAAAGATTCGGTAATTCCAGTAGTAAAGTCTGCTAGGAGAATCCCACTTTCCTTAAGAGAACCATTAAAAAAAAAGAGTTAAAAAATCTATGTGATAGAGAAGTTATAAAGCCAGTAAATGGACCTGCTGAATGGGTATCAAATATTGTATTGGTTGAAAAAGCGAATAAAAAAATTAGATTATGCCTAGATCCGAGGGATCTCAATATTTCTTTGAAAGATCATATACATGCAATACCGTCATTTGAAGAAATGATTCCCAAATTAGCAAATAAGAAATTTTTTACAATTTTTGATTTTAAAGATGGGTTTTGGCAAATTCAATTAGATGAATCTTCCAGTAAGTTATGTACATTTAGTACTCCATTTGGATGTTATCAATTTTTGTGACTACCGTTTGGTATTAAACTAGCGCCGGAAGTATGTCAGAAAGTTAATGAAGAAATTTTTTCCGACATACCTAATATAATAATTTTTTATATATATATGTATTAATAGCCACGGAAACGGAATTGGAACATGATAGAATTGTTGAGATGGTATTAACCAGAGCACTGAGAAGGAATGTAGTTTTCAATAAAGATAAAATTCAATATAAGAAACCAAAGGTTACGTTTTTAGGTCATATAATTTCTAAGGATGGAATTACGTGCGATCCAAATAGAATGACAGCTATTGAGGATTTAGTAGCTCCTAAAAATAAGAAAGATATCCAAAAGCTTCTAGGATTTATTAATTATTTACGCAGTTTCCTACCAAATTTATCAGGTATATCACAGCCTATAAGGGAACTGTTAAAGAAAAATGTTGTATTTCAGTGGCTGGATGCTCACACCCTATGTTTAGAGAAAATTAAAAAGATGGTAATGGATGCACCAATACTGAAAACTTTCAATAGCAATGAAAAAATTGCGATTCAAACTGATGCATCTAAGGGAGGATTAGGTTGTTGTCTTATGCAACAAGGAAGACCTGTGTGCTTTGCATCACGCAGTCTAACGGATACGGAAATAAACTATGCTCAAATAGAAAAAGAATTTCTTGCAGTAGTATTTGCATGTTCAAAATTTCACATGTATATTTATGGAAAAGAAGTTGAAGTGATTACGGATCACAAACCCCTGTTAGGAATCATAGCGAAGGAATTCAATAAAATTCCATCACCTAGACTTCAAAGGATGAAACTCCGACTTCTAAAATATAACTTGAAATTTACGTATTTACCTGGAAAATATTTATATATAGCGGATCTATTGTCTAGGAATTATGGTCAAAATAGTGAATCAGAGCTCCTTGACTTGAATGAAATGGTTCATACCATAAATGTTACTGATGAAAACACAATTTTATTCAAATTGGAAACCAATAATGATCCAATTTTGATTGCATTAAAAAAGATAATACTAGGTGGGGTGAAAAGTAACCTCCTTGATCGCCAGAATGCGCTGCTACTGCAAAAAGGTTATGGTGCCTTGAAGTCCGTTCATATTTCGGCAGACATGCCAAATTTCAGTGCGATACTGTCTTTAGTTTTGTTTTAACAGCCGATTGTTGTTGAGTATGGACAAAAACGATTTTCGTTCTCTCATAAAACATTATTTTTTGAGAGGCAAAACGGCGAAGGAAACAAAAGATAAGTTGGATAATTATTATGGGGCTAATGCTCCATCAGATTACACCGTCAAATATTGGTTTCGAGAGTTTCGTGGTGGCCGCAACTCCACTACCGATCAAGTCCGCAGCGGCAGGCCCTTCGATGCGGTTACAGAGGACAATGTCAAAAAAATACATGAAATGGTGTTGGCTAACCATCAACAGCGAGTATTACTGTGCATTATTGGAGCCGTTGAAGGCCGAAATTGCTGCAAAACGGCCTCACATGAAGCGAAAAAAAATTTTGTTTTTGCAAGACAATGCGCCGGCGCACAAGAGCATCGCAACCACGGTTAAAATCAATGACTTACGGCTCCAATTGCTGTCGCATCCACCGTATTCGCCCGATTTGGCTCCCTCAAACTATTATCTCTTCCCAAACCTCAAAAGATGGCTCATCAATAAAAAATTCAGCTCACGCGAGGAAATCATTGACGCCGCGGAGGAGTATTTTGCGGACCTTCCGGAAAATTACTTCTCGGACGGGATCAAGAAGTTGGAAAATGAGCTATTTCTTGATGATGGCTTAGTATTCTTTAATGATAGGATTTTTATTCCGACAAAATTAAGAAAGTATGTTTTAGATAGATTACACGACCCTCACTTAGGTATAGAGAAGACAAAAACTCGAGCTAGAAGTCTTGTATATTGGCCAGGATTAAACTCAGACATTGAAGATAAAATTATTAAGTGCAATATTTGTCAGAAACATAATGCATCCAATATTAAGGAACCACTAGTAAATCATGAAATACCCCCATTACCTTTTCATAAGATAGGAATGGATATGATGGAAATATCGAAGAAAAATTATTTAATAATTGGAGACTATTATTCGAAATACAATATTTAGAAATATTACCATTGAATAAAAAACCGGCTGAAGCCATTATTAGGAAACTTGAGATATTATTTAGCACACATGGGATACCAAAACAAATAATTTCTGATAATGTACCATTCAATTCATTTTCATTTTTAAATTTTGCACAAAAATATGATATTGAAATTATTACGTCAAGCCCTATATATCCACAGTCCAATGGATTTGCAGAACGGTGTGTGCAAATAGCAAAAAAATTAGTTAACAAAAGCACAAAAAGTAAAACGTCTCTCTGGTTAGCTTTATTAGAGTATCGTAATACACCAATCAAAAATTCCAATCTTTCACCAGTGGAAATTCTTATGGGGAGAAAAACACGAACTTTAATACCGGGAAAAACTACTTTATTTCAAAATACCCAAATAAAAAACAAAATTATGCCAGTTTTGAATAAAAATAATGCTAGAAATAAGAAGTATTATGACAGAAAAACAAAAAATAAGAATGAATTTAAAATAGGGGAAGAGATATGGGTTTGAAAGAATAAAATATGGATACCAGCAATAGTTAAAGAAAAAACACAATACTCCTAGATCGTACTGGATTGAATTACCTGATGGAAAATTACTTAGGCGGAATTCATATTTTACAAGAAATCGGCATTCGAAATAATTTGAGTGTTATTCTTGTCCATTGTTACGACCTTAATTTGTTGAATGCTTAAATGAAAATATTATTACGTTAAATTGTTGAATCTTAAAATATGTTTATAATATTGCACTATATTCTACTTAGAATACTTGGTGATTCATAAAATCATCAAACAATAACAATAAAACATTGTCACAACACAAGTATTCTAAGTAAAACAACTAACACAAAAAAACACCACACGAACAAAAACAATTCTTGGAAATATTCAAGAATGTATAGAGCTTTCGAGAAAATATCGCCATCTAATCTGTTCCAGAAAGCTCCGAAATGAATCATTGCTTTGTGTATCGAGTAAGAATTTTCTAGACGTTGCCATCTAGCTTTAGATAGCCAAACGACCAGTCTTTTCAAGAAAGTTCGCGAAATAGACCAATCTGATATAAAAAGCGCTGTAGGGTCGAGCCTGAAATCATTCTTAATCGATCAGTTGAAGTGAAAAGCTTCGTCAGAGATTATACAAAGCAGAGATTGGAAACGAGATTATTTTTGTGAAAGTAATTAAAATAGTGAAGCTCTAAAACTGTGATAAATAATTGTAATAATTAAATTATTGAAAGACAAATATTTTTAAGACTAATTGTTAAGCAGAAATAAGTACAAATAAAGTTTATACACTAAATTCACATAAATAAAAAGTGTTATCATTCTAATAACATCGAACCGGAAAGACTAACACGTCACATTGGTGTCAGAAGTGAAATTATTTATTGTGAATCAGTGCGGAAAAGACAATTTTGCTAAAATTTTCTGCAAGAAAATTCGAAATTAAACTAGAAACTTCTGTGGGGAAAATTTCGAAGAAATTCATTATTAAGAAATTTGAGTATAGTAATTTCGACTGTGTGAGAAATTTCAGGGGCGTACAAGAAATTTTGTATGAGTTGTATAAAAATTTCGATTGAGCGAAATTTGAGGTTATACGTCGGGTATCGTGTGAAAATTTCGATTGTACGAGAAATTTCATAGAAGTTAAGATTATACTGGGAAATTTCGTGGTATTTAGATACTGTGCGAGAAGTTTCTATAGAACATAAGAATTTCGTGAACAAATTAAAAAAAAAATATTTGAACAATGGAAAGTAAATTATTAGATAGTTTGAGTACATCAGAACTATCCACAGTTCTGAGTGTGTGGTATTTACCTTCCAAGGGAACTAAAACAGATAAAAAGAAAAGAGTAATCGCTGAATGTGCAATAAGAGAACTAGACATTAGCACATTCGACTTTAGTGAAATTCTTAAAGAGGAAAAACAAGAAGAAATCAACAACGAAGAGGGAAACCAAGAAGAAATTACCAACGAAGACGCGGCTAAAACAACAGCAAGTGTTCAAGACGATTTAAAGACGCTTATGACCATGATGATCGGTCTTCAGACTAGTCTACAAGGCGAAATGAAAACAAATGCTTCTAGCCTACAAGAAGAAATGAAAACAAATGCTTCTAGTCTTCAAACCAAAATGGATTCAACTGCTTCGAGTTTACAGAGTAAAATAGATTCGACTTCTGCAAGCCTCGAAAGTAAAATTACGAATGTATCTGATATACAGAATGAAATGAAATCTAGTCTTGAAAGCGAAATTAAGTCGAGCGTTTCTGGACTAGAAACCAAAATGGAGTCTAGTATGGGTGAATTAAAATTTCAGGTGGAATCCAGTGTTGCGAACCTTGAAACTAAAATTAGTACAGAAGTTTCTACAGTTCGTACGGAAGTTTCTGCAGTTCGAACGGAAGTAAGCAAGGTTGAGCAGAAATTGGAAGACAAAATAACTACAGAAGTTACAACAGTTCGCGCGGAAGTAAGCAACGTAGAACAAAAATTGGACCAGAAATTTGAACAAAAAGTGGCAGAAATAGAAGCAAAAATGGCTGACATCAAAGAAAATAAACCAAATATTGAGTCATCAGGTAAAAGGATGAAGCCACTAATATTTGACGGCAAAACTTCATGGCCTGTATATAAACGACAGTTTGAAGCGGCTGCTGGTGCGAACGGCTGGTCCGATAAAGAAAAAGCCACAGCATTAATTCTGGCTCTGCGGGGTAACGCAGCCGATTTATTGCGGACAATCTCACCAGAAAATGAGAAAAATTACAATTACATTGTAACACAATTGGACACTCGATATGGGGATAACCACATGAAGGACGTATACCGAATGGAGCTCGTCAACAGAATGCAAGAATCTGGAGAGACACTTCAGGAGTTGTCAGCAGATATTGAGCGGTTGGTATACTTGTCATACCCCGATTATCCCCTGGAGCTGCAGAATGACTTGGCTGCAGAAAGATTCACCAATGCCATTCGGGATGCAGACATTCAGTTCAAGGTCCGGATTAGTGGAAAGCGCATGTTGCACGATGTGTTGGCTGTCGCGTTGACATTGGAAGCTGCAAAGAGAGCAACAAGGGCGGTTCAATGGTACGAGCTGCTATGGTTGATGAAGACTCAACAGAACTAACAATAGACCAACTAACCGAAAAGATAAAGGCGGATGTGCAACAAGCTATCCAGGAATTGGAATTGAACGATACTAAAAGAAGACTGAAATGCTGGGGCTGCGGTAAAGAAGGACATTTAGAGCGGCAGTGCCCCAACCAGACAAAAGCACCGATTATGGTATCAGTCTCTCTCCTACAACAGAGTAACGACAGATTAACGACGCAAGGAGTAATTGCTGGTCATCGATGCAGGATCATCGTAGATACCGGTGCAAGTAGATCCATCGTGAACAGGAAGCTCATTAGTAGGAAACACATGAGCAGAAGCAGTAACAGTGTTCTTCAAACGGTTACAGGGGAATCATCTCCGATTCTGGGTGAAGTGATTCTAGCATTGGGGCTAGATGAGTATGTGTTTCGACATACGTTTTTGGTGGCTGATATAATGGATGATTGTATCATGGGCCTGGACTTCATGAAGCAGAATGGAGTGAGTGTGAACATTGAAGATAGGTTATTGCGATGTGGAAATATTGAGTTCCCGCTAACGTTGGAGGAAGCAGATTCCAGTGACACCAAATCAAATCTACGAGACCAACAAGTTACGTCAGATGCAAATGCTGTTGTAGAAATGAAACGGACGGACGACATTGGACTGATAACTCAAGACACGGAGTTGTCGAAAAGTAAAAATAGAAGGAAAAGAAGCAAATCCAGTGTCGTAGATGCTGAAGGGGTTTTTGAGGAAACGAGTAAGGACTGCAGGAATGTGAAAAAGGTAGTAGCTATCCGTACATTAAGGATTGGAGGCGATGACATGTCGAGCATCCGAAACGCGCAGCTAAAGGATGAAGATGTTGGACCAATCCTTAAATGGAAGAAAAGGGGTCAGCGTCCAAAATGGAGCGATATCGTAATACGCAGTGATACGACAAAAAGTTATTGGGCTCAGTGGGACTCGTTACAGATAGAAAATGGCGTTCTGAGGAGAAAATGGGATTCTCCTGATGGAAAAGCCAAACTAATGCAGTTGATCGTGCCTAAGTCCAAAGTACATGAGGTACTTGGTGAAGTACATGCTGGAACTTCAGGGGGACATTTGGGAGTCAACAGAACATTAGCGAAGGTGCGAGAACGATTCTATTGGGTACACTGGCGAGCTGATGTCAAAAGCTGGTGCAGGAATTGTGACACCTGCACAAAGATTGTAGGACATCAAAAGGAAACTGAAACTGCAGTGGGGCAATATGTTGACGCTGAACTGAAGCAAGACACGAGTGGACAGGATAGCACCAGACAGACTCCACCGGAAAGATCATCTGGGCAGCATATACGGGTTCCGATGGACAAAGTATTTGAGGAACCTGCAAACAACAAATTAAAAGGTAGTGACTGCACCAACGAGATGAACTCTTTGGACGTGGTATGGCGAAAGCGAAAATCATCGAAAGTAAAAATGAAGGTGATTCATTCAAATCAGTTAGCGAAGAATCGCGGCACGGGTCCAAAAGAGTTCTGTTCGGGACGAACAGATTTAAGAAGGGGGTAGTGCACTATATTCTACTTAGAATACTTGGTGATTCATAAAATCATCAAACAATAACAATAAAACATTGTCACAACACAAGTATTCTAAGTAAAACAACTAACACAAAAAAACACCACACGAACAAAAACAATTCTTGGAAATATTCAAGAATGTATAGAGCTTTCGAGAAAATATCGCCATCTAATCTGTTCCAGAAAGCTCCGAAATGAATCATTGCTTTGTGTATCGAGTAAGAATTTTCTAGACGTTGCCATCTAGCTTTAGATAGCCAAACGACCAGTCTTTTCAAGAAAGTTCGCGAAATAGACCAATCTGATATAAAAAGCGCTGTAGGGTCGAGCCTGAAATCATTCTTAATCGATCAGTTGAAGTGAAAAGCTTCGTCAGAGATTATACAAAGCAGAGATTGGAAACGAGATTATTTTTGTGAAAGTAATTAAAATAGTGAAGCTCTAAAACTGTGATAAATAATTGTAATAATTAAATTATTGAAAGACAAATATTTTTAAGACTAATTGTTAAGCAGAAATAAGTACAAATAAAGTTTATACACTAAATTCACATAAATAAAAAGTGTTATCATTCTAATAACATCGAACCGGAAAGACTAACACGTCACAATATATATAATTCGTTAATCCCTTGATTTGAGAAAAGGGAGATGTAGAGATTATAGAGTACAACCCTGTACTCTATGCACTTAGATTTAGTAAATTATAGTTTACTATGGTTTAATTGTATGATAGAGTTTCACACAATAAATCTAGTAGTCAACGAAGACAGTCGTCTTTTATTTCAAATACTAAAACATTACACAACTCTTTTGTTGGTATCTCTGCTTCCCCATGCACGGTTGTGCGCATTCGCATCGCATCCTATGACTATGGGTGTTTGCTTATTCCGGCAGTATCTTACCAGTCTCTGAACCTTTTCTGGTGGCGGATGATTTCCTTCCCCCTCGAAGTAGGCAAATGCAACGATGAAGTCTCGCTGTTTGTTGTTGCCTAGGTCCACCGAGATCTTAATTGGGACCAGGTCTCTGGTCATATATTCTGTGAGTAAAAAATGATTAATATTTTTCTTTATGAGAATGCAGGCTCTTGGTTTATCCTGCTTTACATCATAAATTACCCCTGTGTTGCTGCTTACCGGTCTGTCCCCTATATACCCAGGGTTCTTGGATAAGCACTAGCCCAAGTTGCTGTCTCGTGAATGTCCGTGCTATGACTGCAGATGCAGCCCTAGCGTGATGGACATTCACTTGGGCCACCCTAGTGCTTCCCTCTTTGCCTCTCATCTAGGGTCCTCCGCATTGCAGGGTGGAATAGCACCCTCCAGCAACGCACCCTCTTTTTCTGCCTCCATCGGCTCTGCCAATGAAAGGAGGTGTAGAGGAGTTAGCTCCAAGTCTTCCTACTCCAGCTCCATTTCCGGCCGTACCATATCATCGATCTGTGGAGTGACACCCTACTCAGCCGATGTTGCATCCTCTGCTCCCCTACGGGCAGGAGGATCCTCTCCTTGGCACTTCTTCTTGAGTTCGTGGACCTAAACTTTGCCGAATCTGTAGCAAAGGGTGTGTCCCCCTTTGACGATCGAGTCTACAGATTTTTGGTCAACCCCAATCTTAAGCACCAGTCCGCTTGCTTCATTCCTGCTAGAAAGGACCTTCTATTCCTTAGTCTCAAGTCCGGAATTCTGCGCGTCCGGAAGCGCTATAGCTTTGCTCGGCTCTTGGCGTGAGCTTCTGAGTAGGTAGATCGTCACGATGTACGGTCTCGGGATATCATCTCCTACCCTAGTGCTGAGGCTGATCCCTGCCCAGCTTGCAAGCTTAGGTGCCTTCTCCCTAAGCCATGCAGCTATCTCACTACTCTCACAGTCTATGAGAAGCATAACAGGTTTGAAGTGTATTCCTTCAAACCGAAGTTTGGTATGCCACCCCTGTGAGACGTCCTCAATGATGGCCGTTTCAAGTGCCGTAAGGTGCTTGGTGCTGAGACCTTCATGAGGATAATTAGCCGGTAGGACTGCTACCCTCACGGCTTTTCTTTATAATGGCATAGCTGGAGCTTGGAATTATCCTAGCTCCACTGCTACCCTGCCCTTCAGGGACTTTAACCGGTGGCGTATTCTGTTTCGCCCTTTTGGCGAACCTGCTATCCGAAATCGTGGTTGAGGAGTATTCTCCTCTTCCTCTTTTTTGGATAACGACTGGTTCATTTACAACCTTTCTCTTCTCCGCCTTCTTCCTCGCATCTTCAGGTGAAAGTCCCTGAGCGAGAAAGCGGATATACCGCCGAAGTCCCGCCCCACTGAGGCCCTTTCTCAGTGGGTCGTCTCGACCACCTGGTTAGCCAGGCGGTGGGAGCATTGGTAAGTTGCGGGTTCTTGATTTTGTACCCACATTCTTTGTCCCCTCTTACACTGGAGGTTTTGATTCTCCAGGTCTAGAGGTGCTGGGTTTAGGAGTACTCGTGACCGTAGGAGTACTATTTCGAGTACTTTTGGCCACTGGCTCCTTTCTACTGTTGCCAGACTTTGAACCATCATCACGGAGGATGGTCTGCACTAGATTCGCAGCCTGGTTAGCGGTAACATCCCGCATGTTTCTTATGTTTTTTTTTTGTTTATTCTTTTTCATAGTTGGTCCCACGAAAAGCACGGGAAAATAGGTCCACCATGCCAGAGCCCTGCATATCATGGTAAGGCTAAATACTCTCTGAGGTCGCCAGGTATCAGAGAGGCTCCGTTTACGGTAGTTGGTAAACCCACCCGACTACCAACCAGTCCACTGGGCACGGGTCGCATAACACCTTTGGCTTAGGGGGGGGTAGTTCTTGGTACGCTGCTCGGGCCACAGGTTAGGCCTGCCTGGATGATCCTCGCAACAAAAGCCCCCACACCACGTCAAGGTGTCTACCATCGTGGGAGAGTCATAAACTTAGTATCAACTAAAATGGATAGAGCAAGAACAGCGGTATTATTAGACATTATTTTATCTGATGATAGTGATTCTGAAGAAAGTTCTTCTAAATTGAAAAGCAAATATTGGGTTCATCCATATTTCACTCACCGCAATGCTAGCGGCGCATACAGTACTGTTTTTAAAACCCTTCATGATTTGGATGATGAATTCGTTTTCAAAAAATATGTTCGAATGAATCGAACACAATTGGAAGAATTACAGCAAATGGTTGGTCCTTCTATTGCGAAGCAACACGTAATTCGTGAACCGATTAGCTCTGGTATGCGGCTTGTTATTAAGTTAAGGTAAATATTGTGTATATAGATTATTAATAGAAATTACAAAGTTCTATTATAGATACTTAGCTACAGGAGAGTCTCAGGTGAGCCTTGCGTTAGCCTATAAATGTTCTCCACAATCGGTGCACCGAATAATTGTTGAAACAACAAGGGCAATAACGAGCGTGCTAAAGAATATCGTTTTCCCAAAGTTAAATAAGGCATACTTTTCGGAAGTGGCGGATGGGTTTCACAATATTTGGAATTTCTCCCACTGTATTGGAGCAATCGATGGAAAACACATAACGATAAACACTCCATCAAATTCAGGATCCGAATTTTTTAATTATAAAAAAACCTGCTCAATTGTCTTGCTAGGTGTATGCAATCATAATTATCGTTTTGTCGCATGCCATATTGGAGCAGCTGGCCGCCAAAGTGACGGAGGTGTTTTCCGGAATAGTGCATTTGGAAAAAATTTTTATTGCAACTCACTCCCGTAAGTATGTTAATAATATTTGTATAATTAGATTTTTTAATACTTCTTTTTTTTAGAATTCCAGAGCCTATTGATGTTGCCGAAGATTCATTTCTATTTGTATTTGTAGCTGATGATGCTTTTACTTTAACGCAAAATATGTTAAAGCCCTATGGTCTAAAAAAATTATCGCATAAGGAAAGGGTGTTTAATTACAAGCTGAGTAGAGCACGCAGAATTATTGAGAACACCTTTGGTATTTTGGCTGCTAAGTGGAGAATCTTCAGTACATCCATACACGCTGATGTTGATCTAGTGGAGGATATTGTGCAGGCATGTGTTTGCTTACATAATTGGCTAAGAAGCCATAACTCAAACATTTATTTGGAAATTGGTTTGGTTGATAGCGATGTTAGTGGGAAAATAACACCTGGAACGTGGAGATCACACGAATCAAATTTCGTGGCCATAACATCAAACCACCGAAGCACGGCAGCAAATATTATAAAATAAAATAATATAAAAGATGTAAGAAATAAATTTGCGGAATATTTTATTGGTTCTGGAGCGATAACTTGGCAAGATAATTGTTGTTGAAATTTTATACATAAGTATTAAATATATTTATGATAGTTAAAAAAACACATCTATGAATGAAAATGTTTCTGAATTTTATTCTCTTTATATGTTTGCATTTTCCAATGCCACCTAATCAATTAAAACTATAAATTGTCTAAGGAGGCGTCTTTGTGTCGCTTCAGGAAAAGTTCCTAACTGATTACTAATCATTTCGCCTGCTATATTGGCGAATGACTTTTTCTTTTCTCCTTGCAGCAATTTTTTGGCCTATTTTTTTAGCTCCAGTGATTCCTCGTACTTTTTGTCACATATTTCTTGCCTTTTGTTCTTTGGTGTTTCGGTTAGAGGACCACTTTCCTGAGAATCAACGCTGTCCTCATCGCAAAGCGATATTGAACTGAAATATCAAAGTGATATTAACAAAATAAACATTTTATCAATGTATCTAACTAAATCATGTATTGTCAATAGTTAAAATACTATTTTAATATAAAATAGTTACCATCTGCGCTCCCCGACATCATCCAAAAATGATAACTCGTTAAGTACTTGTGTATCCGGGTGCCGCCGGCTGATACACTGGGAAGGAGTTTTTTTGCTCGCATGTAACATGTTCTTGCATTATCCCATTTCTTTTTTATGTATCCAATATATTCAGATGACAACCCTAACCCTGGAGGCAATCTCGACGGACGCGAACGACGCAATGAACGCGACGGACGCGTGAAGTGTCAAATAAAAGTTAATTTCATATGAAATGTATGGGAGGTGGCAATCTCGACGTAGACGTGACGGACGCGACGGTTAAGACGTTGTAAAGTTGATTCGTGTTCAACATTTACGTGACGGACGCGTTCAAATGTCATTTTAAAATTTTTGTGTGGGAATTACTTTGTGAAAATTCCATTTAAAAACGGTATTTTAGTTTTTTTTATTAATTTGCACTACTTAAAAAACTATTTTAATTTATAACACTAAGTTTATATCAAATAATAATAAAAATTACAAATTTCATCGACGGCGTCGAGTTTGCCTACACAAAAATATTTATACCGTCACTAACGTTTTTGACAATTCACGCGTTCATTGCGTCCGTCGAGATTGCCTCCAGGGTAAATCTTGTGTCACTTTCTCCCACAAGTTTGCTCGGACAACTCTGTTTTGTATTCTTTTTCGCGATAATCCCACAAACTCGGCTGAGATTTTATTGATTCTGCTAACATTTCTAAATTAAAATCGAAAAATATATGTAAATTGTTAAATATACTACAACAAATGATTTTTTACCTAAAGAAATTTCCTCGAGGCTTAAATCCTTTACTTGTGGAAGATTCTTGAGCCTCCGGAGAAAGTGGCACTTCACCAATTTCCATTGTTGGTGACAAAGCCATGTCGCTGATTACGTTAATTTTTTTCATCATGGTTATCTCTAAAATAATAACAATAGCTTGTTTTTAGCAATAGATAATTTAAAGTATCTTACTTTTATTACCGTCTATTTCCTGATTAAACCGAAACTATTAAATCGAAAATATTGTTTAAAAAAAATTTAACTTGCGTATTTCATCACTAAATCATTAAAATCAATTCGTCATAGAAAAGCTTCCTATAAGAAAATTTGGTAGTGTGCGACAATATCGTGTATGATTATTGTGAGAGTATGCAAACGCAGATGAAGAGCCATAAATCAGATAAACATGCTATTCTGTGTTTGAGGGGAATCATCTGGGAGATGAAGAATCAGATGGGGAAATGAGAACTGCAGAAGACGACAAAATTAGTAGGATGATTGTTTCTCCCTTTCTTACTTGTATCAGAATAGGTTGTCGGCTGTGTGGAGATTGGCCTTTAGTCACCATTTCACAAAAAAGGAATAAGCAGTAAATGTTGATACTATATAATATATAACATTTATTAATAAGAAAATAAAAATTTCATTCAACTTTTTTTTTTTTAAATCTCTAGTAAAATGTTTTCCTAAATATTTACGGTAGTAAAACTTTTTCCTAAATTTTTATTAAACTCCAATTTTTTTTTGTGCGCCCTCTAACACCCTGCGCCCTGAGCATTTGCTCACTTCGCCTATAGGTAGTTACGCCGCTGCACTGCAATGGCGATCACGTAAAAGTTAGTTCAAAAAGGAAACTAATAATTATATAAGAGTCTTCTCAGCTTGTACTAGCTAAGAAAAAGTCAAAAACTTGTACATTTAAATTTACCTCGCATAACATTCTGGAAATTGGTTCATTCCTCCCGTAGTCAGTTCGGTGAAAATTGATTTCAAGCAACTCCACGGATCTTAGGAAACAAATGTTTGAATTAAGGTGCATTCTGTCTAAAATAGAGGAAGCATCGAAGGTACCATTAAAAATTTGATGACCAAAGACCACATCAGCCACTTCACGCCTCTTTTCTAAGGAATGTAAGCCTAATAATTTTAGCCTATCCTTATAAGGAGGCAACAAAAAAGGGTTATCCCAGGGAAGGTTACTCAACGTGAAACGCAAAAATCTATGTTGAACGGATTCCATCCTGTTGACATGAACTTTATGGTGCGGTGACCACACCTGACTGGCATATTCCATAACTGGTCTGACAAAAGTGACATATGGGTCAGAAAACTCTTTGGGCCACCGCTTTATATATCCCAAGGTTGAATTGGCTCTATGAACCAATGAGTCAAAATGTAGCTTAAAGTTGTGCTCGCTATTGCAAATAACTAAGTCAGTAATGCTACTAACTTTTTGAAGAGGTGCAAGATCAACAAAGTAATTGCGGAAAGACTTATCACGTTTCCGAGAGAAGGTAATAGTCTTACACTTGTCTATGTTAAGTGTTAGGTTGTTCTTAACACACCACATACAAAAATTTTTAAGATCTTCCTCGAGATGGAGAGAATCAATAGGGTGTTTCACTTCAACGTATATTTGTATATCATCGGCATAGTTTGATAACTTGGAGAATTTTATTATAGCAGCTACATTATTGATAGCTAGTATAAACAGAAGAGGTCCTAAGTGACTTCCTTGAGGGACACCAGATGTAGCAATAAAGGGAGTGGATTTGAAAGATCGGAATAAGACTTGGTACCTTCTTCTAGTAAGGTAAGACCGAATCCATTGAGTGAAGAAGTCTGGAAATCCGAGGACACTGAGTTTTAATAAAATGAGTTGATGAGAAAACTTATCAAATACCTTACTAAAATCGGTTGTAATGCAGTATACAGTGTTACCCTTTTCCAAGGCACAAGTTGAAAATGATACTAACTCTACTAAACTAGTTACCGTAGATCTACCTTTCAAGAAACCCTGCTAAGATTCAGATACAAAAGGTTTATAGTGAAAGGAAAGGAATTTATGGATAATGCATTCAAACGGATTTGGAATACATGAAAGTTTTGCAATTGGCCTGTAATTACCAATGTCGCCTCTTTTATGAATAGGAATAATAAAAGAATCCTTCCATATTTTTGGACATACTTGCGTTTTCAACGATTTCTGAAAAAGAGCCGAGAGAGGAAAAGCGAGAAAGTTATGACATTTTTTCAACATTATTGCGGGGATGCCGTCAGAACCGCTGGAATAATCATCTCTTAATTCATTAATATGTTCAAGGACTAAGTTGATATCAATATCAATGTTAAGAAGAGTGGTCTTCGAAAAATCATTTAAATACTCAAAATATTCATCATCAGGTTCAAAATTATCATCAATAAATGCCTGGGCAAAGAAAGATGCAAAAAGATTGGAAATTTGTGTAGGCTGGTTTGATGAATTGTTCAAGTATTTTAGAGATGATGGATAACCATCTGTCTTTCTCTTAAGTGTGGAGCAGAATGCCGTGAAAACCATCGCGAAAACCAACGTATTGGAATGTCAAATCAATTCAAATACATATGTTTTCTATCCGACTACCCACATTGACGTGAAAACGACGGAGCCACCGCAACAAGTTTGTTAAAATCCGAAAACCAACGCGAAAACCAAAATATTCTAATCTCACTTCGTGTTTATTTACTTTTTTTGTGATAATCAAATTCTTATTGAGGGTAAAAGTTATATGTTTTAAATGGTTATTTCATTTTATATAATTAATTTCACAAACTTATTGAAAAAGAGGGCATTTATTTTCGAAAATAAAATCAATTTACACTATATTTGGTTACGCTATTGTGTTCATATAAAATTTGAATACGATTTTTGACATTTGAATACGTTGGTTTTCGCGATGGTTTTCGCGGCATTCTGATTTAAGCATTACTGTTCACAAATTTCCGGAAACGACTAATCTTTCAATGGATATTGAAAGATTAGTGCGCATCTCACATAAATAAGAATCATAAAGGCAAGCGCACAATGCTTTAAATTCGTTAAATAACGTAGTATAAATTGAGAAATCCAACTCATCGTGGCTATCCAAAAACTTTTGCCAAGCTTTGTACCTTCTGTTACGTAAAGGTCAATCTCCACAAAGCCGACATCCTATTCTGACAAGAAAAATCAGAAAACTAGAAAGAGATGGACTTTTGCAACTTTCGCTAGGATTGATCGAATAAAAGCATCAGGGTCTCTCCCCACACAATTTCTAATATTATGGGAAAATTAAGAACTCTCCCTTCCATTTTATAGGAAAATGTAGTACCAAATTGTGTTTTCAGACTTTATCATAAGGCTTAAATTCCTATCACATCTAAAAACAAGCTATAGTGCAAAACGACGAAACTTCTATACGTATGTTCAAATCCCGTTACCTTCGAAAGCCTTTCTAAAAGAAAGCTATATGAATATGGGAATTCAGAGTGAACGTATTCCTTAGTTAATCACAACATTTGTTGTGATATACAGACAGACAGACATTGGATAAAAATGATTGCAAACCATTTAGAATCTTATAAAACGTGGAGATTTGCAAAACAAATTTTTTTATTTTTTATATACTTCATATAGAAGTTAAAAATGTAACTTGCGTATTTCATCACTAAACCATAAAAATCAATTCGTCATAGAAAAACTTCCTATAAGAAAATTTGGTAGTGTGCGACAATATTGTGTGTGGTTATTGTGAGAGTATGCAAACGCAGATGAAGAGCCATAAATCAGATAAACAAGTTCTTCTGCGTTTGAGGGGAATCATCTGGCAGATGAAGAATCAGATGGGAAAATCAGAAATGCAGAAGACGACAAAATCAGTAGTATGATTGTTTCTCCCTTTCTGTTTAACCAAATTTTGCATAAGTGCATCCCATACTTTTATCAGAATAGGATGTCGGCTGTGTGGAGATTGGCCTTAAGGAACGTAATTCATTATTAAATCAAGGTGGAGAGGAAGATGAATGTTTATGTCGAGTATAAGGAACAGATGAAATGAAGCATTTGAATATGGCAAAGTAAAACTCAGAAGTGCATATTTCAACATTCACATCAGTAACAATGCTGTCAAAGTTAATCTTGTTTAAAAGGTTGTTGAGCAGTTCAAAGTCGGTTTTACGAAAGTCGAAGCTATGTACCTGTTCCATGCTAGCACCATCGAAATCATTTTCCTCAGAAAATACCAGGTGTAATGGAATATGTTATGCGTCAACTTTACAAATCTTATCGGAGCTAAGCTGAACAACACAATTAGCTATATCAAAAGAAAAGACAAGGTCTAGTTGTCTATCCTGAAAGTTTAATACATCGCTAATTTGCTGCAAGCCACTAGCCGTCAAATCGTCAATTAATAGAGTTTCAGGTACGGAGTTCATATTCGAAGCAAGAAGGTACAGTTCATCGTCCGACCGAGACCATTTTACACCTGGGAAATTAAAGTCCCCAAGGAGAATAAGATCATCTTCAGACTCCATCAGATTAGCAATAAATGTTAGTGCATCTGACAGAAGCTGATAAGTTTCCAGGGAACTGTTAGGTGGGATATAACAGTTCGCGATGAACAAACTACCACGGGGCAACAAAATTTGAACGCAAAAAAATAAAAATCATGAAACATTGAAATTAATTTTCGAAAGAAATCACATACAAATAAACACTGATATGTCGTTTTGTCATTTCCTGTAGTAAATTCTCAGAATAAGTTTGTTGGCCTTTCTAGAAGTACGTTTGCATGCATGGAAGAATATTTCTCCTGCTCTCTTCGTTCACCAACCCTTACCCCACTCTCGCTTCGCGAGCAATAACCACATTCTTTATTTTTATATAAGAGAAGGATGTTAAAATATAGTGTAAATGTGATATTGTTTATTTATAAACACTATCAAAGATAAATGCGGAAGTTATTGATATATTACCATTCACAAATTGTAATCGGGACGATTAGAACTCAGAATGGACGAATTGTAGGTATTCTTACCCACTTTCTATAATTTTCTATAATTATCTAGTTCGCCTAGAAATCTATATAATTAACCTTTATATCAACGGCAGAACTGCTTTACGCACGTCATACATAATACATACATAATAAAAGTGAAATGGCAGATGGTGAATGGCTTACTCCACGGCAACTAAGCGCACTTTCGAACGAAGAACAACAAGCATTTTTTCGTCAAACGCTTGAAGAGAGCCAAGAAGAAATAAGTGACCACGATTCAATAGTTGGTGACGAGGCTTTAGGTGAATGTGTAGGTGATATAGGTGGTGATGACTCAGACGTTGGAGAACCCACGTTACCAGAATATGACCCAGAGGACGACAGTGATTCTGATGAAGAACTTGAAGATGCACCAATTGAAACTGGCGAATGTTTTACTGCCAGAGATGGTAATGTTTGGTCTTCGATACAACCACAACCTGTAAGATTCCGTACGCACAACATTCTAAGAAGTGCACACTCTGGACCAGTACGGGCAACGCAAGGTTTGACCATTACAGAAACGTTCCAATTGATAATGTCAGACGAAATATGCGACATAATTATCCGTGAATCAAATCGAAAGGCAATGACAATGCAAAACATCCAACAAGAGAACCGAGATCATGGATTACCATAACAAAAAGTGAATTTGATGCATATTTGGGCTTACTTTTGTTAAGTGGCGTTACACATTCCGGTTATGTGCATACGAAAGATTTGTGGAAAACTACATCACATCCATTATATCGTGCTGCAATGAGTGTACGACGATTTTGGGAAATAAGCCGCTTCATACGTTTTGATAATAGAAACACACGCCAGCAACGCAAACAAACTGACAAAGCAGCAACAATATCCGACGTTTTTTTGATCCTAAACAGCTGTCTTCGTAGATATTACGTGGCAGGAGCCAACGTCACCGTAGATGAACAATTGTATGCTTATCGTGGTGGAACTGGCTTCACGCAATACATACCATCAAAACCTGCCAAATATGGGATAAAAGTGTGGTGGGTGTGCGACTCCATTTCGTCCTATCCATTCCAGGTACAATCAATATTGTTGAAAATTGTTGAAAATCTAAATAACTAAATTGAATTTAATTTTTCAATGCAGGGAAAAATCTATACAGGAATGGCACCGTCTGGTGAACGTGAAAGAAACGTTGGCGAAATAGTAGTTAAGGATTTATGTGTCAACCTTTTTGGTGGAAGTGGAAGAAATATTGTATGTGTCAACTTTTTCACTAGCTACAACTTGGCAAAATCTTTGATGATAGACAACAATTTATTTATATTGGGTACTTGCAACAAAAGGCGTACATTCGTGCCAGCAGAATTTGCCAACCCCAAACGACGTGAGGCTGAACCATCAATGTTTGGGTTCTATAATAACGTTACGATGTGCTCGTACGTGCCCAAGAAAAACAAGGCAGTTGTAATGTTGTCCACTACTCATTATACAACAGAAACGGCCGGTCCTAAGAAGAAGTCATTGCTTATATTGGACTACAACAAAACCAAAGGTGGCGGTGATAACATGGACAAGTGTTTGTCCGAATTTAGTACCAAGTGACGCACAAATTGATGGCCTTTGGCTTTCTTTTATAATATTGTGAACGTTGCTGCGTTTGCTGCATACGTAATATACGTTGACAACAACATTTACCTGAAGGCATCTACAAGCCGCCGTAGGATGTTTCTCCATCAGCTAAGCGAGCAACTATGCAAGCCAGAAATGGAGACAAGGGCGAATAACAGCAGAATATCCAGAGTTTTTTCAAGGCGCAACGCCATCGAAGCCACGAAAGGTGGGCCCATCGGAGTTGTGGATGCTGGAGCACATGAAGCGGAGGAACGTGATAGTACGGGCCGCCTAAAAGTAAAGGGGAATTGCTACATCTGCTCGAAACGACGCCCTACTCGTAAAGAATGCACATTATGCAACAAACTAGTGTGCGCAGAGCATTCCAAAGACTTGCCGCAATGCGATAGATGTATTTGAATTTCACTATATAAATTTTACTATGCATACCCAGGTATGTATGCTGTTGCCGTAAGGGTGCAACTTTGTAAATGGGCTTTATCTTCCAAATGGATGATCCAATCCTAACCAAACTTAATTCTATTGCGTAAAACAGTTTTGGCTTGGATATTACGCAATTTCAAGTCGATCCGATTATCCAGTTCAAAGCTACAGCGTTTTGAAAACGCAAAACATACCCATTTATGTTGCCGTTGACATAATATACAAGAAAAGTTAAAGAGTGACCAGATTTTTTCTAAATATAACGAATACAGAACAAAGAGGAATGACGAAAACGTACAATTCTCTCATATTTTCACCTCATTTTCTCTCTTCTTTGATTATTGAAATCTTTGATTAAAGAGAACAGACACGTGCAGGAGAAAGCTATTTCATACGTAGAGCCTCATTTTTTGGAAACCTTAAAATAAAAAAAAGACATCTGAAACTGAAAATGCTGAATTTTCAAAAACTTCGACGAATTTTAAGAATTGCCCCCAATTTGACCAAAAAAATTACTGTCATTGGTAGTTTTCATGTTAATTTAAATAAAAAAGAAGAGATTTCGCGGCTCGATTTAGATTTCAACTTGATTAAAAAAAAACAAATTTTTATTTTAATTATGAATTAAAATAATTTCTGTTTGATTAATATAATTAAATAAACACTAGAAAAACACATATTGATAAAAAATAAATCAAACCTAAATGTGAAATTCCAGGAATTTTTCGATTTGGTTTGCTGTTACATCCAGAAACTAAGCACTTCATTTTGCAAATTTTTTAAGCGCACTAGAAATTAGAAATTAAAATATTGCAATTTTTTTCACTTCAAAATTGAGATTTCGGTTTAAAAAAGTGCTTCGTACACAGATATCGTAAAAATGAGTTTTAGCTTATCCGGGTTTTCTATAATCAAAGATCTCCTCCAAAAATGACAGTTTGTCACAGAAAAAGATGCTTCGTGCATAGATAGCGAAGCGGATTTTGGCTGACACGTCGCTCTAGATTTATTATATATACTCTCTTGTATCATACCTTGTTTAAATTACAGTTTCCGTTGCCAGCAATTATTTACAGACGTAAATTATCAGCCGCCATTACCAGCGTTCACACACAAGAATTTTTAAGACGGTAAATGTGACAGATCGTAATTTGACACTGGCGAGTGAAGAATTTGGAGTGTTTTCATATATGTTGTGTTTTACTTGAACATAAAAAATGTCTTTTGAAGACATCAGAAATAAAACAAAGAGGACAGCATATATTTCAACCTAAACAAAATTATTTCAAACGCATTTTTAAAAAAACAACCAGGGGGTACATCAGCTTACGACTGTAAAAAAAATAGTCGTACTGGTTACAGGCATTTTTCGGCCATTACCAGCGTTTAAATTACCCACATTTGCTTACAGATGTAAAAATGTTGGTAATTTAAACGAGGTAAAAATATATATGAATTCACTTTATCCACATTTTGTCCTATCCAAATATTCCCTTATCAAAGGTTAAGCACGTGGGCTAATTTGCTAATTTTGCCAGTTGCGGCGCTTTTTTGTTTATTAGGTTTGGTAAATTTTGCATTATTTCTGAAGGGCGTAAAGAACATAAAATGCCAATTGAAGATAATAAATTTCATGAAAATGAGATAATTTTAGCTCCAATGGTAAAAGTGGGTACGCTCCCTATGCGCTTATTGGCATTAAGATATGGAGCAGATCGTGTATATTCAGAGGAACTTATTGATTGGAAATTGTTGAAAACCAAACGATATGTTAATTGTTAGTAGTTTTACTTTTTGGAGCGTTATATTTTATTTATATAATATATTTTCAGCGGTCCTTAAAACTGTAGATTTTGTAGATCCATCTGATGGTAATATAATATTTAGGACGTGTGATGAAGAGAAAGGAAAAGTTACATTACAATTGGGAACAGCAGATCCAGAAAGGGCTTTGGCAGTCGGCAAAATGGTAAAATTTTTTAGAACTTATTGTTCACATAGTTCACAATTTGTCCTGAATTATTGTTTTTATTTGTATTTTTGTTTTTCTTAACTATAAAGATAACATTTCTTGAATTTCTTTTTCTAATACAATTTGTATAAGTATTTCAATGTTCTTCTATATTTCTTTAGTATAAATAAATAAATAGTTTATGAAAAAATCTAGGTTCAAGCTGATATTGCAGCTATAGATATTAATATGGGTTGTCCAAAGGAATTTTCAGTAAAAGGTGGAATGGGAGCTGCATTATTGGTTAAGCCACAGAAAGCAAAAGAAATACTTCAAACATTAGTAGATAATCTTTTAATACCAGTCACATGTAAAATTAGGTTTTGCCCGTTTTTAAATATTACCGGTGTTTTTATGTTAATAAAAAATCTTTAGAATCTTGCCAACTTTAAAAGATACCGTTGAACTCGTGAAAGAGTTTGCTTCGACGGGAATACGAGCAATTGCTATTCATGCCAGAACTAAGGATGAACGTCCTCGACACGAACCACATTTAGATATTATAAAGAAACTAGCTGAAGTAATTGATATTCCTATAATAGCAAATGGAGGATCGAGGGAAATTCAGAAATTCTGTGATATTGACAAATTTCGGAACGTTTGTGGAGTTAAAAGTGTGATGATAGCTAGAGCTGCACAATACAATGTGTCGATTTTCCGTCGCAAAGGTATTTTAAGTGTATCAAATTTAAAATAAATTTATATAATGGGACAAAATTTATTTTAAAGGTCTATTACCATTAGACGAAGTTATTAAGGAATATTTAAAATTGTGTATTGATTATGACAATTCGCCTTCTAATACTAAATATTGTGTGCAAAGTATGCTTCGTGATCAACAAGAAACTCCTAGAGGTAGACAGCTTTTAGATTCCCAAACACTTGAACAGATTTGGTATTTGCAAATATAAATTATTTTAATATTTCTTTTACTACAAATACATTCTTATTTTATAGCCGTATTTGGCATTTAGATGAATACTGTCATAAAAAGCAAGTTGAATATCAGGAAAAGGGCGATTTTGGACGACGTCAAGTTATTCCAGGAAAAGTTGATGACGATGATGATACTTACAATAGTAATAGTAAAAGGATAAAATTAGATGAAATTTTTGAAAAGAATATTGCTTTTTTTCGTGCCAACTATAACAGTGGTGAGTTTAACATATATTTTTTTCGGTTATTATATATTAACAATTTAGATGGTACAAATCGCAGTATTCGAAATTACCAAAATTATTTGTTTAGAACCAACAATTTTTAATTTTATTCAAACGTTAAGAGCATAACTGAAGCTGCAGTGCAATTAGTAGCTCATTCTGTCGACTCACCATACCAAAGAATAAGTAACTATAAAGTACCCGAACCCCATCTCTACCGTGATGACATATTCCATACTTCGACTGTAAATCTTCAAACAATTTTCTTTCCACTGTTGACAAGCTACCAATTGTACGCATGGGTGATAGAAAAATATGATTTAATTTTACAAAACCAAAATTTAAACAAACATTCTGAAATATACCAATTCGCACATATGGCACATACCAGGGCTGCGTTCACTCACCAACTAAAAGTAACTAAAAGCGATAAAAGTTACACTTTTGCGTCACTTGTCAACTTTTTTTTGAGTACGATGACGTCATTACACCGACACTATCGTTCACTGGTTTATATCGGTGTCGATTTGAGTAACTTTTTTCGACCAATGTCATGGGGCGTAGTTGATAATCGTCATTTCTATTTCGTCAGTTTGATTTTGAATTCAAAACAAATTTTTTTGAATTCAGTATTTTTTTTTTATTATTTGGCAAATTTATAGAAAAATTATAGTTTTAGTAATAATATATTCGAAAAAATTTTGAAATACTAAATTTATAAAAAAAAGTGAAACCATAAAATATGTTTTTTATATAAATATTTATTACTAAATTAAATATTAAAAATAAATGTATTTCAAGTCATTTTAATAATTACAGTACCTTAATTAACCTATAAATGCGCATTTTCTCCAAATGAAATGACACTAATTGACTACGACTACGATCGTTCACTCGCAAACAATTTACATTTTACGACACCGGCTTTTTGACATTAACTTACACCGGTGTGATCGAGTGGACGGAACCCAGAAAAACGATGAGAGTGATATTTTATGAGTGACATGTGCTTTTTTTAAAAAAATTTCATGCTTCTCTCTCCTGATAGACAGTACATTTTTTATTTTGGGGTATTAATGAAATAAAACAACAAAATTAAGTTATTTGATATATTCATTTTAATTATTCCATATAAAATTAAAAAAATAACAAAGAACTAAAAAAATATAATATATAATTTTACTACTTAACACTATTAAATATTACTTTTAAGATACTCACATTTCCAATACTAAGAATAAATATCTAAAGTAAAAACTCAGCACTATTTTCCAACTTCCCAAAAAATTTGTTTGGTGAAGCGCAATTCATGTCAAATTATTGTGAAAAAAAAATAAAAACCAATCAGCAAGTCAACCGTACCAACATTTTATATGCGAATATTTTACGATATAAGAAATACAGATCAGATTTCGTAGTGCACATTGTCTATGGTGGTGCCTGTTCTGATATCCGACGTTACGTTCGTTTTATTCGATATTACTCACTGTGTACTCGATATTTCAATTTTGGTGTTCTGGAATACGCAACGTTTCATTTCAGTTCAACGTGTAGCAACGCATTCGATTTTTGATGTTCTGATATTCGCCGGGAACTCGATTTTCAGGTTAAATTACTCACTTCAGTTTTCGCGCGTTCGAATGAATATTTTTGTATGAATTTCCTTTATTTCTAAACCCACCCACACTATGCACCATAATATCAACTTTCAATCCCATTTTGGGCCCGAAATGGCTTTTATGAAGGATATATATGCTCAGTAAATAAAATTCATTCATAAAAGAAAATATTTTTTTTTCATTTTTAAATTTTTTAATGATTACTGAATGAAACAAATATTTAAAAAATATAATTTATATTTTGAAATAAACATTGCTGAAAGATATATGAAATTTATTTGAATAATGACAAAAGCTTTATTTTGTAAAACATTCATTGATGAAATGACTTACAAAAAGCACAACCAGCTGATTTTTGACATGCGATGATTGCCGTTTTTTTTAATGGGAAACGCCGTTTTCAAGAACACTGATCGCGTTGCGAATCGAATCGAACGCGTTACGTTTACTCACCTAACGCCGTAAAACAAAACAAGGGTGTATGTTTAAATTAGTGTTAAAACACCGCGGTGCCACTTAAGCACCGTATCTACATTAGAATTTGTTACATACATAACTCAACTCCATGCATTTTAGCGTTAAATTGACAATTTCTATATCATATTTAGTAATTTTTTCAAAATCAGTACAATATTCAGTACAAATTTTAAAGCAGTACATAGCCACGAAAATCCAATCAATATAAAACTAACAAAATGCGTCACTATGCTAGAGGACACACGTGGATATTAGGTCGACTCCATAGAGATACATTAACTGGAGATTTCATTTCCCTCGTTTTCATACAAAATTATACAGGAGAAAGGAAAATTATCTTTTCGCTCGCTTACACTAAACGATTCAAGCCCAAGACAACGACAAGTCGCTCTACTAATGCGATATATGTTGGCATATATCTTTTGTACATATAAGTCTAACCCTGGAGGCAATCTCGACGGACGCGACGGACGCAATGAACGCGTGAATTGTCAAAAACGTTAGTGACGGTATAAATATTTTTGTGTAGGCAAACTCGACGCCGTCGATGAAATTTGTAATTTTTATTATTATTTGATATAATCTTTGTATTATAAGTTAAAATAGTTTTTTAAGTAGTGTAAATTAATAAAAATAACTAAAATACCGTTTTTAAATGGAATTTTCACAAAATAATCCCCACACAAAAATTTTAAAATGACATTTGAACGCGTCCGTCACGTAAAAGTTGAACACGAATCAACTTTTCAACGTCTGAACCGTCGCGTCCGTCACGTCTACGTCGAGATTGCCACCTCCCATACATTTCATATGAAATGAACTTTTATTTGACACTTCACGCGTCCGTCGCGTTCATTGCGTCGTTCGCGTCCGTCGAGATTGCCTCCAGGGTAAGTTTTATATTCCCCTCTGTTGGCCCATGTGAAACAGAAAATTAATATCTCTAGTTAATATAACTATGCATTGAAGTAAACTAAGTCCATAGATATAAATATGTATTACTAGATTACTCGAAGCAATAAATTCCTTTAGAAGCGAATGGCAAATTTTTGGACTTCTATTTCGCACATCTATCACTAGTTTCGCCATACTATACGCTATACGACTATGGCGAAAAAGACAGATATTTTTAAAATTTTGGAACTAATCAGGGATTGTCAAAAGGAAAAAATGAATAATTTTTTGGTATTTATAATTCATTCTGCATTTTTATTAATAATACATATATAAAAAAGAAAACAGCGCGTGCAACTCTGTGCGCGTGATAGAAGTGAAACTTCTTTGGCGATCATACGAAAAAGAGAGAAAGAAAATATATATATATATACATATATATTACAATAAATGTACATATATTGGCAAATGTACGCATTTATTAACTTGGTTGGAGAATGTGATTTCAACTTACATTTACCCAACATTTTCGGCAAATGTTTACGTATACCCAATGATGTTGGGTATGCCATAGAGCGCGCATGGATGCTCTAAAAAACCTGCATATTTAGAGGTTATTGTTTGGATTTTTATTACTAATGATTTATTGCACGCTCGTTAACCCCGCTTAAGGGGTTAGGGGTAGTCAGAGGCACGAAAAAATGAGAATTTTCAGTACTTTTTTTTTGCTATTAAATCGTGTTATTTTACAAAAGTAGTAATATGGCATTATTATACAATGTTTTGACTTGAAGTCACGAAAAATTCAAAAAAAAAAAAATTTTATTTCCAAAGTTATAGCTGTCTGTGTTGACCCAGTTTCAAAAAAAGGTCTTTGCGGTGACAATCATAAGTCCTTGGAGATTCATCTAAAATCAATCGGATAAAAGAAATTAGTTTTATAAATAGATAATCCTGGGCCTGATTTGTTGGGATTTTTGTTTTTTTCAAAAATTAACAAAATGGCGGCCTCAGGAAATTTTTGTCTAGATTTTTAGGAAAAAATCAACAGTAAATTGGTCTAAAAAAATCGAAATTTTTGAAAAAAAAAAAATCCCAACAAATCAGGCCCGAGTTTATTATGTATTCTAAAAGCTGTATAAATTTCATTAAAATCTACTGAGCGGTTTTCGAGTTACAGTTGTCACCAGTTTAAAAAACATAGTTTTGAGAAAAACGCGTTTAAAGTTTCACCGAGCGCTTTGAAGTGCCAGAGCTCTCTTTGTTATTTGTCGAATAACTCAAAAACTAATGATCGGATCAACTTGAAATTTTCAGAGAATAATTTTAAGATATTATACTTAACGAAAATGCAAAAAACTAAAAATTGATTTTTTGAAAATTCTGACTACCCCTAACCCCTTAAGAACTTACACTGGCTGGTCACAAATATATATATGTGGGAAAGATGTAGAAAAATTTTTGTATATGGGAGAGTAGATTGAGAAAACTAATATAAATTCATTCTTAGTCAGTCCGCGGTCGTGTCAAGTGCTCTTTGCTAATAATTTGTAAACTGAAATTTAAATTTAGATAACATATTTGTTCAATACAATTTTAAATCTTTACTCTAATTAAATATTTTGAATATTTTTGATATAAAAATTCGTCTTAAAATAATTTCTCATAATTTTGGGGGCTCAACCACAATTTTTGGAGTCACGTGATTTTGGCTCCACAATTTTTGGAGCAATGACGAGTTTGGATTTTGGAAGTTAACCACAATTTTTTGGAATCAACACAATACAAAAGGAGAGTACTAGTTTTTTTTTGTGAAAAGCCGTGATTTTTTTTGTTTGCTCGAGTGGAACTTCACAACACGCGGTTGCGAAATTAAAAACAAAAAAAAAAAAACAAGAAAAACTGACTGTGTGTGTTTTTGCACTGCGGGTTTTTTTCCTTTTTTCTTTTTGGGGATCGTGTTTTTTTTGTAATGGCGACATTAAAAGCTTTGAAATCCTTATTAGACGAAACAAGGAGGGAATGGAAAGAAAAATTTCTCTTTCGTTTTTTTTGCTATCAAATTTATAACGTTGCGGTAAGACTTCGGCTAGGAGATTGTTATGGGGAGACGGCATGCAAGCAGATAAATTTATATTTTTTTTATCTTTTCTTTTTCTTTTTCTTTAATTTTGTTTTTAACTCTAATTTTAAGTTCATTTTTTTTTTTAATTTTGGTTTTAATTTAATTTTTCTATTCAAATTACTTTTGAATTAATTGTGAATTACTTATCAATCATTGTATGGGCTGTGGCCTTGATTGTTCCTAATTAATAAATATATAAATAAATAAAAAAGCGAAGGCAAATCCAGAAGAGCTTGAAATCTGATTTGAAAACAAAAGATACTAAATTAGCAGCAAACAAAGCGGAGAAAAAAGAAGCCGAGAACAATTTCAGACGGGAATTGAAAAATACCAGATGTGCTGAAAAGTTCGTATCGTTTTAAAGAAAAACACATTTTTTAAACAAAACTCGATTTTATTCAACATAGTTGCGAGGGCAGTACACGGATTATAGCGATCTTCCAACTTTTCGATACCATTTTTGTAGTACCATTTGTCTTTTGCTTGAAAATAGGCCTCAGTTGCGTGCAGTCCACTCGGCTGACTGTCGTTTGGTCTCAGGAATAAAATGATGCAGCCATGTTTGATCCATTGTTACATATCGACGCAAAAAATCTCACAAACTAATAGTCCGACAGCTGTCAAATTTATACATGTATCTTTGAAGGTTGGTACTATCGAAAAATGATATGGATTTTTGTACGAGTCAACGTCAATCTCACAGTTCAAAGAAAAAATGTTAATATACGAGAACAAATTGAAAATACCTGTATATAAAAGTTTCGGAAATAAATCAAAATCGCAAAAGGTGTTCACAGAAATTCAAAAGAAGAGGTGTTACAACTGTAGTGAAAATGGACATGCGTCAAATTCCTGTCCAAATCGAGAAAAGGGAACAAAGTGCTTCACGTGCAGTCAGTTTGGACATATTTCCAAAGCGTGTCCAACCAAAAGTGCAAGTGATCTAGCACAGATTACTGTTCAAATTGGTCAAACGGATGTAAACGCTTTAATTGACACTGAAAGTTCCGCTTGTCTTTTGCGTGAAGATGTCTATAAATCTTTAAGGTCAACACCAAAGTTGCAGAGAACTACACGTACAATTGTCGGATTAGATGGTATACCGATTGCATCGAAAGGATTTATTCACGAGAAACTAAAAATTGAAGACGACTTTTTTGATACTGATTTATATATATTGACGGGTCCCATTTACACAAATTTATCTGCCGATTACCTGAAGCCTGGGTAATTGAGGACTCATCAGAGGCCGATGAGCGGTAGGATGGCCGTGTGGGAAATATGTAGAGAAATTTTTGTATATGTGAGAGTAGATTGAGAAAACTAATATAAATTCATTCTTAGTCAGTTCGCGGTCGTGTCAAGTTCTCTTTGCTAATAATGTGTAAACTGAAATTTAAATTTAGATAACATCTTTGTTCCATACAATTTTAAATCTTTACTCCAATTAAATATTATTTTGAATATATTTGATATAAAAACTTGTCTTAAAATAATCTGCCACTTATATATATTTTTTTTATATAGAACTATATGGTCTGAGAAAGAAATACTCCCCTTGGAAACCTCCACAACTTTGTAATCGCGTGCGACCTCTATATAAAAAGTTAAAAAGTGGTTAGTGACTCCAGCGCCAAAGTGGTCGAAAGAAGACCATGTGACTTGATCCATGCTCGCTGCGCTATGTTCAGCTTGCCAAACCCACTTAAGAACTTATACTGTCTGGATCACAAATATATGGCATATATTTTTATTCTGGCCTATTCTAAACTCCGACGGAATTATATTCAGTAGGACAAATCCATTCCGACGGAATTTTGGTAGCTATTCTAACCCTTGATTTATAAGTATGGTAAGAAAAGTAAGGAAGTAAGAAAGTTTTTGTGATTTATAACTAATGTAAGCATGGAGTAAGAGCGTAGGAATTTAAATGTCAAATACTTGTCAAATTGCACTAAAGTGTTTAGTTTCGAAAAAATAAGTTTGTTTAAAATATTGAAACATGGATATGGAAGAGAATGCAGCTATGTTTATTTATCTGGCATTAAAAAAGAAAAAAAGCAAAACAAAGCCACGAAGAAAAAGTGCATACAAAGTGCGACCAATAAATCGAAATTGAATAAAACATGGCTTTTTTATAAATTATTTTTTGCCGATGATAAATAAAGATTTCGTAAAATTTTTGAAATATACCAGAATGACCGTCGAGGTGTTTGATAATCTCTTAAAAATGATAGCTCCATTAATTCAGAAGAACCCAAGCTTCCATCCAATTGCAGCAGAAGAGCGATTGGTGATTATATTGTAGTATGTTTTTCATTTGTAGTACAATGCATATAAATATAATCATACATTTTCTTCTGTTTCCTTAGTCAGGGGTCTTCCATGATGACAATTGCGTGGAAGTTTCACTTGGGGTTGACTACAGTTCCTTGCATAATTAAAGAAACGTTGGCTGCAATTTGGAATGTTTTAGAAAAGAAGTATTTAAAAGTCCCGAGTACCCAGGAAGAATGGCAATCGATAGCGGGCGGCTTTTTGACAAGGTGGAATTTTCCACATTGCATAGGTACTTATTAACTATTCAAATGAGTGACTCTAAAAATGTGAATTGGCGGTGCTCTCGATGGGAAGCATATTAATATGAAGGCTCCGAAGAATGGCGGATCCTTGTATTTCAATTACAAAAAAACACATAGGTATTGTCTTAATGGCAGCATGTAACCATGACTGTATTTACCATAGCTGATTTTGGAGCATATGGATCGGCAAGTGGCGGGGCTATTTGGCAATATTGTGTTTTTGGGAAGAAGTTTAGCCGTGGTGATGTGGAAATTCCGTTTTGTTTCGTCGCTGATGCAGCATTTCCTTTAAATAGCTATATAATGCGTCCGTATGCTGGAATGCTGTTGCCAAAAATCCAAGAACATTTTAATAAACGGTTATCCAGAGCAAGCAGAGATAGAAAATAGTTTTGGGATTTTGGCAGCCAGATAGAGAATTCTTCTCCACAACATCACCGCAGACGTTGAACTAGTTGAGAGCATTGTAAAAACCACGGTTGTTCTCCACAATTTTCTCAAAATCAATATTCCAGGAAAATATTGTCCACCAAAATACGTGGATTACAATGACGAAAATAATGGTAAATGGCGTGCGGAAGTATCACCTGAACAAAGGCTCCGATCTATTAAAAAATTGGGAAGCAATAACTATGAAAAGAAAATTAGAGCAACTCGTGATGCACTTGCTATTTATTTGCAGAAAGAGTGTAAATTGGATTTGTTGTTTAAGACAATTTCAAAAATAAATATTAATTAGAAATGAAATCTGAGTTTTATTTAAAAAAAATTTAATACATTTTTTTATATTCTTACCCTGGAGGCAATCTCGACGGACGCAATGAACGCGTGAATTGTCAAAAACGTTAGTGACGGTATAAATATTTTTGTTTAGGCAAACTCGACGCCCTCGACGCCGTCGATGAAATTTGTAATTTTTATTATTATTTGATATAATCTTTGTGTTATAAATTAAAATAGTTTTTTAAGTAGTGTAAATTAATAAAACAAACTAAAATACCGTTTTTAAATGGAATTTTCACAAAATAATCCCCACACAAAAATTTTAAAATGACATTTGAACGCGTCCGTCACGTAAAAGTTGAACACGAATCAACTTTTCAACGTCTGAACTGTCGCGTCCGTCACGTCTACGTCGAGATTGCCACCTCCCATACATTTCATATGAAATTAACTTTCATTTGACACTTCACGCGTCCGTCGCGTTCATTGCGTCGTTCGCGTCCGTCGAGATTGCCTCCAGGGTTAGTCTGAATCTCCTAAATCTTCTAAAATGGTATTCAGCACTGCCACTTTTAGTTTTGACTTCTTTCTCGCTGTCATAGAGGCCATTTCGGTAACCACATAATTACAAAATGCGTGGTCCGAATCGTTTTTCGACTTATGTTTGAAATAATCTGCAATGGTTTCCATCACTTCATCTGATTTGTCATCCTTGGACGAAGTTTTGCGACATCCTTTTTGGGACGCTGATGGAAGTGAAGGGCTTTCTAAATTTGCATCATCACTAATGTCCAAATATTCCGTTTCGAAAGTGGAATCATCAAAAAGAGAATTAACTGTGCTTTCGCCGGATGTGGACACGGTCTCTTTTCTATACAAATGAAAATATTGAAATTATAGTCGTTACATGGATCAAGCAAAAATTTTGTAATTGCTTACCTTTTTCTTGTTCTTGTTTCGACGAAATCTAATAAAAACAATAAATTCTCGTACAAAATCCATGTCATCACCCATTGATCCCCAGATTTATTTGATTCCCTTCTACGCATTTCTTTAGTAAACCGATCTCGGAAGTATCTCCACTTTTTTTTAGCAGTTTCTATATCTTAAGTACATAAAAATTAATATGATTTATTATATTTTTCAATATTTTAACCTACCTTCCATGTCACATTCTGTGGCAATATCGTTCCAAATTTTTATTTGAACATCTTTTCTTTTGAATTGTTTATTTCTCTTGTCATACAGGCAAGAGTTTTCCTCCACTAACTTAATAAATTTAATATCATTTTTTGTTTGTTCCATTTTATGAAAATAATGTATAAATAATTATGTTTCTTTATTTTTTTTCACGGAAATAAAACTTGTTTGTATAAAATTTAACCAAACTATATTTTGACAGCTTAGCTGTCACTTTGGAATAAGGATTTCGGTAGAAAATTAAAATAATTTTAACTTCTTACGGTTTTTCTTACTTCTCTTACCGAAACTTATAAATCACTTGTATGGATTTCATATATTTTAACTTCTTACTTTCTTACGTTCTTACTTCCTTACTTTTCTTACCATATTTATAAACCAGGCATAAACTACGACGGAATGTATATAAAGGTTCGGTTCCCATATGAACTAAAATTTCGAATGAATTTCGAAACTGCCAAAAGTAGGCGACTTGAAATATTTTCTGTTGTTTTTTGAATATGCTTTTTATTTTTAATAATTTATTAGAGTTTGCATGGATTAGTTAAATTATTGCCCTACATACTTTTTTTTCAGAAATTTCTTGAATTTTTTGTTGCTGTTTATTAAACTTTTCTTGAAACCCTTTTAGGTTTTTTAATTGAAAGGTAATTTAGTTTCGGCAGGTGTGGAACACTTTAGAGGGGTGGGTTCTATTTTTAATGCACCATCAATTGATAACATTGAAGTATCTAAATCTGATATTTCTACGTGATCATTGCTAGGTCCCGGTTGAGATTTATTAACTTGAATATCACTGGACATTTCTTTTAACGCCAAAACATTGTGTTTGTGATGCACCAGAAACGCATTGCTCCATGGCCGTTTAACGTATTCAAGTTTCTCCCAAATCTGAAAAACTTTTGCACTTTCTTTTTTATTATGTCTTAGTTCTTTCTTTACATAAGCCTTATAGATGAACTAAAAAAAAAAAAAACAAATATTTATATACATATATATATGTTATTGGTCCTTTTCCCAACTAGTGCAGACTATCTACCAGAAATTAACTACTTTTCCCTATTCAATTTTTGCACATCCTTGTGCATTACTTGGACATTTGCTAAGCAATTCAATCAGCCTTTTGTAATGCTTTTTATTTGTTGAATTTAACGACCTACATTTTAATAACATTTCAAAAATTAAAATTTACTTAAATTAAACTCAATTAATAGGCAACTTTTTCATTTTATGTCCACAATTGAAAAATTCCTACAAAAGATTTTTCTCGGAGAAAAAACCTCAATTTTTCGATTCCTACGTACCTGGTAAATTTATACATTTCCCAATTTTGTACATTTCCCGTAACATATATATTATATATAAAGTATGTAAAAGGTTTATATTATTAAAATAAGATTTCGAATGTAAACGCAATATTCAATTAAATTCTTCGAAATTTACAATTCCTTCGAGTTATTCTTCTACTATGGATAAAACAGACAGTAAAATATGAGACATATGTTCTTGATTCCATACTTTCTAAATATTGTTGCGTGCTACCCCTCTGGTTCGAATGTTATAAAATCATAATACTTTATTTATGTGAATACTCTTGTAGTGATATCAGATGCAAGTGGTTTGAAAGCCTCCGGAAGAACCTGTTCCTCCCGCTGAGTTTCTTTGTCTCTGCAGTCTTCGTTTGTAATTGACGAAATCCCCTCAGCAGTGCCGACAATGATTCCCATTTTCAATTTTTTGCTGATTTTCGAAAACTTCGCCACTCTAACTGGAACTGTCCCTTTCTCGTTCACATTTACGATTGTTCCATCCTTTAACTTTTGATTGTCAGGTTCTAAAATTGGTATGGCTGGCCTCCCAGTACCATCGACCAGTCTCGCCTCTACAACAGCTTCAGTATTTGCCGCAATTGTTTGGTCTTGTAGAATTTCTACTTTGGAACTGGAAGTTGCTTCCTCCAACGTTAGCGAGAAATCAATATTCCCCCATCGCAGAACTTCCACTTCAACCTTTACACTCACTCCATTTTTTTTCATGAAGTCCAATCGTCCATTATATTAGCCACCAAAAATGTATGCCGGAACACATACCCATCTAGATCCAATGTTAGATCGACTTCGCCAATAATCGGAAATGATCCACTCATAACGGTTTGAAGCACCCTGTTACTGATTTCACTGATGTGTTTTTGATTGATGAGTTTCTTGTTAATAATGGAATTACTTGCATGATAATTCTGCATTGATGATCAGCAATTACTCCCTGTACCGTTAAACTGTTGTTGTTTTGTTGCATAAGTAAAACAGATACAATGATGCTGTGGGTATTATTTTTCGAAGCTGACTTGTCCCCCTTTACGTTAGCTCCTTTTCGTTTCCCGAATATTTTTGTTGTGTTGGTCGGTTCGGACACTTATGTTGGACATGGGCTTCTTTTCCACAGCTCCAACAGGTTATTTTCCTGCGCATATTTCTGTCTCTTTCTTTCTGGATTGATCGCAGTACATCTTTTCTGATTCGTTTCGTAAGGTCCTTGATGTCTAGTTGTGGCGACCCCTCAACAACTGTAGCAGCCCTGATCCGTGGAACTGACCTCGTGGCTTTCTTTGCACCTTCCAATGCTAGAGCGAGCGCCAATATTTCTTGCAGCGTTCGCTAACGCGGACGCTATTTTGTATGTCCATATCTCTTATGGCGCTGACAAATCTTTCTCCTGCCACCTCGCACCGCATGCCCACAGGATAATCGGGATAGGACATGTATACAGTATACCAGTCGTTAAATCTCCGCTGCTAATTCCTGGAGCGTCTCTCCAGATTTCTACGTTCTGTTGATGAGTTCGATCCTGTATACATCCTTCATGGAGTTGTCCCCAAATCGATTGTCCAACTGCATTACAATGCAATTGTAATCTTTCTCATTTTTCGGTTAGATGGTCCGCAACAAATCTGCTGAATTACCACGTAAAGCCAGAATTATTGCTGTGACTTTTTCTTTATTGGACCAGCCGTTCGCACCAGCAGCCGCTTCAAACTGTCGTTTGTATACTGGCCATGAAGTTTGGCCGTCAAATATTGGTGGCTTCATCTTTCCACCCGATGAATCAATATTTGGTTTATGTTCTTTGATGCCAGCTACTTTCGCTTCTAGTTCTGCCACTTTTTCTTTAAACTCTTGTTCGATGTTGCTAACTTCGGTAGTTATTCTTTCTTCCAATTTCTGCTTAACTTTGCTTACTTCCGTACGAACTATAGAGACTTCCGTACGGACTGTAGAAACTTCCGTAGTAATTTTATTTTCACGGTTCGCCACACTGGATTCAACTTTTGTTTTCGATTCATTCATGCTAGATTCCATTTTGGTTTCTAGTTCAGAAACGCTCGACTCCATTTTATTCTTCATATCCGATACGTTTGCAATCGTATTGTCGAGACCGGAAATATTGGATTGTAGACTGGAAGTATTTGATTTCATTTCGTGTTGTAAACTGGAAGCAGCTGAATCCATTTTATTTATCAGCATGGTCATATACTTCTCGAACTTATCGTTTTCCGTTGTTTTTGCACCGTCTTCTTTGTCCTCTTCTTGCATTGCCTTATTCAAAATTTCACCAAAATCAAATGCGTTACTGTCTAGATTTTTTTGCTATACATTCATCTATTATTCTTTTATTCTCATTTTTATTTCCCGTGGAAGCTAAAATCCACACACTTAGAACTGCGGAACGTTCTGTTGTACTCAAACTGTCTAATAATTTATTTTCCATTATTCAAATATTTCTTAATTGTTTATTTACTTCGAACTTTCTTATATGCCCCCGAAACTTTTCGCACAATATCGAAATTCTAATACAATGAAATTTCCTTGTATAACCTCAAATTTCCCGAAATTTCTCGTAGTGTGGATGTGTCATAGAATTTTTTTAAAATGGAAAAAATTGAATATCGTGCAGTGATTAAATTCTTTGTTTCGGAAGGTTTAAAGGCAAGGGAAATTTATAAACGATTATTAAAAGTATATAAGCACTCCTCACGTTCGAAATCCACCGTTGAAAAATGGGCTGCCCTTTTTAAATCTGGTCGTACAAGACTTGTAGACGATCCACGTCAACGACGTCCAAAAATTGGATCAACAACAGAAAACACACAAACTATACAGGATATGGTTTTGGGAGATAGACGAGTGACTCTGGATAAGATAGCTGACACCATAGGCATCTCACATGGATCAACATATTACATTTTACATGAAGTTTTAGGTTTCAAAAAGCTTTGTGCAAAATGGGTGGCGCATTTCCTAAAATTGGAACAAAAACACCTTCGAATGCGACTTTCTCAACAATATTTGGAGCGTTTTCGGAAGGATAAAGTGGATTTTGTGCGCCGATTCATCATTATGGATGCGACTTGGGTCTATCAAAAAGCTGATAATTCGGCTCCAAAACGGGTTAAGGCCCAAAGATCAGTGAAGAAGGTTATGGCATCAGTTTTTTGGGATGCAAAAGGAATTTTATTGGTGTATTACCTACAAACTGGTAAAACAATAACCTCATTAAAATTGTAACCTTTTGAACCAATTGGATGTAAAAATTCGTGCGAAAAGACCTGTTTAAAGAAAAAAAAATCATTTTCCATCAAGACAATGCACCAGCTCACAAAGGTCAAAAAACTATTGCAAAAATCACGGAATTAAAGTACGTATTGTTAGAACATCCACCGTATTCGCCTGATTTAGCTCCTAGTGACTTCCATCTATTCCCAAAACTGAAAAAATTCATGCGTGGACAACGGTTTTCATCAAATGACGAGGTCATAGTAGCTCTAGAGGCGTATTATGGAGGCCTACAGGATTTTCAATTTAGGGATGGAATCCTTAAATTGGAGAATCGTTGGAACAAGTGTATTGAGGTTCACGAGACTATATTGTATAATAAAGTATATTTCGAACCATAAAATTGTGTTTTTCTTATCGAGGCCGATAATTTTTTGGGTAATACTAGCCAAAATTTCTTGCACACCACCGAAATTTCACATACCGTTGAAATTTTTATACATTCCCGAAATTTCTTATAAAACCAGAAATTTTTTCCGCAGAAGTTTCTAGTCTAGTTTCGAATTTCTCGCAGAAATGTTCACACAATTGTCTTTTCCGCACTAATTCACAGTAAGTAATTGCACTTTTGACACCATTTTTGAGTGCTACCCCTCTGGTTCGAATGTTATAAAATGATAACAGTTTTTATTTATGTGAATTCGGTGTATAAACTTTTATTTACAACTAGCTGTACCCGGCCACGCGTTGCTGTGGTTAAATCGAAAAGAAAAGACAAAGCGCAAGTTTCTCGTGTATTTAATTTCACAATGCTTGTGGTTATACAACATTTTTTGTTGTTCCATTTTCTGTGCACATATAGAGATTTTCTGGTTTGCCGACTCTAGAACACGCAACATATAATTGTCCGTGTGAGAAGCAATCCGCGTCTAGATCTAAACCGCACAATTTTAAAGATTGGCCCTGAGCCTTGTTGATGGTGATTGCAAACGCCAATCGAATCGGGAATTGCAATCTCTCAAATTGAAATGGCATATCCGTTGGAATCATAGGAATGCGAGAAATGAGGACATCTTCCCCTTTAAAAGGTCCTGTCAAGATTGCTGCTTTTTAATTTTTTTACTGCAAGCCGCGTGCCGTTACAAAGCTTTGGCTGGTTGATCTTTCGCAACATGATAATTGGCACAACGACTTTCAACTGCAGTCCGTGCGGTGGCATCCCTGGCAGATCGAGTGAATTCAAAAATTCTGTTGGATAATTAACCGCTTCATCTGCTTCCACAACAGTGTCGACGGACTTGTATATGACCACCTCGCTTTGAATGTTAGACTGAATAATATTATTAAGTTCGTAGACGTCTTTGTTCTTGGCCGCAAGAATGGTTCGTTCTCTTAGCCAATCGTGATTCTTGTAATTGGTTTGAATATTGGGAAATACTTTTTCAACCAATTCTTCTTTTGACGTCACTAAATTGCAGAAGTTATGAGGCAATGAAGATCGTCCTGAGGTCAGATTAACCGGCACCTTTCCATTCCTAATTTCCAGCAATTGATGTGAGAATATCTACTGACCGATCGCTTTGCAGCTGTAGTCGCATATTTGTAGTTAATTTTAACGTCTTTACGCGTCGCCGCAAAGTAGAGTATTTCATGCAGGCATTTATTTCATCCGCTGGTGTCTATCGAGGAATTACAGGTAATGTTTGCCTGAAATCGCCTGCAAGCAATATTAATGCGTTCCTAAATGGTCTGATATTTGCACGTAAATCTTGCAATGATTGATCAAGGGCCTCAAGCGATTTTTTGTGCGCCATTGTGCATTCATCCGAAAAAATAAGTTTGCATTTCTGCAATACTTTTCCCATGCCGGATGCTTTGGAAATGTTGCATGTGGGACTTTCAATGAATTGAATGTTTAATGGCAATTTCAAAGCGGAATGAGCCGTTCTTCCACCACTTGGGAATCCTCTCTTTTGCTATTCCACTGGGTACATCCAGCAGCGCACAGACCCAAACACTTCATGTTTTGCCATGAATTCCATCAGCGATTTCAGCTTCTGTTTGAAAACAATAAAATTTAATTTTGTATGTTTAAACGGACTTAATTTTTGGCATAAACCCTATTTTTACGATATCTTTTTTAGCTCGTATTATAATTTTCGGGGGGAAAAAATTTTTCTTTCACACGTAAGTTTGATATATTTTGTATTAAAATGGGCGAATTTTTATTATTGTTGTACAAAAAAAATGTTGTTATAGGCTTTATTTAATTGCTAGGTTGTAACCCGTCCTATGACGGCTTCCTAATAATTTCGGTTTACAAATCGCTGTAAATTAACAAAATGTATTCAAGCGTAACGCCCCCAGCGAAGATATTAAATTGATCCCATTTCTCCGGTTGGTAAAATAGCTCCCGTCAAACATATATTACGTAAAGGCAAAAACCTCTATAGAGTAGGGGCCTAAACAATGGCAGCGCCAAAGTGGTGAGAGGTAGAACTGTTTTATCTTCGACAGAAAAAATCCCCAAGAAAACCTCCGAACACTGTAATCGTGTGTTACGTCTACATACTAAGTTCCAAAATTGTATTGACCCCAGCGCCAAAGCGGTAAGGGATAGAACTGTTTGGTCTTCGACGGAAATAATTCTCGTGATAACCTGGATAACTTTGCCGAACATTGTACTCGTGTGTGACTAATATATACGAAGTTCAAAAGTTTGTACTGACTGCAGCGCCAAAGCGGTGAGAGCTGAAACTATATGGTCTGCGACAGAAGAAATCCTCATGATAACCTCCATAGCTTTGCCCGACATCGTAATCGCGTGTGACCTCTAAATACGAAGTTCCACAATTTTATTGACTCCAGCGCCAAAGTGGTGAGAAGTAGAACTATTTGCTCTTCGACAGATATAATCCCCATGAAAACCTGCACAACTTTGCCGAACGTTTTAATCGTGTGTGACGTCTACATTCGAAGTTCCAAAATTTTTGCTGATTCCAGCGCCAAAGTGGTGAGATATGGGACCGTTTGGTCTTCGACGGAAATAATCCCCATGAAAACCTCCACAACTTTGCTGAGCATTGTTATTGCGTGTGACTTCTATATAAAAAATTCGTAAATTTGTATTGCCTCCAGCGTCAAAGCGGTGCGAAATGGAACTTTGCCGTGTACGTTAGAATGTCCGGCATGCAAATCCTAATAAGATTGCCTCAGGTCAGAATCATGTCCGATGTATATGTCAGATTATAAATGAGGTTTTCTGAAATAAGCTTTCAAGCCCTCTTTATAACCCCTCCGAACCCCAATCTCCCCGGAAACAAAATTTCTCCACGTTTCAAGTAATTCTCTACAACATATCAAAAAGTGTTTTTTTTTTTTTTGCTCAACGAATTTTCTTTCCGGACAATATAGGACGGACAGAAGGAAAGAAAGAAGGATTAGCCTTTTACATATATAATAATTAATCAAACAGAAATGATGTTAATTCATAATTTAGTAAAAAATTCGATTTTTTGAATCAACTTTGAATCCAAATCTAAAAATCCCTCGTTTTTTTTTTAATTAAAACTACCAGTGACAGTAATTTTTTATTGAGAAATTGGCGGCAATTCTTAAAATTCGTCGAAGATTTTGAAAATTCAGCCTTGTCAATTATAAATACCTTTTTTTTGGCTTTAAGCTTTCCTAAAAATGAGAAATGAAATGGCTTTCGGTTATGGGTTTACAAAATTTTACGCCATTTAGTAGAGATATAATTTGCTCGTTACATTTCAATAAACAGGATCTAAAGCGAATAATTTAATTTTGTACGCTTAAGACAAACTTGTTTTTTGGAATAAATAACGCAAACATTTTTCGCAATTCTGATGTTCTAGAATACATAAGCATTAAGCCTATTTTAAGTGTTGCCCCTCCGAATTAATATTTTTAACGCCGCCACTACGCCCATCTTTATTTTTATAATATATATATATTAATGTATGCGTCTGTGAGTAAGAGTAAGCACGTTTTCTCGCTTGAAGATTTTGATTTTAAAGATGCTTGTGGCTATGTGTTAGTGATTGGTTTTTCTAAATCAATTATTACCTGGCTCAGGTATAACCTAGGTAAATAAAAGTACATATAAACATGGACATAATCACATAGGACATTCTGTGAAAGTTTCAAAGCAATTGGTCAAGAAGTTTCGAAGATTACCGGTTAGGAACAAACGAACATTTACGATTTTATTTATATAGATTATTTCTGTGTTAACAATTAGTCTTAAAAATCAATTCAATAATTAATTATTACAAAATTCATTTATCACAGATTATTTAAAATACACAATCACTATTTCCAATAATTTATCACAATTTTTACTTTTAGATGCAAAGTTACTGTTCTGCGCTTGGCTTTAATAAATATTTGAAACACAAAATTTGACTTTTCGATTTGAGCTGACTTTATGTTCGATACTCGCTTGCCTTTTATAGTAAAAATGGCCTTTCGAGAATCGACCCGAAAATTTTCTATTGTTTTGGCAGAATCATTTCCAATTCGTGGAAATGTCGAAATTGTTGTTCGTTCGTGTTAAAATAAATGTGCTTTCTAGAAATATTCAAGTTTCTTTTTTCTTTAATAAAAGACAGAATATTTTTAGAAATTTATAGTGTAACTAGGGGGTTACCCGTCCTAAGACGGCTTCCTACAAATTTCAGTTTATAAATCACTGTAAATTAACTAAATTTATTCGTGCGTAGCATCTCAATTCGCAACATTGTGGATCTTTTACCCTGTTCCCGTAACACCACTGGAGATATATTTCATGTCTTAGGTCGACCTATTCAGAAAGCACATTATTTACGACGCAACACTTCGAGTGGAGACATTAAATTGATCCCATTTCCCCGATTGGTAAAATAGCTTCCGTCAAACATATATTACGTAAAGGCAAAAACCTCGACAACCGCAGCCCCGAAGTGTGCGAGATAGAACTATTTTATGTTCGACAGAAAAAATCTCCGTGAAAACCTCCACAACTTAGCTGAACATTGTAAATGCGCGTGACCTCTATATAAAAAGTTTCTATTGACTCCAGCGCCAAAGCGGTGAGAGATAGAACTAATTGGTATTCGGCAGAAATAGTGCCGAAGGAAAACTTCCACAACTTTGCTGAGCATTGTAATCGCGATTACCCCTATATAAAACGATCCAAAGATTTTGACTCCAGCGCCAAAGCGGTGACTGATAGAACTATCTGGTCTTCGAAAGATATAATCCCCATGATAACCTCAACAATTTTGCCGAACCCTAATCGTGTGTCACCTCTATAAAGAGTTAAAAGTTGCTATTGACCCCAGCGCCAAAGCGGTGAGAGATAGAACTATATGGTCTTCGAAAGAAATAGTCCCCATGAAAAGTTCCACAACTTTGCTGAACATTGTAATTGCGTGTGACGTCTATATACGAAGTTCAATAATTTGTATTGACTCCAGCGCCAAAGTGGTGAGAGATCGAACTATTTCGTCTTCTACAGAAATAATCCCCATGAAAACCTCCACAACTTTGCTGAACATTGTTTTCGCATGTGACTTCTATATGAAAAGTTCGTAAATTTGTATTGCCTCCAGCGCCAAAGCGGTGAGAAATAGAACTTTGCCGTGTACGTCAGAATGTCCGGCGTAAAAATCTTAATAGGATTGCCTCAGATCAGAATCATGTCCGATGTATATTTCAGATTATAAATGAGGTTTTCCGAAATGAGCTTTCAAGCCCCCTTTGTAATCCCACCGACTCCCAATCTCCCCGGAAACAAAACTTCTCCACGTTTCAAGTAATTCTCTACAACATATCAAAAAGTGTTTTTTTTTTGCTCAACGAATTTTCTTTTCGGACAATATAGGACGGACAGAAGGAAAGAAGGATTAGCCTTTTATATATACTAGTACCGCCTATTGGTCGAAATTCGACCTAATAAAATTGAAATAAAAAAAAAAAACCTAAAACCTTCAGTTATTTCCATTCCTTCATTACACAAATTCGTAAAGCACATCCATATATTTTGTCGTTGTTCCCATATATTTTGTTGTTGTTCCCATATAAAACTTTTACCTCTCTAAACTGGCTCAACAACCAGATATCAACATACTTTCTGTGCTTAAACACTTCTCCTCATCAATAGCTTTCGATTGATATATATTAAGCCACATCTATTGTTAGAATACGAATAGTTTTGTGTTTGCGTATTTATATATAAATTTTTTTATTTTTTTTTTTAAAGAGGTGGGTGCTGAAAGGCACCCCGGGAAAAGCTGGACATATGGCCTGGGATCGCACAAGTTTTCCAAGAAAATCTATGGAAAAAAAGACTAATTACCTGTATCCTGTTTACAGAGTGGCAGGTTTTCCCAACTCTGGAAACAGTTCTATCTTCTTCAGGTAATCGATTAAGGATTCCACCTTCAGATTCCGGGCATCCGGCAAAGTCAAGAATGGTTGGCACTGTACCAATGACCCCTGCCCCAGTTCCTGCATCCGATTTAGACCCCTCCGTGAACCAGATGAGGCCGAGTGGTTTTGCGAGATTCTCACCGTCCGCTATCCAGGATTCTCTGAGAAGTATGACAGTCTCGAATCTGCGTTTGAAAACGAATGCCGGGGACATGACGTCCGATGGCATCGAGAGTATGGGGTATGATTTGATCAGATTAGTTATGATCCCGGAATGGCCCTTGATATCTAATCGATCAATCCAGAGTCCAGCATTTCGCAGTCTATATGACGTTGCCATTGCTGTGCGTTGAACCACCAAGTGCAGGTGGAGTTCCAAAGAGGGCCTTCATGGCTGCAGTTGGCGTGGTTCTGATTGCACCCATAATACTTAAAAGAGCAAGTCTTTGGATACGGCTTAAAAGATCTCTAGCATTGGATACTAGGGTACGAGGCCACCAAACTATTGATGCGTAGGTCAGCAGAGGTTTAACCACCACATTGTACAACCAGTATAACATTTTAGGTCTTAGTCCCCAGGTGGGTCCAAAGGTTCTGCGGCAGGCCCATAGGAGCGCCGACGCTTTCTGTTCTTTGACCTCCACATGCTTTTTCCAGGTCAGCTTTTTATCTAGATATACTCCTAGATGTTTCACTGACTCGGAGAGTTGCAGTCTCGTTTCACATAGACAAGGAGTCTCAAAACCTTCGAGATTCCTATTCCTGGTGAACATAACGAGTTCAGTTTTGTCAGGATTGACGGAGAGTCCCTTGGGTCAGCTCAGCCAATGTATTGGGGAATTTTCCCGATACAAGAAGAGCTATGTCATCCGCATACGCTTGGGCGTAGTAGCCCGAGTTGTTTAAAATCCTGAGAAGGTCATCTACAACCGGACACCATAGCAGTGGAGATAGTATACTTCCTTGCGGGCATCCTCTCATAACTGATTGATTCTGTATCTCTTCCCAGACTGGTCGATGCAGTTCGAGTGGACAGCATGGTTCTTATCTATTTAGTGACAGTCAGACCCGCGCCGTGCACTTCGGCTGCCTCGCTCATGACATCGAAAGTGACATTGTCAAATGCCCCTCCTATGTCAACAAATGCACCAAGAGAGTATGATTTAGTGTCTAGAGTTTTTTAATTCTGAACACTAGTTGATGGAGTGCAGAATCCGTGGATTTGCCCTCTTGATACTCGTGTTGATTCGGGTGGAGAGGGAGGATACCTGGTATCCTCTCCATCAGGTATCTATCCATCAGCCTTTCCAGTGTCTTGAGCAAGAATGACGTGAGACTAATGGGACGGAAACTCTTGGCCTCGGTGTAGTCAGTACGACCAGGCTTAGGTATGAAGATCACACGTGACTTCCTCCATGGCGAAGGAATGTAGGCATAGGCGAGGCTCGTGCGGTAGATTTGGCGGAGTGGTTTGATTAGCAAATCAGCTCCTTTCTGAAGAAGTGCCGGGAAAATGCCATCAGCCCCTGCTGATTTATACGAGGCAAAGGTTTTGATTGCCCAGTTAGTTCTCTCGTATGTTACAATCTCTGAAGCCGTTCTCAAGTCGGTTTTTTGGGGACGAGAACTTTCGGCTTGTAGAGACGAGCATGCCGGTGATTCACGAGATTCGGGGAAATGGGTATGGAGCAGCAGCTTCACGGTTTCCTCATTAATTGAGGTGAATTCCCGATCCGACTGGCGCAGCACCGTTAATCTAGATCTCGGATCTTTGGAGAGGGCTTTTTGGAGTCTGCAAGACTGAAGGAGTTCCTCGATTTGGCCGCAGTAGCTTTTCGTTTTTTCTCGTTTTTTCCTACGAACAGCCGATTTGTACTTGCGTTGGGCCGCCTTCCAGGCTTCCCACTCACTGTTCAAACCATGCTGTTTGGCTCTGTTCGAACTTTTTCTCGTGTCTTTTCTGAGGCTCTCCAAGGATACCAAGAGCTTCAGCACCTGCTTGACTGTATATTAGCAACGAACGGTGTAGAAAGTACTGTGGTGAACCCACCTTTAATTCCACTTAGTTTTAATTCAATATAATAACTTAGTTCTATTTTTATTAATTTTTATCTAGTATGCATATTACTTGTTAAAATGATTTTTTTATTAGAACTAGTTAACTTTTAATTTATAATTATTTTCTCGATGGAAAATATTTTTAGTTTTAAGAAATCTTCTAACAAATCAAAACCAAAAACCAATTTTCAACAAATTAAAATTAAAGCCATTAATTTATATAAAATAAATATGTTATGTGCTTTTTAATTAAAATATAATTTATATATAATAAAATCATTAAAAATACAAATTATTAGTTTATGTGATTCTTAATATCATTAAATACCCCCACATAATTGGTGACACAAAACGATGCAGAGCTAAAATCTATTATTTCGCAAGCAAATTCAAAATGCAAGCTTAGGCAAATCACAATTCCTTTTTCTGATTTCAAATTGTGGTGTAACTTCTCCACAACTGAATCCAGACCATTCGTTTCACAAATTTTCAGACAACTTATTTTTGAAAAATTTCACATCACTTATTCAGGTATTCGTTCAACACGAAAATCTATCACTTCAAAATATTACTGGCCACACATGAATTCACAGATTAACCAATGGGCAGAAACTTGCTTAAATTGTCAGCAAGCAAAAATACACAAACACACCAAAGTTAATCCAAGCATTTTTCAAGTACCAAAAGGGCGATTCGAACACATTCATCTAGACTTGGTAGGACCTCTTCCGTCTTCAGGTGGTTGTTGTCACATTCTTACAATAATAGATCGTTTTACTAGATGGCCAGAAGCTTACCCCATCAAAGACATAACAGCGCAAACTGTGGCTGAAACATTTTTCACACAATATATATCAAGATTTGGTGTTCCGCATACCATCACTACGGACCAGGGTACGTAATTCGAATCGAGGTTATTTTCAGAGTTAATACGTTTTTTAGGAGCTCACAAGATTCGCACAACCATATACCATCCACAAAGTAATGGTTTGGTTGAGAGACTTCACAGAACTTTAAAAACTGCGTTAATGGCAAGAGATAATTGTTTAGATTGGAAGATAGAACTTCCTATCATACTTCGGTCGGCTTTTAAAGAAGATCTTCGTTGTTCTGCTGCAGAATTGGTTTACGGACTTCCCGGAGAATTTTTTACCACGTCACAATACACTCTAGACGCACCTCAAATAGTTCTGGAACTTACGAAATTATTTAATGACCTTAAACCAACCGAAACACGATTACATGATACAGGTAAAACATTTATCCATCCAAGTCATGATACTTGCACCCATGTCTTTGTAAGAATCGATCATCATCGCCCTGGTTTAACTCCTCCATACGAAGGACCCTTTGAAATTGTTCGCCGCACACGTAACCACGTTTATATTACAAAGGGAGGTAGGATCACCCCGATACACATTAGCAGAACTAAACCTGCACATTTCATGAACTCTCCACCCAACAAAATTATAGCTAAAAAAAACAGTTAGTTTTAATTCAATATAATAACTTAGTTCTATTTTTATTAATTTTTATCTAGTATGGTCGTGGGTTCGGGCCCCACGTTGGGCGCCCCAATTATGTGGGGATATTTAATGATATTAAGAATCACATAAACTAATAAATTTTATTTTTAATGATTTTATTATATATAAACTATATTTTTATTAAAAAGCACATAACATATTTATTTTATATAAATTAATGGCTTTAATTTTAATTTGTTGAAAATTGGTTTTTGGTTTTGATTTGTTGGAAGATTTCTTAAAACTAAAAATATTTTCCATCGAGAAAATAATTATAAATTAAAAGGTAACTAGTTCTAAAAAAAAATCATTTTAATAAGTAATATGCATACTAGATAAATATTAATAAAAATAGAACTAAGTTATTATATTGAATTAAAACTAAGTGGAATTTAAAGGTGGGTTCACCACAGTACTATATATGATGCCATACAGTTTTTGATTTGGAGATATATAGATGGCTACAATAACAATTTTTTTCTATCCAAAGTTTGACATTCAACAATGCAAACATCACCAATTGGCGATAAAGTCAATGTATTTGGGCTGGATCGTGAAGCCGTCATATAAATGTTTGGTATGACAATGTTCACTGTTTCATATTAATTATGATAAATTGCCACTCCTCCTACTCGAGTGCTTGGTCGTTTGTATTTAATGACACAATAAAAGCTAGGTATGCTAATGTCCTCCTCATCATTTAACCAAGTGTCGGATAATATTACGACATTTGATTTGGAAATGACAGCGTCTGTGATATCCTCGGAATGAGCTCGAAGACTTTGACAATTGAGAGTGTATGTCGATAATCCTGAAATCAAGTACTTGTTTATCAATAGTTTCTAAACAATTCGTTGGGAGTCTTAGAAATTCATCTTGTAGGTGTACCATTGCTATTGCTGCTCTCCGGCCATGATGAAAGGACCGATCATCACCCATTGTACTAATCCATAGTCGTTGGATACTAGTTACACGTGACAAAGCGACATATACTAACGATTGCGAGTGTTTTTTATCATATTCGTAGAAGACTTCGAAATATGTACTTCCTTGAGACTTATGTATAGTGGTGGCATATGTACACACTAATGGTAAATGGGACTCTTTCGCATTGTTATTGACAGCTATTGTTGATGATCTTCGCCCGATTGGTACAACCGATATGCTAATGTTATTTGCCATCATGTGCCCCGCAAGTTTTTTTCTAATTTTTTCACCACTCTTCAGCGAATCCGGAACATCAAGCCATGCAAATTTGACTTTTCTTGAATCATCTATATCGATATGGACTAATTTGCCCGTTACACCGTTTGTTAATGTTTTTGCAACTATGTAAATGTGATCGGAATGGAAAGTGTAGAAATCGTATGATATGAACCGATGTGTTGCGAAGTATCGTACTCTTTAGTTTTATAATTAGAAGATGTAAAAATGTGATGCTACAAAAATACAATATAAGGCGAGCAAGCCATAAGATATTTCCAATGTCAAAAAATTTTATTGAGTCCAACCCCGAAGCGGTGCAATATAGAACTATTTTATCTTCGACAGAACTATTCCCCATAAAAACCTCCACAACTTTTCCGAACATTGCAATCGCATCTGACACCTATATAAAAAGTTCAAAGTGTTCAAATATTGTTATTGAATACAACGCCAAAACGGTGAGGAATAGAACTATTGGGTCTTGGACGGAAATAATCCTCATAAAAACCTCCACAATATTGCTGAACATTGTAATCGTCTATAACGTCCATATAATAAGATTTTTGTAATTCAATAAAGAATTTGTATCGACTACAGCGCCAATCCGGTGGGAGGTAGAACTATTTGGTCTTCGAAGGAAATAATCCTCATGAAAACCTCCACAATATTGCTGAACAGATTGTAATCGTGTATAACGTCCATATAATAAAATGTTTGTAATGCAACGCTTATGACGGAGAACCGTCATGAAACGTTACATAAAAACGTGACGGGCTTGAAAAATCGCTCTAATGCGCTAAAAGAAGTTTCACTTCAAAAACTTAAAATAATTGAATAGTTTTTATTTAGTTTCCTTGATAAATTTTTAAATTGTTTTTAGTATTTAGGTTGTTGTTTATACTACTACTACTCTAGTCGGTAGATGACAATGCAATTTTTTATTAGGAACTGATACACATTTTATATTTTCCACAATGATTCGACTTTATTCTGAATCTTCAACACGGGATCAACATTATTTATACAGTCATGTATAAAGAAATAGGTAAATGGATTTTTTTTGTTAATGCTGATTTAAACTAACTATATAGGTTTTTTTCAAAACGGAACTTCGTACCGCCTCAGAATCAGTAAATGTTGTGTTAACTTATTAGCTGAATTAAATTCAGTTTTCTATTAAGATAATAAATGACTACTTAAAATGAATTAAGTTCAATAAATGTACAAAAATTAAAAGGAAATGTATTTTAATTACATTGAAATGAATATAATTCACGTGGCATTTGCTTTATTGAAGCGAATCGAAATGATTCGCGTAGCATTGTTGCACTACTTTCTGTTAACTATTTGCTGGATGGGTTTCGAGTGAAACCCATGATTCCATTCATTGAAGCACCTTGTGATATACGACAGTTTTCGTTTTGTTGTTAGGTGCGAGAACGAACAAAGCGAATGGTTTGCCGACACGTAAACATGCTACGTACAATTGACCGTGAGAGAAACATTCATTTTCTAGATTCAGGCCACAAACACTCAAGGATTGACTTTGTGATTTGTTGACCATGGCGAATGCAAGACGAATCGGAAATTGAATTCGTTTAAACTCGAATGGGATATCGGTTGGGATCATCGGAATTCTCGGAATGAGAACTTCCTCATCCTTGAACTTTCCTTTGAGTATCGTCGCGTGAATCACATTGCCCATGAGTTTTATCACCACCAAACGCGTTCCGTTACATGGTTTTGGTTGGCTCCGATTTCGAAGCATTATGACTATGGAGAAATTTTCGGCACCTCCACAACTTTGCTGAACATTGTTTTCGCATGTGACTTCTATATGAAAAGTTCGTAAATTTGTATTGCCTCCAGCGCCAAAGCGGTGAGAAATAGAACTTTGCCGTGTACGTCAGAATGTCCGGCGTAAAAATCTTAATAGGATTGCCTCAGATCAGAATCATGTCCGATGTATATTTCAGATTATAAATGAGGTTTTCCGAAATGAGCTTTCAAGCCCCCTTTGTAATCCCACCGACTCCCAATCTCCCTGGAAACAAAACTTCTCCACGTTTCAAGTAATTCTCTACAACATATCAAAAAGTGTTTTTTTTTGCTCAACGAATTTTCTTTTCGGACAATATAGGACGGACAGAAGGAAAGAAGGATTAGCCTTTTATATATACTAGTACCGCCTATTGGTCGAAATTCGACCTAATAAAATTGAAATAAAAAAAAAAAACCTTCTAAAACCTTCAGTTATTTCCATTCCTTCATTACACAAATTCGTAAAGCACATCCATATATTTTGTCGTTGTTCCCATATATTTTGTTGTTGTTCCCATATAAAACTTTTACCTCTCTAAACTGGCTCAACAACCAGATATCAACATACTTTCTGTGCTTAAACACTTCTCCTCATCAATAGCTTTCGATTGATATATATTAAGCCACATCTATTGTTAGAATACGAATAGTTTTGTGTTTGCGTATTTATATATAAATTTTTTTATTTTTTTTTTTAAAGAGGTGGGTGCTGAAAGGCACCCCGGGAAAAGCTGGACATATGGCCTGGGATCGCACAAGTTTTCCAAGAAAATCTATGGAAAAAAAGACTAATTACCTGTATCCTGTTTACAGAGTGGCAGGTTTTCCCAACTCTGGAAACAGTTCTATCTTCTTCAGGTAATCGATTAAGGATTCCACCTTCAGATTCCGGGCATCCGGCAAAGTCAAGAATGGTTGGCACTGTACCAATGACCCCTGCCCCAGTTCCTGCATCCGATTTAGACCCATCCGTGAACCAGATGAGGCCGAGTGGTTTTGCGAGATTCTCACCGTCCGCTATCCAGGATTCTCTGAGAAGTATGACAGTCTCGAATCTGCGTTTGAAAACGAATGCCGGGGACATGACGTCCGATGGCATCGAGAGTATGGGGTATGATTTGATCAGATTAGTTATGATCCCGGAATGGCCCTTGATATCTAATCGATCAATCCAGAGTCCAGCATTTCGCAGTCTATATGACGTTGCCATTGCTGTGCGTTGAACCACCAAGTGCAGGTGGAGTTCCAAAGAGGGCCTTCATGGCTGCAGTTGGCGTGGTTCTGATTGCACCCATAATACTTAAAAGAGCAAGTCTTTGGATACGGCTTAAAAGATCTCTAGCATTGGATACTAGGGTACGAGGCCACCAAACTATTGATGCGTAGGTCAGCAGAGGTTTAACCACCACATTGTACAACCAGTATAACATTTTAGGTTTTAGTCCCCAGGTGGGTCCAAAGGTTCTGCGGCAGGCCCATAGGAGCGCCGACGCTTTCTGTTCTTTGACCTCCACATGCTTTTTCCAGGTCAGCTTTTTATCTAGATATACTCCTAGATGTTTCACTGACTCGGAGAGTTGCAGTCTCGTTTCACATAGACAAGGAGCCTCAAAACCTTCGAGATTCCTATTCCTGGTGAACATAACGAGTTCAGTTTTGTCAGGATTGACGGAGAGTCCCTTGGGTCAGCTCAGCCAATGTATTGGGGAATTTTCCCGATACAAGAAGAGCTATGTCATCCGCATACGCTTGGGCGTAGTAGCCCGAGTTGTTTAAAATCCTGAGAAGGTCATCTACAACCGGACACCATAGCAGTGGAGATAGTATACTTCCTTGCGGGCATCCTCTCATAACTGATTGATTCTGTATCTCTTCCCAGACTGGTCGATGCAGTTCGAGTGGACAGCATGGTTCTTATCTATCTAGTGACAGTCAGACCCGCGCCGTGCACTTCGGCTGCCTCGCTCATGACATCGAAAGTGACATTGTCAAATGCCCCTCCTATGTCAACAAATGCACCAAGAGAGTATGATTTAGTGTCTAGAGTTTTTTAATTCTGAACACTAGTTGATGGAGTGCAGAATCCGTGGATTTGCCCTCTTGATACTCGTGTTGATTCGGGTGGAGAGGGAGGATACCTGGTATCCTCTCCATCAGGTATCTATCCATCAGCCTTTCCAGTGTCTTGAGCAAGAATGACGTGAGACTAATGGGACGGAAACTCTTGGCCTCGGTGTAGTCAGTACGACCAGGCTTAGGTATGAAGATCACACGTGACTTCCTCCATGGCGAAGGAATGTAGGCATAGGCGAGGCTCGTGCGGTAGATATGGCGGAGTGGTTTGATTAGCAAATCAGCTCCTTTCTGAAGAAGTGCCGGGAAAATGCCATCAGCCCCTGCTGATTTATACGAGGCAAAGGTTTTGATTGCCCAGTTAGTTCTCTCGTATGTTACAATCTCTGAAGCCGTTCTCAAGTCGGTTTTTTGGGGACGAGAACTTTCGGCTTGTAGAGACGAGCATGCCGGTGATTCACGAGATTCGGGGAAATGGGTATGGAGCAGCAGCTTCACGGTTTCCTCATTAATTGAGGTGAATTCCCGATCCGACTGGCGCAGCACCGTTAATCTAGATCTCGGATCTTTGGAGAGGGCTTTTTGGAGTCTGCAAGACTGAAGGAGTTCCTCGATTTGGCCGCAGTAGCTTTTCGTTTTTTCTCGTTTTTTCCTACGAACAGCCGATTTGTACTTGCGTTGGGCCGCCTTCCAGGCTTCCCACTCACTGTTCAAACCATGCTGTTTGGCTCTGTTCGAACTTTTTCTCGTGTCTTTTCTGAGGCTCTCCAAGGATACCAAGAGCTTCAGCACCTGCTTGACTGTATATTAGCAACGAACGGTGTAGAAAGTACTGTGGTGAACCCACCTTTAATTCCACTTAGTTTTAATTCAATATAATAACTTAGTTCTATTTTTATTAATTTTTATCTAGTATGCATATTACTTGTTAAAATGATTTTTTTATTAGAACTAGTTAACTTTTAATTTATAATTATTTTCTCGATGGAAAATATTTTTAGTTTTAAGAAATCTTCTAACAAATCAAAACCAAAAACCAATTTTCAACAAATTAAAATTAAAGCCATTAATTTATATAAAATAAATATGTTATGTGCTTTTTAATTAAAATATAATTTATATATAATAAAATCATTAAAAATACAAATTATTAGTTTATGTGATTCTTAATATCATTAAATACCCCCACATAATTGGTGACACAAAACGATGCAGAGCTAAAATCTATTATTTCGCAAGCAAATTCAAAATGCAAGCTTAGGCAAATCACAATTCCTTTTTCTGATTTCAAATTGTGGTGTAACTTCTCCACAACTGAATCCAGACCATTCGTTTCACAAATTTTCAGACAACTTATTTTTGAAAAATTTCACATCACTTATTCAGGTATTCGTTCAACACGAAAATCTATCACTTCAAAATATTACTGGCCACACATGAATTCACAGATTAACCAATGGGCAGAAACTTGCTTAAATTGTCAGCAAGCAAAAATACACAAACACACCAAAGTTAATCCAAGCATTTTTCAAGTACCAAAAGGGCGATTCGAACACATTCATCTAGACTTGGTAGGACCTCTTCCGTCTTCAGGTGGTTGTTGTCACATTCTTACAATAATAGATCGTTTTACTAGATGGCCAGAAGCTTACCCCATCAAAGACATAACAGCGCAAACTGTGGCTGAAACATTTTTCACACAATATATATCAAGATTTGGTGTTCCGCATACCATCACTACGGACCAGGGTACGTAATTCGAATCGAGGTTATTTTCAGAGTTAATACGTTTTTTAGGAGCTCACAAGATTCGCACAACCATATACCATCCACAAAGTAATGGTTTGGTTGAGAGACTTCACAGAACTTTAAAAACTGCGTTAATGGCAAGAGATAATTGTTTAGATTGGAAGATAGAACTTCCTATCATACTTCGGTCGGCTTTTAAAGAAGATCTTCGTTGTTCTGCTGCAGAATTGGTTTACGGACTTCCCGGAGAATTTTTTACCACGTCACAATACACTCTAGACGCACCTCAAATAGTTCTGGAACTTACGAAATTATTTAATGACCTTAAACCAACCGAAACACGATTACATGATACAGGTAAAACATTTATCCATCCAAGTCATGATACTTGCACCCATGTCTTTGTAAGAATCGATCATCATCGCCCTGGTTTAACTCCTCCATACGAAGGACCCTTTGAAATTGTTCGCCGCACACGTAACCACGTTTATATTACAAAGGGAGGTAGGATCACCCCGATACACATTAGCAGAACTAAACCTGCACATTTCATGAACTCTCCACCCAACAAAATTATAGCTAAAAAAAACAGTTAGTTTTAATTCAATATAATAACTTAGTTCTATTTTTATTAATTTTTATCTAGTATGGTCGTGGGTTCGGGCCCCACGTTGGGCGCCCCAATTATGTGGGGATATTTAATGATATTAAGAATCACATAAACTAATAAATTTTATTTTTAATGATTTTATTATATATAAACTATATTTTTATTAAAAAGCACATAACATATTTATTTTATATAAATTAATGGCTTTAATTTTAATTTGTTGAAAATTGGTTTTTGGTTTTGATTTGTTGGAAGATTTCTTAAAACTAAAAATATTTTCCATCGAGAAAATAATTATAAATTAAAAGTTAACTAGTTCTAAAAAAAAATCATTTTAATAAGTAATATGCATACTAGATAAATATTAATAAAAATAGAACTAAGTTATTATATTGAATTAAAACTAAGTGGAATTTAAAGGTGGGTTCACCACAGTACTATATATGATGCCATACAGTTTTTGATTTGGAGATATATAGATGGCTACAATAACAATTTTTTTCTATCCAAAGTTTGACATTCAACAATGCAAACATCACCAATTGGCGATAAAGTCAATGTATTTGGGCTGGATCGTGAAGCCGTCATATAAATGTTTGGTATGACAATGTTCACTGTTTCATATTAATTATGATAAATTGCCACTCCTCCTACTCGAGTGCTTGGTCGTTTGTATTTAATGACACAATAAAAGCTAGGTATGCTAATGTCCTCCTCATCATTTAACCAAGTGTCGGATAATATTACGACATTTGATTTGGAAATGACAGCGTCTGTGATATCCTCGGAATGAGCTCGAAGACTTTGACAATTGAGAGTGTATGTCGATAATCCTGAAATCAAGTACTTGTTTATCAATAGTTTCTAAACAATTCGTTGGGAGTCTTAGAAATTCATCTTGTAGGTGTACCATTGCTATTGCTGCTCTCCGGCCATGATGAAAGGACCGATCATCACCCATTGTACTAATCCATAGTCGTTGGATACTAGTTACACGTGACAAAGCGACATATACTAACGATTGCGAGTGTTTTTATCATATTCGTAGAAGACTTCGAAATATGTACTTCCTTGAGACTTATGTATAGTAGTGGCATATGTACACACTAATGGTAAATGGGACTCTTTCGCATTGTTATTGACAGCTATTGTTGATGATCTTCGCCCGATTGGTACAACCGATATGCTAATGTTATTTGCCATCATGTGCCCCGCAAGTTTTTTTCTAATTTTTTCACCACTCTTCAGCGAATCCGGAACATCAAGCCATGCAAATTTGACTTTTCTTGAATCATCTAGATCGATATGGACTAATTTGCCCGTTACACCGTTTGTTAATGTTTTTGCAACTATGTAAATGTGATCGGAATGGAAAGTGTAGAAATCGTATGATATGAACCGATGTGTTGCGAAGTATCGTACTCTTTAGTTTTATAATTAGAAGATGTAAAAATGTGATGCTACAAAAATACAATATAAGGCGAGCAAGCCATAAGATATTTCCAATGTCAAAAAATTTTATTGAGTCCAACCCCGAAGCGGTGCAATATAGAACTATTTTATCTTCGACAGAACTATTCCCCATAAAAACCTCCACAACTTTTCCGAACATTGCAATCGCATCTGACACCTATATAAAAAGTTCAAAGTGTTCAAATATTGTTATTGAATACAACGCCAAAACGGTGAGGAATAGAACTATTGGGTCTTGGACGGAAATAATCCTCATAAAAACCTCCACAATATTGCTGAACATTGTAATCGTCTATAACGTCCATATAATAAGATTTTTGTAATTCAATAAAGAATTTGTATCGACTACAGCGCCAATCCGGTGGGAGGTAGAACTATTTGGTCTTCGAAGGAAATAATCCTCATGAAAACCTCCACAATATTGCTGAACAGATTGTAATCGTGTATAACGTCCATATAATAAAATGTTTGTAATGCAACGCTTATGACGGAGAACCGTCATGAAACGTTACATAAAAACGTGACGGGCTTGAAAAATCGCTCTAATGCGCTAAAAGAAGTTTCACTTCAAAAACTTAAAATAATTGAATAGTTTTTATTTAGTTTCCTTGATAAATTTTTAAATTGTTTTTAGTATTTAGGTTGTTGTTTATACTACTACTACTCTGTCGGTAGATGACAATGCAATTTTTTATTAGGAACTGATACACATTTTATATTTTCCACAATGATTCGACTTTATTCTGAATCTTCAACACGCGATCAACATTATTTATACAGTCATGTATAAAGAAATAGGTAAATGGATTTTTTTTGTTAATGCTGATTTAAACTAACTATATAGGTTTTTTTCAAAACGGAACTTCGTACCGCCTCAGAATCAGTAAATGTTGTGTTTACTTATTAGCTGAATTAAATTCAGTTTTCTATTAAGATAATAAATGACTACTTAAAATGAATTAAGTTCAATAAATGTACAAAAATTAAAAGGAAATGTATTTTAATTATATTGAAATGAATATAATTCACGTGGCATTTGCTTTATTGAAGCGAATCGAAATGATTCGCGTAGCATTGTTGCACTACTTTCTGTTAACTATTTGCTGGATGGGTTTCGAGTGAAACCCATGATTCCATTCATTGAAGCACCTTGTGATATACGACAGTTTTCGTTTTGTTGTTAGGTGCGAGAACGAACAAAGCGGATGGTTTGCCGACACGTAAACATGCTACGTACAATTGACCGTGAGAGAAACATTCATTTTCTAGATTCAGGCCACAAACACTCAAGGATTGACTTTGTGATTTGTTGACCATGGCGAATGCAAGACGAATCGGAAATTGAATTCGTTTAAACTCGAATGGGATATCGGTTGGGATCATCGGAATTCTCGGAATGAGAACTTCCTCACCCTTGAACTTTCCTTTGAGTATCGTCGCGTGAATCACATTGCCCATGAGTTTTATCACCACCAAACGCGTTCCGTTACATGGTTTTGGTTGGCTCCGATTTCGAAGCATTATGACTATGGAGAAATTTTCGGCACCTCCACAACTTTGCTAAACATTGTTTTCGCATGTGACTTCTATATGAAAAGTTCGTAAATTTGTATTGCCTCCAGCGCCAAAGCGGTGAGAAATAGAACTTTGCCGTGTACGTCAGAATGTCCGGCGTAAAAATCTTAATAGGATTGCCTCAGATCAGAATCATGTCCGATGTATATTTCAGATTATAAATGAGGTTTTCCGAAATGAGCTTTCAAGCCCCCTTTGTAATCCCACCGACTCCCAATCTCCCCGGAAACAAAACTTCTCCACGTTTCAAGTAATTCTCTACAACATATCAAAAAGTGTTTTTTTTTGCTCAACGAATTTTCTTTTCGGACAATATAGGACGGACAGAAGGAAAGAAGGATTAGCCTTTTATATATACTAGTACCGCCTATTGGTCGAAATTCGACCTAATAAAATTGAAATAATAAAAAAAAACCTTCTAAAACCTTCAGTTATTTCCATTCCTTCATTACACAAATTCGTAAAGCACATCCATATATTTTGTCGTTGTTCCCATATATTTTGTTGTTGTTCCCATATAAAACTTTTACCTCTCTAAACTGGCTCAACAACCAGATATCAACATACTTTCTGTGCTTAAACACTTCTCCTCATCAATAGCTTTCGATTGATATATATTAAGCCACATCTATTGTTAGAATACGAATAGTTTTGTGTTTGCGTATTTATATATAAATTTTTTTATTTTTTTTTTTAAAGAGGTGGGTGCTGAAAGGCACCCCGGGAAAAGCTGGACATATGGCCTGGGATCGCACAAGTTTTCCAAGAAAATCTATGGAAAAAAAGACTAATTACCTGTATCCTGTTTACAGAGTGGCAGGTTTTCCCAACTCTGGAAACAGTTCTATCTTCTTCAGGTAATCGATTAAGGATTCCACCTTCAGATTCCGGGCATCCGGCAAAGTCAAGAATGGTTGGCACTGTACCAATGACCCCTGCCCCAGTTCCTGCATCCGATTTAGACCCATCCGTGAACCAGATGAGGCCGAGTGGTTTTGCGAGATTCTCACCGTCCGCTATCCAGGATTCTCTGAGAAGTATGACAGTCTCGAATCTGCGTTTGAAAACGAATGCCGGGGACATGACGTCCGATGGCATCGAGAGTATGGGGTATGATTTGATCAGATTAGTTATGATCCCGGAATGGCCCTTGATATCTAATCGATCAATCCAGAGTCCAGCATTTCGCAGTCTATATGACGTTGCCATTGCTGTGCGTTGAACCACCAAGTGCAGGTGGAGTTCCAAAGAGGGCCTTCATGGCTGCAGTTGGCGTGGTTCTGATTGCACCCATAATACTTAAAAGAGCAAGTCTTTGGATACGGCTTAAAAGATCTCTAGCATTGGATACTAGGGTACGAGGCCACCAAACTATTGATGCGTAGGTCAGCAGAGGTTTAACCACCACATTGTACAACCAGTATAACATTTTAGGTTTTAGTCCCCAGGTGGGTCCAAAGGTTCTGCGGCAGGCCCATAGGAGCGCCGACGCTTTCTGTTCTTTGACCTCCACATGCTTTTTCCAGGTCAGCTTTTTATCTAGATATACTCCTAGATGTTTCACTGACTCGGAGAGTTGCAGTCTCGTTTCACATAGACAAGGAGCCTCAAAACCTTCGAGATTCCTATTCCTGGTGAACATAACGAGTTCAGTTTTGTCAGGATTGACGGAGAGTCCCTTGGGTCAGCTCAGCCAATGTATTGGGGAATTTTCCCGATACAAGAAGAGCTATGTCATCCGCATACGCTTGGGCGTAGTAGCCCGAGTTGTTTAAAATCCTGAGAAGGTCATCTACAACCGGACACCATAGCAGTGGAGATAGTATACTTCCTTGCGGGCATCCTCTCATAACTGATTGATTCTGTATCTCTTCCCAGACTGGTCGATGCAGTTCGAGTGGACAGCATGGTTCTTATCTATCTAGTGACAGTCAGACCCGCGCCGTGCACTTCGGCTGCCTCGCTCATGACATCGAAAGTGACATTGTCAAATGCCCCTCCTATGTCAACAAATGCACCAAGAGAGTATGATTTAGTGTCTAGAGTTTTTTAATTCTGAACACTAGTTGATGGAGTGCAGAATCCGTGGATTTGCCCTCTTGATACTCGTGTTGATTCGGGTGGAGAGGGAGGATACCTGGTATCCTCTCCATCAGGTATCTATCCATCAGCCTTTCCAGTGTCTTGAGCAAGAATGACGTGAGACTAATGGGACGGAAACTCTTGGCCTCGGTGTAGTCAGTACGACCAGGCTTAGGTATGAAGATCACACGTGACTTCCTCCATGGCGAAGGAATGTAGGCATAGGCGAGGCTCGTGCGGTAGATATGGCGGAGTGGTTTGATTAGCAAATCAGCTCCTTTATGAAGAAGTGCCGGGAAAATGCCATCAGCCCCTGCTGATTTATACGAGGCAAAGGTTTTGATTGCCCAGTTAGTTCTCTCGTATGTTACAATCTCTGAAGCCGTTCTCAAGTCGGTTTTTTGGGGACGAGAACTTTCGGCTTGTAGAGACGAGCATGCCGGTGATTCACGAGATTCGGGGAAATGGGTATGGAGCAGCAGCTTCACGGTTTCCTCATTAATTGAGGTGAATTCCCGATCCGACTGGCGCAGCACCGTTAATCTAGATCTCGGATCTTTGGAGAGGGCTTTTTGGAGTCTGCAAGACTGAAGGAGTTCCTCGATTTGGCCGCAGTAGCTTTTCGTTTTTTCTCGTTTTTTCCTACGAACAGCCGATTTGTACTTGCGTTGGGCCGCCTTCCAGGCTTCCCACTCACTGTTCAAACCATGCTGTTTGGCTCTGTTCGAACTTTTTCTCGTGTTTTTTCTGAGGCTCTCCAAGGATACCAAGAGCTTCAGCACCTGCTTGACTGTATATTAGCAACGAACGGTGTAGAAAGTACTGTGGTGAACCCACCTTTAATTCCACTTAGTTTTAATTCAATATAATAACTTAGTTCTATTTTTATTAATTTTTATCTAGTATGCATATTACTTGTTAAAATGATTTTTTATTTAGAACTAGTTAACTTTTAATTTATAATTATTTTCTCGATGGAAAATATTTTTAGTTTTAAGAAATCTTCTAACAAATCAAAACCAAAAACCAATTTTCAACAAATTAAAATTAAAGCCATTAATTTATATAAAATAAATATGTTATGTGCTTTTTAATTAAAATATAATTTATATATAATAAAATCATTAAAAATACAAATTATTAGTTTATGTGATTCTTAATATCATTAAATACCCCCACATAATTGGTGACACAAAACGATGCAGAGCTAAAATCTATTATTTCGCAAGCAAATTCAAAATGCAAGCTTAGGCAAATCACAATTCCTTTTTCTGATTTCAAATTGTGGTGTAACTTCTCCACAACTGAATCCAGACCATTCGTTTCACAAATTTTCAGACAACTTATTTTTGAAAAATTTCACATCACTTATTCAGGTATTCGTTCAACACGAAAATCTATCACTTCAAAATATTACTGGCCACACATGAATTCACAGATTAACCAATGGGCAGAAACTTGCTTAAATTGTCAGCAAGCAAAAATACACAAACACACCAAAGTTAATCCAAGCATTTTTCAAGTACCAAAAGGGCGATTCGAACACATTCATCTAGACTTGGTAGGACCTCTTCCGTCTTCAGGTGGTTGTTGTCACATTCTTACAATAATAGATCGTTTTACTAGATGGCCAGAAGCTTACCCCATCAAAGACATAACAGCGCAAACTGTGGCTGAAACATTTTTCACACAATATATATCAAGATTTGGTGTTCCGCATACCATCACTACGGACCAGGGTACGTAATTCGAATCGAGGTTATTTTCAGAGTTAATACGTTTTTTAGGAGCTCACAAGATTCGCACAACCATATACCATCCACAAAGTAATGGTTTGGTTGAGAGACTTCACAGAACTTTAAAAACTGCGTTAATGGCAAGAGATAATTGTTTAGATTGGAAGATAGAACTTCCTATCATACTTCGGTCGGCTTTTAAAGAAGATCTTCGTTGTTCTGCTACAGAATTGGTTTACGGACTTCCCGGAGAATTTTTTACCACGTCACAATACACTCTAGACGCACCTCAAATAGTTCTGGAACTTACGAAATTATTTAATGACCTTAAACCAACCGAAACACGATTACATGATACAGGTAAAACATTTATCCATCCAAGTCATGATACTTGCACCCATGTCTTTGTAAGAATCGATCATCATCGCCCTGGTTTAACTCCTCCATACGAAGGACCCTTTGAAATTGTTCGCCGCACACGTAACCACGTTTATATTACAAAGGGAGGTAGGATCACCCCGATACACATTAGCAGAACTAAACCTGCACATTTCATGAACTCTCCACCCAACAAAATTATAGCTAAAAAAAACAGTTAGTTTTAATTCAATATAATAACTTAGTTCTATTTTTATTAATTTTTATCTAGTATGGTCGTGGGTTCGGGCCCCACGTTGGGCGCCCCAATTATGTGGGGATATTTAATGATATTAAGAATCACATAAACTAATAAATTTTATTTTTAATGATTTTATTATATATAAACTATATTTTTATTAAAAAGCACATAACATATTTATTTTATATAAATTAATGGCTTTAATTTTAATTTGTTGAAAATTGGTTTTTGGTTTTGATTTGTTGGAAGATTTCTTAAAACTAAAAATATTTTCCATCGAGAAAATAATTATAAATTAAAAGGTAACTAGTTCTAAAAAAAAATCATTTTAATAAGTAATATGCATACTAGATAAATATTAATAAAAATAGAACTAAGTTATTATATTGAATTAAAACTAAGTGGAATTTAAAGGTGGGTTCACCACAGTACTATATATGATGCCATACAGTTTTTGATTTGGAGATATATAGATGGCTACAATAACAATTTTTTCTATCCAAAGTTTGACATTCAACAATGCAAACATCACCAATTGGCGATAAAGTCAATGTATTTGGGCTGGATCGTGAAGCCGTCATATAAATGTTTGGTATGACAATGTTCACTGTTTCATATTAATTATGATAAATTGCCACTCCTCCTACTCGAGTGCTTGGTCGTTTGTATTTAATGACACAATAAAAGCTAGGTATGCTAATGTCCTCCTCATCATTTAACCAAGTGTCGGATAATATTACGACATTTGATTTGGAAATGACAGCGTCTGTGATATCCTCGGAATGAGCTCGAAGACTTTGACAATTGAGAGTGTATGTCGATAATCCTGAAATCAAGTACTTGTTTATCAATAGTTTCTAAACAATTCGTTGGGAGTCTTAGAAATTCATCTTGTAGGTGTACCATTGCTATTGCTGCTCTCCGGCCATGATGAAAGGACCGATCATCACCCATTGTACTAATCCATAGTCGTTGGATACTAGTTACACGTGACAAAGCGACATATACTAACGATTGCGAGTGTTTTTTATCATATTCGTAGAAGACTTCGAAATATGTACTTCCTTGAGACTTATGTATAGTGGTGGCATATGTACACACTAATGGTAAATGGGACTCTTTCGCATTGTTATTGACAGCTATTGTTGATGATCTTCGCCCGATTGGTACAACCGATATGCTAATGTTATTTGCCATCATGTGCCCCGCAAGTTTTTTTCTAATTTTTTCACCACTCTTCAGCGAATCCGGAACATCAAGCCATGCAAATTTGACTTTTCTTGAATCATCTAGATCGATATGGACTAATTTGCCCGTTACACCGTTTGTTAATGTTTTTGCAACTATGTAAATGTGATCGGAATGGAAAGTGTAGAAATCGTATGATATGAACCGATGTGTTGCGAAGTATCGTACTCTTTAGTTTTATAATTAGAAGATGTAAAAATGTGATGCTACAAAAATACAATATAAGGCGAGCAAGCCATAAGATATTTCCAATGTCAAAAAATTTTATTGAGTCCAACCCCGAAGCGGTGCAATATAGAACTATTTTATCTTCGACAGAACTATTCCCCATAAAAACCTCCACAACTTTTCCGAACATTGCAATCGCATCTGACACCTATATAAAAAGTTCAAAGTGTTCAAATATTGTTATTGAATACAACGCCAAAACGGTGAGGAATAGAACTATTGGGTCTTGGACGGAAATAATCCTCATAAAAACCTCCACAATATTGCTGAACATTGTAATCGTCTATAACGTCCATATAATAAGATTTTTGTAATTCAATAAAGAATTTGTATCGACTACAGCGCCAATCCGGTGGGAGGTAGAACTATTTGGTCTTCGAAGGAAATAATCCTCATGAAAACCTCCACAATATTGCTGAACAGATTGTAATCGTGTATAACGTCCATATAATAAAATGTTTGTAATGCAACGCTTATGACGGAGAACCGTCATGAAACGTTACATAAAAACGTGACGGGCTTGAAAAATCGCTCTAATGCGCTAAAAGAAGTTTCACTTCAAAAACTTAAAATAATTGAATAGTTTTTATTTAGTTTCCTTGATAAATTTTTAAATTGTTTTTAGTATTTAGGTTGTTGTTTATACTACTACTACTCTAGTCGGTAGATGACAATGCAATTTTTTATTAGGAACTGATACACATTTTATATTTTCCACAATGATTCGACTTTATTCTGAATCTTCAACACGGGATCAACATTATTTATACAGTCATGTATAAAGAAATAGGTAAATGGATTTTTTTTGTTAATGCTGATTTAAACTAACTATATAGGTTTTTTTCAAAACGGAACTTCGTACCGCCTCAGAATCAGTAAATGTTGTGTTAACTTATTAGCTGAATTAAATTCAGTTTTCTATTAAGATAATAAATGACTACTTAAAATGAATTAAGTTCAATAAATGTACAAAAATTAAAAGGAAATGTATTTTAATTACATTGAAATGAATATAATTCACGTGGCATTTGCTTTATTGAAGCGAATCGAAATGATTCGCGTAGCATTGTTGCACTACTTTCTGTTAACTATTTGCTGGATGGGTTTCGAGTGATACCCATGATTCCATTCATTGAAGCACCTTGTGATATACGACAGTTTTCGTTTTGTTGTTAGGTGCGAGAACGAACAAAGCGGATGGTTTGCCGACACGTAAACATGCTACGTACAATTGACCGTGAGAGAAACATTCATTTTCTAGATTCAGGCCACAAACACTCAAGGATTGACTTTGTGATTTGTTGACCATGGCGAATGCAAGACGAATCGGAAATTGAATTCGTTTAAACTCGAATGGGATATCGGTTGGGATCATCGGAATTCTCGGAATGAGAACTTCCTCACCCTTGAACTTTCCTTTGAGTATCGTCGCGTGAATCACATTGCCCATGAGTTTTATCACCACCAAACGCGTTCCGTTACATGGTTTTGGTTGGCTCCGATTTCGAAGCATTATGACTATGGAGAAATTTTCGGCAGATGGATAGTTTAGCAATCCAACTCGCATGTTTATCGTCAGCTGAACTTTCTTCACATAGCGCCAGAGAGTCGGTGATTTGAGGCAAGCATTTTTTTCATCGGCAGCGGTCGATCTTGGAATGGCTGGTAGTGTTTGGCGGAAATCGCCAGACAGTAGAATCATTGCGCCTCCAAAACATCTTGAGTCATTGCGCAGATCTTTCATAGTTCGGTTCAGTGCTTCCAATGCGCGCTAGTGCGCCATTGTGCATTCATCCCAGATTATGATTTTACTGGCTACCAAAACTTTGGCCGTTGCTGAGTGTTTCGCAATGTTGCATGTCGATTGTTCAGTCGTTTGAAGGTTTAACGGGAATTTCAACGCTGAATGAGCCGTTCGGCATCCTTCTAGCAACGTGGTCGCTATCCCGAAAGAAGCAACTGCTAGAGCAATTTCGGATCTCGCACTAACAGTGGCCAAAATCAATGACATGGGGAATGTCTTCCCAGTTCCACCGGGCTCATCGAGGAAAAATAAGCTACCATTTCCATCATCAATTGCCTTCATTAACGTATTGTACACTTCCTTCTGTTGGGGTTCAACAGTGGTACATTCGTTCGAACTGATTGGTTCCAATTCTCGATTGAAAGCGTCGTTCATTCCACGATATGGCGTTGGTATTGTTAACTTGACTAACAAACTGCCGCACATGAGGTAACACATGTCTTCGATCAAAAGCAAAGCCTGGTTATATCTCCTCATTCACCTGGAAATCGGGATTCCCTAAACTGACACGAATTCGATGTAAAATGTCTTCTGACATGTCATCTTTGTACTTGTTCCACAGTTCATCTGGATTCGATGGGAAGCATGTCGAAATAATGTGCGTATCTGAGTTGGGGATGCAGAAACAATTGCTTCAGCGATTGTCATGTCCCAATGAGTATCGTTTTCAAGCAAATTGAGCTGTTGACATACAGCACGAAATGTTGGGCACGCTACACCATTGACAGTTCGAAGTGATTCAAATGATGTCGGCCTGCGAACATTCACCAGCAACAACCGCAAGTAGAAGCATTCGTCATTCTTCGGATGAACTGTGTGAATGCGACCAAGAGCATCAGTAGAACACACATCCGGGTGATCAGGAACCGCATCAACTTGCTCCCGACGTTGAAATTTCTTCGATGAAGTGTTCCAAGTGTAATAACGTGGCATCTCAGAGTAGAGCAACGTTCGTGCAAATGCATCGCTTTGGCAAATCGAAAAGAAACTGGTAAATGTTGTTGCTGGAGGTGTTTCAGCACGTTGAGCAACATTCAATGCGTTGCAATAAACTCGTTGACCATTCTCCAGATGCACCGCCAATTGTACAACAGTGGGATGACGTTCATGAAGAATATACGCCAAATTGCCTCATTGCAGCTCACATATCGACCAACATAATAGTACGTGATTTCATCGTTGGTATTGGGAGTTTGAACGTCAAAAACCGCCATATCACTGCCTTTCGTGACATATTTGCATATGTATTTGATGGACTTCACTGAATTGCAATACTCCACGTTGCAATGCGCCTTGAATGTTTTGGAAAGAAGTGGCGAATACGGAACAATCCAAGTGTTGTCGACTGCGAAATCGTTTCCTTTCACTTTCGTTGTGATAGTTCTACCGTTATCATCGGGTGATCGACGCCGATACCGTGGATAACCATCGTTGCGATTGATAGTCTCCGCCGTCAAATTTCGCGGATAACGCTTGGAACGGTTGCCGACAACCATGCATGGTGATTGGAGGTTGATAGCGTCACACGATCCGTGAATCATGTTCGTAATTACAACATCATGCAGGACTGGATCGGTTTCGGGATCAGGAATCTCGACAAATATGATGTCATTTATTTGGTCTGGTCGAATTCTTTGGACTAACCAAATAAGAATGTGTTCATGCGACAAGACTCATTTTTGCCATTCAATTGAATACATCCAGCATGAAGTATCCCCAAAGACGCGATGCTTAACAATGTAGTTCATCAGCGACCGGATTTATTGTTTGAAGACACGTGCGGTGATGTCGTGCCCATCACTTGATGTTTGTCCGAGGAGCAGCAGTTGAACAATTTCTATCCATTTCGGATTGCACGTAAAGGTGATGAATAGATCTGGACGACCGTAATGACGAACATATGTCATTGCATCTTGCACATATTCATGCATATGACGCGAGCTGCCAATGTACGTCGACGGTAGAATAGTCAATCGACCAACATTAGCTGCATTTCCTTCGGTGCTGATTGCATCGCGTAAATGAATATACTCCTCCGAACGCAGTTTGGCTTGGTTCAAACGAATGAAAGTAAGGCGCTCCGTTTCGATTTTGACGTACATGTCGACGCAATATTGCTGAAGTGAAGTATTGGACGAAATCGAAGTGATATCCATCGTTTCCTTGCCAAAACATCAGCGGGTATTGCAATGCATCGAATGAACGGTGTGTTTCGTATATACGTTACAGTTGTCCAGTGTCGCGGCGTGTAAGCACAATATCGCGCGTTTCCAGGTTTTCACCAACAATCGCAATTGCGACTTCATCTATTGGAGCGTTGAATTGGCGTTCGTGTGCTCCAGCGGTTCGTTTATCCACTCTGATAACGACTTTGTAATCATCACGTGGCATGCGATCCAACGCAATTTTGAACAACCGAACTTATGCATGATGTTCATGAAGTAGTTGCTACAGATCATGAAGAATTGCTCTTTTCATTGCCGTATTGATCGTTTGTCGCCGATCAAGTTGGTCCTCCATATTGCCCATGAAGTAAATTTGGATCAATTGATGCTGTGCGTCTTCAAGCGGTTGCAATGATCCAATTCGATGGTAAATTTAGCCTTGGATCTGTAAAGTCGAAGGCGAAGTCTTCGAATTACTGATTTATGATCACCAAAAGAAAATGAATATTTACTCTCTCCAGCAGAAATTACCTTGAATGTGGGATTAAATCCGCATTCTTCGATAATTTGTGCTTCAAATAAAGTCATTTGGAAACATCTTCGAGTGTTCGATAGAAAATGTCCTGATTCTGGTGTTTCGCCACGAAGCAATGAATGCAATGGCTCAGTTGGCGGAGGCAATAAAGGCAATTTCACCTTGCCACTGAGACAGCGGAATCCACGCGTTTATCCAGCGAACTTCAATGCACCGCAATGGCCGCACACAACCTCCATTGGGCCACTTTGAACGAAAGGGTGCGAGCAGTAGTCAATTGTGCAATCGTATTGAAACGCTACTCGATTCAAATCAACACTAGAAGCATTTCTTTTTGCGCGTTGAAGATTATCACGTTGTTGATCTGTGCGATAAGCTCGGCGATTTGTCATTGCAAACTGAGCTGCTTGACGTATTGCCTCTTTTTCTTCTTGTGTTTTTGAAGCACGAAGTCGACCATACTAACGCGGGCTCTTCTCGTGCGATTTCTTGTTCATCTGCAGTGTATTGATTTGCAATATTCCGAAGTCTAATTGGATTACGGTTTCCTTGTAAAAGATTAGATTTCCTGACTCGCAGCATTGTAAATAACACTGGAAAATTAATCCCACAATTCAAAATTAAATAATGAAGCAAATATCGATGCGCGCACAATTCCAAATGTGATAACCTCACAAAATGAATATCTTCGAAGGCAACTTACCGGTTCAAAATCACGATCGAAAATAGAATTCCACAGACTTACGAACGAATCCGTCTGGAAAATCAAAAGCACAGTCCAAATTACTGATTGGATTGATTGTCCATGCGCGCCCAATGACAAACGACGTAACCTTTCACAATGTGCACTTCATAAAACTAAACCCACCTCTCTAAAATCAATTTTCGCTGATGAATTTCAGAAAAAATCGTTTGAAGTAAATTAATTGAATCGAAATCAAATGTAATAACCGTCGAAAACTGAATGAAAATTGGTGAAAACTCGAAAAAATGTTGATAAATCGCGCCGCACGTCTGTACAGCTAGCTCAATGGCAATGAAAACTGATGAGTGACCTCCCTTTTTTTTGGCTTTTTTGTATAATTATGCCAATTTTGCTTCCGTCCCTATTTTGAAATACAATGGATGTGTGCTTTTTCTCAGTAAAAACATATAAATTCAAGTCGTCATCTTTTTAGCTATCTATCATTTTTTTAGATTTCATCACGTTAGTGCAACAGAGATAAATATGAATTTAGCTTTAATAAGCAATTCCAAAACTTATGTAAATAATAAAAATGGCTATTCATACAGGAACTAACGCTTAAAATATTTGAAATATACGTAATAAAAAAATTTCTTCTACTTACTAATGAAAAATTTTTATTTTCTTCCCTTTCTTTTTTGTGATTTTCTTAGTTTTCCAATGCGCGAGGAAACTTCTCGAGGCCGAGACGAACATTAAAAAAAATTCATCGAAATCAGTCAATCCGTTCTCGAGATATCATCAAAAAAGCCGTTCCATACAAAATGTATGAGAAAATGAATTTTCTTAATCAATTTTTTTTTTCGTGAATTTTTCCGATGTTTTAATAGTTATTCTGCTATTCAGGGCGGAGACAAATCCAACAAACCATAGATCATAAAAATCGGTTCAGCCGTTCTTAAGTCATGAATGGTGTAACTAACCCGACTTTGTTTTATATATAAAGATTCGAAACGCACTAAAAATTAGAAATTAGAAAGTGCAATTTTTTTCCCCTCCAAAATTAACACTACGATCTAAGAACGGTGCTTCATACGTAGACATCGTAAAAATGAGTTTATGCCTCCGCTTTGAGTAAGCCTTAGATTAGGGAAAATATGGATGGGCCTTTCGCAGGAGAAATTGAAGCACTTTTTGAATACACTTGCATTTTTATTGCTTATGTGTGCGGCGCAGTGGTGGCGTTAAAAACATGAATTCGGAGGGGCAACATTGCAAATGGGCCAAAAGCTCATGCATTCTGGAACATCCGAATTGCAAAAAATGTTTGCGTTTGATTGCTACAAAAATCAAGTTTTTCTTAAACAGACAAAATTAAATTATTAAATAATAATTATAAACATGTATGTGCCTATATATTTCCTTTCCTGCGTAAACCAATAGCCGAAAGCCATTTCATACATAGAGCTTCATTTTTTGGAAACTTTAAAACCAAAAAAAAACATTTAAAACTGAAAATGCTGAATTTTCAAAAACTTCGACGAATTTTAAGAATTGCCCCCATTTTAACCAAAAAATGACTGTCACTGGTAGTTTTCGTTAAAATTAAAATAAAAAAAAAGTGGGATTTGGCGTTGCGGTCTAGATTCAAACTTGAATCAAAAAACAATTTTTTTTCTAAATTATGAATTAACATAATTTCTATTTGATTACCAATAATTAAATAAACACCATAAAAACTTTTTAAAGTTAAAGTTTTTAAATTTAATTATTTAATTCAAAAGAATTTTGTTTGGAATTCGAAATGCACTAAAAATTGCAAATTAGAATAATGCAATTTTTTCCCCTCCAAAAATGACAGTTCGTTTTACCAAAAAATGCTTCGTACACAGATACTGTGACATGAATTATAACAGATCCCGTACTCCATATCAAATGTGATTTAGGCCTAAGTTATAGGACGATCATTGTAATGAAGGAAATTTTGGAACTACTGAAAACCGAACGTTTTTCTTTGATTTTCAATGAAAGGTAGTTATACCTCTTTTACGAATGTGAGAGAAACTTTCAGTCAGATTTTCGTTCACAGCTAAGTCGTGTAATGGTTTTTTCATTGAATTCAATTTGATTATTTCCTCCTTTTCCTTTTTTTACCGATGAGTCATAAGTTTTATCCATTTTTTTTTTTTTTTATATATACTACATATTACAATTATTTTTTTATTGGGGCGCTGAAGTTTGAGGTTAGAATTTCGACGAAAAATTTCTGACGAAGGAATCAACTTGACAGTTCTCCAGTGGAATCAAATGAAATTGAAACGCAGTTCGCAAAACAGCTGATCGATTAAAACATGTTTCATTAATCAAATTATAAAAACAATTAAAAAAATCAAATTACGTGATTTACCTAAGATTTTTTCTTTAAAATCTATTTACTAAACTATTTCCCATGTTTTGCATTATTTTTTTTTAAAGAAATAATCTCTGTAATAGGTTAATTTTCTATTGTAAAATTATTTCCTTCATTACAATGATCGCCCTATAACTTAGGCCTTAGTCATTTTCTTGGTTTACATGGCGACTTCAGTACAGACTTGAAACTCAACCCGCGTTTTTTATAGTAGCTTTACCAGATTGAAAGATTGATTTGAAATCGACTTCAAATCAACGTTAATTTCATAGATGCTAGCAAACGAATTTTAAGTTTTAGGTTATGTTTCGCCTTTGTTCGTACTCGATTTTAAATTTTGAAGTCGATCCGAGTTTACATGGACAATTTTCGTATTGAAGTCGACTTCATGTGAAGGACTTACAAACATGTTTTTATTATTCGTAGATTACACTATCATGTTCTGTTTTTTTTTTAAACCTAAACATTTTTATTTTTCGTCAAAATGATAGGGCTTGTCACGCGCCTTGATTATTTTTGCGAAGATTTTTCGCAAATTTGACAGGTTATTCTGATTGGTCAGGGAAAACTTAAAATAAGCAGCAGCCGTGACAACGTTTAGCAAAAATAATTTTTCATTTTTTCATGTTAGTAGAAATGGCATTAGGCAGTCAGTTAGTTTGAATATAAAAAGCATTTTCAATTCAAAATTCTACAAATTCCCTTTTTCCTGACATTTTATACAATTTAATAAATTTGAATAATTTATAGTTGGACAAACAATGGGAAGTAATTATACCAGAAGTATCTGCAATCATAGAAGTAAAAATTCAACAAATATCAATAAAATCATAGAAGCTTTTAATATTATATAATAATTATAAAAAATGTGAAAAATAATATAAAATAAATATAATTTAATTCAATAAGATTTTTTTATAATAATGTTGCCAGTTTTCGCTTGTTAGTGGAACAATGAAATAAATTATTTAATATTTTGGAATAATGATTCAGAAATATTTTCGACCAAATTAAACACGTTTTTGCAAAAAGTTTGTAATTGGAAGTACCGCAAACATCACAGTAAACTTCATCACAAAACGCTTCTAATATCACTAAAATTAATGTGTATAAGAATCGTCGGTGGTTATTAAGATTTAAAAATTGAATTTCAAAATCTTTGCTAATTATAACTTGAAATATTTGAAACGCATTGATAGCGAAATTAACCGAATTTTCTGAAGGAAACTTCAGCCCGCCGCGACTTAGATTTTCTAAATATTCCGAGCTAATTGCAATTTCGCTAACCATCTCTTTTGAACTCTATAATTTATTGGTGCAACCCCCTGAGCATTTCATTGCTCCCCTAACTTTTCTACGTAAACTAAAACCTGTAGTTGGATATCTTCAATAGTAATGTCGCAGGCCCGCCGTGATATTTCCTCGATATCATCCACCGTACAGGTTGTTTCCACAGCACTGGAACTGTCAAAAAAGAAATCAATTAATTGAAAATTACCTTCAATTACCTTTCAATTTTATTGTTTATGTGCACTATTTTTATTCTACAAGTTATGTTTTTCACAATTTATAGAAATATCCCTCTTAGCTTGTTATATTTTCACTTCACTCACGTTAATTTTATCAAAATTAATATAAATTTTTTTTTTTTCGCCACAAATCAACATAAATTGTATTCAACAGAAGCAAAATTTCAGTGCGAAATATCAAAAAGGTTGTTCAAACTCACCACTCATAGTATCTATAAAGCTACCAAAATGCGTCAGTATGGGTTCAACTAAACATGTATTTAGTCATTGAGTTCGAAATCAAGGTTTTCTTATTCGGAGATTACGCTGTAATTTATTGTTTATTTTTTTTTAAACAAAATTTTTAGTTTTTCGTCAAAATTATTACTTTTGTAGAGAAAAAAAATTTTAGTTAGTTTAGTGACAAATCTATCTAATATATAAAATATTTTTTCTCTGCACATCATTTATAAATTTTGTAGGAGACAGAAAAACTGAATAATTAATTATAACTGAAAAAAAAAAAAAAATTGGCACCGCTTTGGTTCGTACCTCAAGCACCCTTGATTTTACTATACAGCAGACTTTATCACTAAGCCATTAACTTGACTCCTTAAAGCAATTCAGATTCTATAATATCTAAATAAAGTTTGCATACTTTATTTAGAAATTTAAAGAAAAAGAAAAATAGAATCTAATTCTACCGCTAAAGACAATAAAAAAACGAAAGAATTGTGTCCGGGAAAATGTTTTTAATTCGTTTAGTATTTTGGTTGTTGTTTACACTATATGGATACAGATTTTTTATTTTCTCGAATCATTGGGAGAAAATATAAAATGTGTATCAGTTCCTAATAAAATAGCACTGTCTTCTACCGACTACACACATGCGAAGCGAGCAGGGGACGGGTCCCCTAGTAGTACTAAAAAAAAAATATAATTTAATTGAAAATTTCGGGAAATTTTTCTAAAGTGAGAAAAAGCGTCGAGAATTGCATTTGCAATCGGTATCGTGGATTGCGTTTATTACAGCCATTTGTCATCATTTGAACTGGCGTTCGAAGTCCCCACACATATCGTATATAAAAATTAAAAAAGGTTTCAGTATTGGTTTAAGTAAACATGTGTTTAGTAGTTGATTTCGACACATATGTTTTTCTTATTTGGAGATTACGCTGTTACTTTGCCCTTAATTATTTTTTTTTGCTTCAAAATTTTGGTTTCTTGTCGAAATTATTATTTTTCTAAACAAAAAAATTATTTTATATAGTTTAGTGATAAATAGTACTGAAGAAAAATAGAATTTAATTGAAAATTGATCATTAACAAAAAAAAAATTTTTTTCATTTCAAATTAACGAAATCTTTCATCAAGGCGTTTTAACTATAGAAGGTGATCTACTCCAGTCCACTACAATGAAATAATGCTTGATGATGTCACGTTAACTCAGATTTTAAATGCCCTTTTAAAATATTCCCTTTCAAAATGAATGGAACATATTACCATGCTGGGGCAATAATTTTTGAAATCTTATAAAATTTCAACCATTTTTTCTTGTTTCCTTTTTGGGAAATCGATGATATGTGATGATATTGTCCAATTATTTCACTTTTTTTCTCACATTCGAGCAACGCGGAACACTACAATTTCTATTAATTATTTTTTCTCTAATTGAATTACAAAACTCACAATTTTCGTTTAAAAAGAAGCACAAATCAAGCAAAACAATTTTGGTTTATTTGACAGCGCCAATGACGTCACCATATAAAGCGGAACATATCACTGCAAGTTATATTGCAGCTCATAGCACGATTTAGTAAATATACGTACTCTCGTGAGTACAAAAAATCTTTTATTTCCAAATTACATTTGTGGGTAATTGAGACAATTGAGAAATGGTGATGCAACTCATTTTGCAGAATTGAGTATTACTAGCTACTCTGTACAAACCAATTTTCATAAATATGCTGATTGTTTGAATAAATTGAAAGAAGGGGTTGATTCAAGATTTGGTGAAATCTCATCTTATGCTAAAGATTTTGAAATATTTGGCACACCATTAAGTATTGATCAATTACAGCGCCATATGATTTGCAAATGGAAATAATTGATCTCCAGTGTCATCCCGAATTAAAAACTATTTTTCTTGAAACAAACGATAAAGTGCAATTCTACGGAAAATTTCTTGATGACATCAAATTCCCCAATATAAGAAAATTCGCTGCAAAAATTATAAATGCTTTTGGTAGTACTGTATTATGTGAATCTTTTTTTCAAAAATGACAATTTGTAGAAACAAATATCGGGGATTTATAACTGGTAAAAATTTGCATAATCAGTTGCGAATAGCAACATCAAAGATTGAAATTGACATGAATGATGTGTCCAAACGTTCGCAAGAACGATTTTCGCATTAATGCGTAACCTTTTTTGCTAATTATTTTGATTATTATGAATATATCTTGTTTTCAAAATTTGAATATTGTAGACTTATCTTTGCGGCTCATGGAATTCTGTTTTTTTTTAATTGTAGCTCATTATTGAGTTTCGGTTGCCCTGTTCCTGGTCTAATGGGTTGTATTCATATCGTCCACGCGCGGTTATCGTAAAATCAAAACGAATTTGAATATTCTGAGGCGTAGCCAACAAGTTTGACAACGTGTTTCATCGTTTAAGGCTAACATAACGTAAAAATACTGATTAGGCCGAGAGAACGTCACAAAAATTCGTGACAAAAATCTCTTGTCGGTACAAATAGTTTCCTTTCCGAAATTAAATTTTATGAGGTGGCAATACTTTTTTAAAATGAACGGCAATTTTTCAAAAAAGGTGAAAAAAGGAGACAAATGGCTGTACTAATAGCAATCAACTAAGTGTAACTAAAAGCGACTGAAAGTAACACTTTCAGGTTTATTGCCAATAATTAACTACGATGGCGTCATTACACAGAGTATCGTTTACTGCTCGCTGTCGGTGCCGATTTTAGTAACTTTTTTCGACCAATGGAATGGGGCGTAATCGATTATTGCCAATTCCATTTTGTCAATTCGATTTTGAATGCAAAACAGATTTTTTTGAATTCATTATTTTTTTTTTATTATTTGGCAAATTTATGGAAAAATTAAAGTTTTAGTAATGAGTTTACGCTTAATTCGTTAAACTATATTCAAAAGAAATTTAAATTGTTAAATATATAGAAAAAGTGGAACAATAAAATATCGCTTTTATCTAAATATTTATTACTTAATTAAATATTAAAAATAAATAGATTTCATAAAAACAATTTTAATAATTACAGTACATTAATTTACCTATAAATGCATAGTTTCTCCAAGTACTATATATAAATGACTCTAATTGACTGCTACTACCACTACGATCGTACACTCGCAAACAATTTACTTGTTTCGGTACCGATTTTTTTGACATTTACACCGGTGTTGTCGAGTGAACGTAACCCTGGTTGCTTGTTCCGGCAAATATAAGTTTAGTATATAGAGTTAGATAAAACGTTTTTTTTAAGAAAGTTAAATAGTAGTCGATAAAATTCCCAAAGAAACACATATAATATTTATAAGAATTTTAATTTCAATTTTCTATTTATTTAGATAAAGAATTACCAAAAAGCAAACTTCATTTATATGCTGTAAAGAATAACAAGTATTTCCCAACATATGATACGCAAAGACGGGATAAACTATTTCGCACAATTTTAAAATTTGATGGTAAACAATATGCCAGCTCTTACTGGGAAAAAAATAAAAAATATGCTGAACAAGGTGCGGCACTTGTATGTGTATTAGCATTGGGTTTAGTAACTGAAGAAATGTTGATTCAAGACGGAAGTATTTTAAGATAAACTTTTGTAAAAATGATTTCCTTAAATTTTAATATTCTTGTGATGGTGAAAACTTTATTAAGAACCGAAAGAACAATCGATATCATTTATTTTTTGAAGATTATGTCCTTCCAATGTTGGGCGCAGCTACGCTTTATTGTATATTCTATAGGTCCACTTTTGAAACACTTGTTCCAGCTTTACGACTGGAAATTGGCCAACTTCACGTAACCCCAAAGAAAGTAATCCAGAGGTGATAGCAAACACTTCAGATATATGCTTAGAGCAAGCATCACATTTTATCATTCCTAAGGCAACGAATAATCGAAGTGTCGAATGTAGTATAAAGTGATATTATCATTAGTGTTGAGGGAGAAGGAAGATATTAGTAAGCAAAAAAAAAAAATAAAATCAAATTCACGGTCACATAAAAGTTAGTTCAAAAAGGAAGCTAATAGTTATATCATAACAAATTTTTGAATTAAAAATAGGGGAAGCGTCGATGTCACCATTAAAAAGTTGATGAGCCACTACAACCACATCAACCACTTCCCGCCGTTTTTCTAAGGAATGTAAGCCTAATAATTTTAGCCTATCACTTTAAGGTTGCTTAACGCGAAACGTAAAAATCTACATTAAATGGTGTTTGTTAAGGAAACAAATAAAAAGTAAAAGAAATTGCAAGAATTACGAAAAAGAAATAATAAATCTTCATTTAAAAAAAGAAAAAAAACCAATTATATCCAAAATTTTTAACTTCATAAATCCTCAAAGGTCTTCAAAAATGCAATCAAATAAAAAAAGAAAGAATGTTTGAATGAAAATGAAAAAAAAAATGAAAATTAAATTAATTTAAAAGAAATGAAAAAAAAAATTAAAAATTTAAAAATCAATTAATAAAAAAAATGTTATCAAATATAAAAATAAAAAAATTAATAATATGCGAATAAATTTCTCCGTTTGTAATTAATTCATCTAACTCCTGAAAAAAAGGTAATCCTAAACCCTGTATTCGTAGTCTGCATGCACCATCACCAATTCGAAAGGAACAACAAGAAACGTTACCACATTTACTTGTGTAATTTCTTGCTTTATCCTGTTTGCTTGCTGCTGGATAAAAAGTGAATTTGTATTGAGTTTAAAATTCATGTATTTCTTAATTATTTTTATCACAAACTATATTTAAATCTAAATATAAGTTTAATTCATAACTAAGCATATTTACCTTAACGTCTAAAACTTATTCTAACTTATCTAAGGCCTAAGTTATACGACGATCATTGTAATGAAGGAAATTGTGGAACTAGTGAAAACCGAACGTTTTTCTTTGATTTTCAATGAAAGGTGGTTATACCTCTGTTACGAATGTCAGAGAAACTTACAGTCAGATTTTCGTTCATAGCTAAGTCGTGTAATGGTTTTTTTCATCAAATCCAATTAGATTATTTCTTCCCTTTCCTTTCTTTACCGATATGTCACAAATTTTATTCATTTTTTTTGATATATTATTATTTTCTTATTGGGGCGTTGAAGTTTGAGGTTAGAATATCGACGAAAAATTCCTAATGAAGGAATCAACTTGGCAGTTCCCCAGTGAAATGAAATTAAATAGAAACGCAATCCACAAAACAGCTGATCGATTAAAACATGTTACCGTCATTCAAATTATAAAAATCATTATAAAAAACAAATTACGTGATAATCCTAAGGCCTAAGTTATACGACGATCATTGTAATGAAGGAAATTGTGGAACTAGTGGAAACCGAGCGTTTTTCTTTGATTTTCAATGAAAGTTGGTTATACCTCTTTTACGAATGTCAGAGAAACTTACAGTCAGATTTTCGTTCATAGCTAAGTCGTATAATGGTTTTTTTCATCAAATCCAATTAGATTATTTCTTCCCTTTCCTTTTTTACTGATGAGACACAAATTTTCTCCATTTTTTTTTTATATATTATTATGTTCTTATTGGGACGCTAAAGTTTGAGGTTAGAATGTCGACGAAAAATTCATAATGAAGGCAGTTCTCCAGTGAAATGAAATTAAATAGAAACGCAATCCACAAAACAGCTGATCGATTAAACATGTTACCGTCATTCAAATTATAAAAATCATTATAAAAAACAAATTACGTGATAATCCTAAGATTTTTTATTTAAAATCTATTTACTAAACTTTTTCCCATGTTTTGCATTATTTTTTTTTAAAGAAATAACCTTTGTAATACGTTAATTTTCCATTCTAAAATTATTTCCGTCATTACAATGATCGTCGTATAACTTAGGCCTAAGATGTTTTATTTAAAATCTATTTACTAAACTTTTTCCCATGTTTCGCATTATTTTTTTTTAAAGAAATAACCTTTGTAATACGTTAATTTTCCATTCTAAAATTATTTCCGTCATTACAATGATCGTCGTATAACTTAGGCCTAAGGTACTTATGATTATTATATGCAACAGGTGAATTTTTATTTTTTTTTTAAGTACCATTTATTCATTATTTTCTAACATGCTATATTCTTAAATCTAATGGAAAAAATTCAATGCTTATAATCTAGAAAATGTACCTTGACGTCTAGTCTTAACTAGGGTAATGCTCTAGACATACTACACGATTTAACCCAGTCGATTATTTTTAATCCAAATCATGCGACACATTCTGTTTTTCTGGATTAAAATTCATTCTCAATTATTCTTTGACATTTCTCAAAGCTTTCTATAAAATCTTTTTTTGGTTAGGAAATTTTGGAAGTAAAAAAAAAATTATGAATATGCGAACATCTAAAATATAAAAGAAAAAATTTCTAAATATATTTGGAAAAAAAAGAATCATTTCCTTCAAAATACAAAAAATTAGAACCGCCAAATTCAAATCTGTTATTTTCCTCTAGTTTTTCTTCTGATTTTTTTCTTTTTCAAGGTTTATATCTATAAATATGAGCGGTATTACCAGATTTAAAAGCGAAAGCTTTAAAGCTTTTCACACTCAGAGAACGAAAGGTTCTCAATTATTCAATAATTTACATTAAAATTCTCGGTTATCTATCCTCAATAATTGAGAAAATCTGGTCCGTTATCGAATTTTAACTGAGAATCGTGAGATAATCGAGATTATCGCTGCTAATATGTCTTTAGTATAATATGTGATTAAAATTAAAATTCAGTGACTTAAATCTAAACTAGTGAAGAAAAAAATTTATTTTAAAAAAATTATGAAAACAAAACATAAAAGACTTAAAGCTAGAATTTCTTAGCCCTGTGGAGAGGTACGCGCCCACGCGGTAATCATTATGATATTAAAATACCGGGAACCATAGAGAGGGAAGGAAAATAAACAAAGTGATTCTAAATTATTATCGGCAAGCCAATTAGTTTGAAAAACTGTTTTATGTATAGTTGCTGTAATGCGTCGCCCGCCCGTAGTGGTTTTGTAGGTTGTTGATGTATTTGTCAGTCAGTTTGAAGATGTGTTCTTTAATTGGCGGCAAACCTGCCAATTCGTAGAGTTCTGCGTTGTTTACGGTGTTGTAATACTTTTCATTCGCCTTTGGCCTTTTATACGTGGATCCAAGGCAGGCACGCAACCACTTCCTCCCCTGTATTAAAATTCTATCCCATTGTGCATTTGAGATGTTATATGCCCAGACGTGTGTTGCATATGTAGCGTATGGCGGATAATCTGTTTGTAGAGGAGGAGCTTCACTTCGTTATTCAGAGGAATGTTGTGACGTAGGAAGGCGTAAAGGATGACGTGAGCTGCTTTAGTTTTGTTAACAATAAATGTAAGATGTGCGGTGCTATTTAAGTTTGCTTGTAGGTGAAGACCTAAGTACTGCCGTGACGGTTTTTTTTTGCTGTTATTTATAATGGCGTCAGAATTGGTCTTCACCTTTTTAAGTTTTCCATTGTAATTGTAGTCTGGTCCAGTAAAATGTTTTGTCTCGCATTTTTCAGTGTTTATTTTTAGTTTCCAAGTTGTCAGGTAGTCGTGTATGTTTCCAGTTCGTTCGTCAGTCTTTTGTTTGCATTTTCGATCAACCAGGAAGAGCCAAATAAGATTAGGTCGTCTGCAAAGGCTAGTGAGTTGCAGGGATTAGTAGGAGTGTTTGTATGTATAGGAATGCGTGTTGAGGGAATATCGGAAAGGAAAATATTAAAGAGGGTAGGGGATATTATTGCCCCTTGAGGTACACCTGCGAGCACTGTTAGAATGTTGGAGAGGATATTAAGGTTTAGAACGAAAAATCGGCCGTTTTTGAGGTATTAGATACGAACAGGATGAGGTGCGTGGGAAAATTTAGAAATTTTAACTGCCAGATCAGACCGTTGATCCAAACTGAGTCAAAGGCCTTGTTGCGTATTTTTCTCCTTGGTTAGTAGGTAACCTCTCTTAGGTGGCTCACGGAATAGTTATTTATAATACATAAATAAAACTTCAACTTTGATGTAATTTAGTAAACCTTGGATTTTATTTTGGTATTTTAATTTCTTAATATTTTTAGCAAAAACTGAATAAAAATTTAATTTTATTTTTATTTTAATAACACTTCGATTTGATTTTGATGTAAAAAGTCAATTTTAATTTCTTAATATTTTTAGCAAATACTTTGAATAAAACTTGGATTTTAACTTTGGTTTTATTTTTATTTTAATAACATTTTGATTTGATTTTAATCTAAAAAGTTAATTTTAATTTCTTAATATTTTTATTGAATACTTTGAATAAAACTTTAATTTAATTTGATATAAAAAGTTAATTTTAATTTCTTAATATTTTTAATAAAATTTTGAATAAAACTTTGATTTTATTTCGGTATAAAAAGTTAATTTTAATTTCTTAATATTTTTAGTAAACCTTTGAATAAAACTTTGATTTAATTTCGATATAAAAAGGTAATTTTAATTTCGTAATATTTTTAGTAAAACTTTGATTTTAAGTTCATAAAACTTTGATTTTATTTGGGTAAAAAAAGTTAATTTTAATTTCTTAATATTTTTAGTAAAACTTTGAATAAAACTTTAATTTTATTTCGGTATAAAAAGTTAATTTTAATTTCTTAACATATTTAGTAAAACTTTAAATAAAACTTTGATTTAATTTCGATATAAAAAGGTAATTTTTATTTGGTAATAATTTAAGTAAAACTTTGAATTTAATTTAATAAAACTCTATTTTAATTTGGGTGTGAAAAGTTAATTTTAATTGCTTAATATTTTTATTGAAAATTTTGACGTTAATAAAATTTTGATTTTAGGTCTTTATTCCACCGGTTACCAATTTCGACTTCCTTTTTAATATTATATTTGACTTTAATTCATTTCTCAAAATTTGCTCCGTTATCGTTTTCTCTTTTTGTTTTATGACACTTCAGATTGCTTATTACAGGCCAGCAATATCATTCATAATAATATCGAATAAACGATAAATCGAATGTATACGCCATCATCTTATCATTAGTGCCCGGAAGGGAATAGGAGTTTGAGGAATATTAGAGCGGCAGAGAGGGAAATTAGTGGAAAGGAAAGAAAAAAAAATACCATCACCGACCGCCACCTACAACCCACCACCATAAATCCACCACTCATACATCCGACATTAAATGAAAAAATACATATAACTATTATGTTAGTCTCACCCTACTCAATAACAAAAATACATGTGAATAGAACACAAAAAGGTTAACCGGAGAGGTTACATATCCGATAATACAGCAGAGTCGGTGACCAATAAACTCTTCGGTTTCTCCTTACTTAACGAGAAGTCAAAGTGTGCAGAGTTATTGTTTACACTCTGAAACATTCTAGCAACTGATTCAAACCTTCCATAGTCAGTACGATGACAGTCGATCATGAATAAGCTTACATTTCTTAGTGAGTGCGCATTAACTTTAAATTGTATGCGTTCGAGAAGGCTCGAAGACTCAGTGGCACCAACAAGAATTTGATAAATGAAGACTATGTCAGCTACCTCGCGCCGTTTCTGCAAGGTTAATCAGCTTAAAACGATCACGGTAAGGAGGGAGATTGATAGCATTGCTCCAAGGAAGACCTCTAAGAACAAATCTACGCTGAATCGCTTCAATTCTCTCAGAGATCAAACTTGACTGGCGTATTCAAGCACCGGTCTTACAAAGGTAATGTATAGATATTTAGTTATATATGGGTCAGAGAACTCTTTAGACCATCGTTTTATAAACCCCGGCATTGACGAAGCTTTGTTGATAATTGTGTCAATATGACAACGAAAATTAAGCTCGCTATCACATATGACACCTAAATCTCTAATAAAATCAACTCTCGAAATAGAGTTTCCCAATAAAGTGTAATCAAATAAGACTTTGCTACGTTTCCGCGTAAATGCTATTGTTTGACAGTTGTTAATATTAAGTGACAAGTCATTATTTGTACACCAAAGAGTAAATTTATCAAGATCAGCCTGAAGCAAGTGACAATCCTGTAAAGAGGAGATTACTTGGGAAATTTTCATGTCGTCAGCGTAAATTTAATCTCCAAATGCTTAATAATAGACGTAACATCATTAATAGAGATGATGAATAAGATAGGTCCCAAATGACTACCTTGAGGGACTCCAGAATGGGCAATAATAGGATCAGACTCGATAGGACGGAAATGAACCGGATAGTGTCTACCGGAAAGTTAGGAATTTACTCACTTTATGAAAAGGGGAGGAAAACCTGGAACTCGTAATTTTAGTAAAATAATACTGTGAGACAAATTGTCAAAAGCTTCACTGAAATCAGTAGCAATTACATCCAATTGTTTGCCTTGCTCCGCCGAGTTGTTGCCTTTAAGAAATCCATGTTTCGGGGATGTGAATGGTTTGCAGTGAAAGTAAAACGATTTATAGACAATACTTTCAAAAAAAAGGTGTGAGCGACGCTGCTCTCACGGTAGTTGATGTGTAAACATGTAGGCTCGTTAGCATTGCATGTGGGAATATTGCAGAGGTTGTGGTTTTAATAAGCTAGAGATTTGGGTCTTTTATTGAAATAAAGCCATTATATATATTTAATGTAAAAGACAAAATTTATTTTTAATGTTTAAGTGAACAAATAATTGGTTTGTGGTAACTGAAATAGGAGACGTATACCGTCGTCTCAAGTGTATCCATGTACCGTGGAAATATCGCATCGATTGTCGTTTTTGTGTTCGTCGTTGGAATGTGTCTGTTCGAATTCATTTCCAAGATTAATTTTTCCCGCAAGAATGTAATGAGCGGCTCTGCCTCATCTAAGGGGAAGTTAATGTTGAAGTCGCCTCCCAATATCATGGGTAATTTGTCGAGGTCTGCCCCAAGCTGAGCGGATCCGACCGGAACAAAATGAATGAATTTTATAATTGCGTCGACGGGTTGATTTGGCGAGATGTACACGACTACTGAAAGTATCTTCTGTCCGTTTTGCATTACAAATTCAGCTGCACAAACGTCTCCGATTGCTCTTGACGTCATTGTGGCACTCGAAATTTGGCGATCTGTAATAGTCACATTTGGTATATTTATACGTGCTGTATCACGCTTCTGATATATCGCTACACCACCAGCTCGTTGTCCTTCTCTTTTAAACTGCACGCAACAATCAAAGTTTGGAACGCAAATATGCTCATCGTTACGTAGCCAAGTCTCGCTGAGCATCAAGAAAGTACACTGTTGAGTGACCGCATCTGTGAGGTCGTTGTTGTGTGCCCTAAGACTTTGACAATTAAACACGAAGAACGATGTACATAGATTGTGATCCAAAATTTCTAAAATCGAGTCCTGATAGGTGTGTAACGAATTATTTGCAAGTCTAGCAAATTCATTTTGGGATGGAATCAAGGTGCGTGCAATTCTCCGCCCATGATGAAATTGTCGGATTGTTGTTTGGTGCAACAATGAAAAGTCCACCAAGATTAGTTACTCTCGAGAGAGCCACGTAGACGAGCGGTTGGTCATGCGACTTGTCGTAAGCGTAGACAACTTGGTCGAAAGTTCCACCTTGTGATTTGTGAATCGTCATACCACAGGCAGGAATGAGAGGAAAATGATTTCGCTTGGCAGTTATTTTTCGATTCGTGTTTAAGTAAGTAGTAGAATTTCTGCGTGCGATGGGAACCAAGTCTTTTGCTATATCATTTCGTAGTACGTATCTTGTCGCGAGTCTCATCACTTTTCGACCAATTTTGCAATTTTCAGGAAGTCGTAACCACACGCGCTTCACCGTGCCGTTGTCTTGCCGAATGCTATTGTTTTCAAAGTTCTCTTCGTCGATATTATTATCATCAGCTTGGGTCTCGTTCTCATATTCAATGAGTTCCAAATATCCTACGGCTCCGTTTGCTAAACCATCCGACACGTCAATATTCGTCGATATCATGTAAGGCCGCCCTTTAATGAGCGTAAGTTCATATGGCAATCCTCCAGTATCCCAAAGGTCCTTTTTGTGTAGCTGTTGTCGAACGTGTGCTAGTTGTTCAGCGCTATTGTAGCCGGCGAAAATGTCTTTCGCTACAGATAACACTTTCTCTGAGGCAGTGTTAAGAATCTCTCTGTTGTAATTATCGACGTCGTGATTTTTGAAGAACAACCGTACTCCGTTGGGACATTGTTCGTCAGCTTCGTCTTTAGTGAAGAAGCGAGACTCAATCAAATTCTGCTCGCACTCGTCCAATATTTGGCCGTTTCCGACTTTTGTAAACAAACCCGAGAAGCTGACGTTGGCTTGACGCATGACTTCATTGAGTTCGTAGAATCTCAGGCTCCGCCACAATGTTGGACCTACCATGGTATTTTTCGATTGTTTATAAATAGCAGTTGCGCGGACAGCTGGTAATTGTCGTAGATCTCCGATGAGGAAAAGGTCTTTTCCACCGTAAAAAGAGTCAACAGCTGTGATCTGTTTCAATCGCGAGTCATTTTTTTCGTTCAATTCCGCTGATATCATGCTGATTTCGTCAATTATAATTAACTATAGAGCCAAGACGATTTAGAGTAGCCAGTCTCAAGTCCGCGTTGGCATCCGTATTAGCGTTTGCAAGGAAGTCAGCATAAGTGTCTGTATCTCGTACGTGTGCTGCCAGTAGATTAATATCGCTCGAAAGTTCTTCGTCCTCGTTGGCTTCATCAATGCACAATTCTCGACAGATTTCGAAGGTTTTAGCGATATCGATAGTCGCCTCAAATTCTCGCCTTCGCTCCATTATGAGCACATCGTTGTCGTCATAAAGTTGAACGTATTTTTTCTCAGCGAGAATTTCATTTTCCTCGTCACGGAAAGGCAAATGCAAGGTGACCATTTCACGTTTGTATTCATTTGGATCAGTCGTCATGTCATAGTTCCGATACCTAATGACTCGCTGAACCTTACGTCGTTTCCACTCATTGGCTTTCGATACTGTATAATATGCAACAGCCTGAGCCAAAGTAATATCATTTAAATCTTGAGGCCTACTTTGATATTTGTCAAAAGTTTTCTAGCCAAACGTCACATGAGTCCTGATCAACATTTTCTTCTTCCAATAACTTGTTTGATTTGCGAACGCGATCACGCTCCACTGGCCATGAAGTTGGAATATAAACCACCTTGACAGAGCTCCTTGACATGTCTTGTCGAAGAAGATACCAAGCAGCTTCTTGGCTGGTGAGTTCTACAGAGTTTAACATATCGACACTGAGTTTTCTCGCTATCTCAACTATATCGAATTCAGGGTGCTCGTCCATGGTTTCAATAATTTTCCGCTGAAGGTTGCTGATGCCCTTATTCGTTTTGTTTACATGTTCGACCACATATGCGGCGCAAGAGTATTCCTCAATGATGAACTGCAAGTCCATATTTGAACCTAGCACACTGAGTATAAACGGATTAAATGGGTTCATCCCTTAGATTAGGGAAAATATGGATAGGCCTTTCGCAGGGGAAATTGAAGCACTTTTGGAATACACTTGCATTTTTTTGCTTATGTGTGCGGCGTAGTGGTGGCGTTAAAAACATGAATTCGGGGGGGCAACATTGCAAATGGGCTAAAAGCTCATGCATTCTGTAACATCCGAATTGCAAAAAAATGTTTGCGTTTGTTTGCTACAAAATTAAATTATTAAATAATAATAACAATAATTATAAATATTTATTTGCCCACATATTTTTTCTTTAAACAAGATTATTAATAATATTTATTACCAGCTAGTAAATTAAGAAAAAATGGTTATACTAAGAAATTAACATATATTATTATACATTTTAAATTTAAATAAACTACATTCCCTTAAATAATATTAATTTGTTTAACTTATGTCTAATTGATTGCTTTTCTGATATATTTTTTGAAATATAAAAGTACCTTGTATTTAAAAATTTATCTATGATAGATTTAGTTAGGAGGTTATAATGATTATTTTTAATCATATGGTTGAATTGGTTTTGGAAGAGGTTTTTTCTACTTAATTTCTCTTGGACAGCAATTGATATTTTTTCAAAATATTTTTTTGCAAATATAGTTGCACCTGGTTGAAGGAAATGCATCTGTTTGCGCAACTCTTTCTCTGTCTCTTCACATATCGAAATTACACTGTCGGAAGGTACCTGTAGATAACCCTTATTTTTGTATGCCATTAAAGAAATTGGAGAAAATTCGCCTTCTATAACAGCTAAACATTCCGTGCAACGTAATGTCTTTTTTAATTTGAAAACGAAAAAACCGGATATATATTTAACGACATGTGAGGTATATTCAGAAAGTTTAGTAGGATTAAACATAAAATTATGTTCCAGTAAAAACTGTTCTTCTTCGATGGTGTAAATTTCATTTTGCGATGATTCGTCGACATCAATCATTCCAGATCTCTCTAAACTATTATTTATTTCTTTATCTGGATGGCACTTAGAACCTACAAATTTTAAAATTTTAATATCATCTAGAGAAGCGCAATTTCCGATTCCATTTTCACGTAGCTGAACTCGTACTAGAAGCTTCTTGTAAGCAGCCTTGAATTGTCTTACATTTGGGTTATTATTATAACCCAGACTTGCTCTTATGGAACCGAAAAAAAGCTCTATATGATCTTGATTGGCCTTATAAAATGGAAAGTATTTTAAGAGATCTGTTGAAATAAACCTACTATGTACTAGCGATATATTTTGGAGGCATGCTATTATCCCAACAAACCCAGTTTTCCTTCTATGTGCGATAATATGTTCACCATTCGGCAACCGCAAATTGGCAATAAATTTCACTGCTTTCTGTGCAAATGTTACTACATCTTGAAAGTTATCATTGCAGAGAGCCTTTTTGTACCCGAACTCATTTAGTTTCCGACTATTAAGTACATCAAATATATCATTAAATATTCTTAAAAATTCTGCCGTTGATTTACTGTTAGCCAATTCTGGTAATTTTAAAATCTCTCTACAAAAATCTAATGCATCAGCTACGGATTTACTAAAAGTTTGAACGGCTAGTCTAACTTTCATTTTTTGTTGTGCAAAATACACATGTGATTTGCGTATTTTATTTCCAAGATGTAGTTGCTCATTTTCCTGAAGTTCTACTAGTAATCTCAAATATTTCCATTCTATTAGCTCTTCATCATTATTAAGTATTTCTCCTAACTCTCCCAGTGCATTTCTTATTAATTTTATCATGTGGCAGGGATCAGGCAGAACGGTAAACTTGGTATCTAAGTTTGGGAGTAAAAAAAATTTTTCTCCTTGTATATTGCTTAAATTGCAACCCAGGAGTCTGATAGCGGTGAGATTAACGGGTGCTCCATCAAACGTAATACCGAGAACTTCAGCCCCAGTTTCTAAAAGGTTTTCAATACAATGGGTAATCATATTTGCCTTTTGCTTTGCGTTTAAAGAAGCTATTGGAAAGTACGCTAAAGGAATTTTCCAGCTTCTATTTATGCAAACGGCCATGAAAACTAAAATTTGTGTAGCTTGTATCCCACTTTCCCCTCCATCTCCAATATCTACATAGCCACATGCATTTTTTCCAGTCCACTCCACTTGCTGGCGAATCGCGATTTCGTCGAAAACTATATTAACAATTATTTTTTGCGTTTCCGCTTCTAATACAGCATTTCTAATGGCCGTAAAAGATTCTACTGTAAAACCTGGCTCACAATGTACACTTTGATACCATATAGAAATAGTACGCGGAAGAGGTAAACAGTTATCAAATGTTTCACGTACATAATTATAAGCTCTAAGTTATAGAAAATTTAAATTGAGGGCGAAAGCTCGAAGTTTTGTTTGATTTTTTCCGTAGTATAATTCTCCCCTTTGTTTTAAGAATTGCCTCCCAAAAAGTTCATTACTAGGGCCACCTATTTCTTGTAAGAGATCAGAATCTTCCGGATATTAAATTTTTTTTGACTTAATTCAGACAATATTTCTTCAATATTCGCTATTTTCTTCGATTTACGACGCAATTTTTGGTTCAAAGTTTTAAGTTTAAGGCGATTCCTTCGTACAGATTTTCTTAGCACTTTCACTTTTTGCTTTAATTTGCGCTTTCTCGGTGAAATTGCAGATGTTGTTCCATCATCAGGTGTTGTTTTTAACGCTTTCTTCAAAGTCATTAAATTTTCCTTAGCATCCTAAAATGTATAATGCATTATTTGTTCACAATAAAATTACTAATATTTACTCCTATACACTTTATATACGACAATGTATTACCCTATTTACTATAATTCATTGTTCGCATAATCCATAATGCGAACAAATTGTACTATTTCTTATCTTAAATATTTGAGAAAGAAGGATAATAAAATAACTTACAGGTTTATTAAGAAAAGTGCTGGCAGGTCGTCTAAAATCTGTGTCAGTACTCTCTTGTCCTAAAGGTATTTCGAAAACTTCTGATACAACGGACTTTATAGAACCTTCTATTGAAGAACTATTATCCTACAAAATTAAGAAGTTTTAATATTGCAAAAACACAGCCAAATTAGTAACATACTGATATTGGAATATTTTGGTAGTTATATCCTGATGGTCCAGCAGTTACAGCACTCTTAAAGAGCATGGCATGGCAACGAAGTCAACATTCATATCAACTTCCGGTATTTTGGAATCTTGTATTTTATTTTCGGTACAAGGAACAGTATCAACCTGCAAACTTAAGTATATTTAATATATTAGTTAGCTAGGAATGAATTACTTTACCATTGATGTTCGAATATGTAGGCTTTCATTTCCCGATGATGCTGTAGCGGTCTCTGAAGTAATCCGAGCCTTTTATAAAGATTGTTTTAAAAAAGTCTGCTTCATATAATTATTAATTAAACTCACCATCGCATTTCCATAAAACACAGGGATTGCATTGGATACAAGGATAGTTTTTATTTTTGTTTGCTTTAGATCCTCTTTATTGAAATGTAACGAGCAAATCAAATCTCTGCTAATTGGCGTAAAATTGTCTAAACCAATAGCCGAAAGCCATTTCATACATAGAGCCTTATTTTTTGGAAACCTTAAAACCAAACAATAACATTTAAAATTGAAAATGCTGAATTTTCAAAAATTTCGACGAATTTTAAGAATTGCCCCCATTTTAACCAAAAAATGAGTATCACTGGTAGATTTCGTTAAAATCAAAATAAAAAAAAAGTGGGATTTGACACTTCGGCGTGGTTTAAAAAAAAAACAATTTTTTAGTAATTTATGAATTAACATAATTTCTATTTGATTACCAAAATGTAAATAAACACCATAAAAACTTTTTTTTATACGGCAATAATGAAAATTCGCCGATTTTAATAAAAAATATGTCAAACTTACCTGTGAAATGAAATTCCAGGAATTTTTCGATGTTGTTTGCTATTACACCCAGAAATTAAGCACTTCATATTGCAAATTTATTAACTTTGATTATTTAATTCAAAAGAATTTGGTTTGGAATCCGAAACGCACTAAAAATTATAAATTAAAAAAACGCAATTTTTTTCCCCTCCAAATTTGACAGTTCGGCGTGATAATTGATGCTTCAGACACAGACATCGTAAAAACGAGTTAATGCCTACGCTTGGTTCATCCACTTGTCTGTAGGTTGACGTTTGAGGAATACTCGTGGCATGGTTATGCCGGCTCTCAAGATATCCAAGTACGTATTGTACGACTTGATGTTGTTTACTCTTAAGAACTCGTCCAAATCGGGATAATCATTATCTTCGAGTGCTTTCCAGATACGCTTATAAATCGTTGAATACGGCATGCGACGTGGATCTGTTTTTGCCATAGGTTGAAGTATAATTGTTGAGCGACTTGACATGAACGGCGCCTCAAAACGACAAGCGGTGGGATTTCTTTTCTTGTAACACGTGAACGTATGTTTATGTCGCTGAAGCTTTTGATGACCAGAAGCATCAGCTGGCGATACGGAGACAAGTCTGTCAATTAGACTCTCGGCTGCAGCCTTATCTTCTCCTATGGCATCGATTGGAGGTTCATTCAACCAAAGCAGTATATGCGCGTGTGGACTACCGCGATGCTGGAATTCGATCCGTTTGAAGTAATGCTGGACGTAGTGATTTCCAAAGGGGCTGAAGCGTTTCGATTGTAGTATACCCATAATGACTTGCACGAGTTTATTGAAATGGATAGCACAAGTGACGGGATCCTCGTTGATGAGAGTAGCTTTCGAATTGTAGTGCATATTCTCGAGATCGTCTGAGTCGATGTCCGCTCCCTTATTTCGGAGTTTATACAGGAGTTTCATTAATTTTGGCCAACCAATTTCATTCGCGCTCATCATTAAGAAAAATGTAGGTCTTCCTAACTGGCGAATCATTGCAAAAAGGTCTCTCTTTCTTTGCGACCAGTAGTAGACGGAATTAGGAATCGACCGCAATAACGCCAAATTTTTTTCGAGACATCCATCGATGAAATCAGTTGATTCTATTTGTTCTCTGGTGAGTTTCGTATCCTTCCCAGCGAACTTGAAAGCAACTGTCAATGCATTTCGTGTACGTATTCGTAAGATTTTCATTGCCATGTACAGCAAGTGCTGTGGAGTAACTCCACGTCTATCTGCTCTTCGCAATTCACTGGTTGCTATCATGTACGGTGTTACAACGAGTCCTTCCTTGAAAGTAGGAAATTGTCCGAGATAAATAGAGGGAAATGACAACTCCTCGCAGTGTTCGTCGAACAGTACACTCCGCGGAACCTCATTTTCTGCCGGAGCTATTCGTAGATATTTATCTTCGTTCCAGTAAAGAGTTTGTTGCTGAGCATGTAGACTTTCTTCTATGTTGATTTCTTCACTCAAATCTTCGATGGAATCAACCGCTGGCACATTCGTTGAGAAAAAGGACTCGTTAATAGTAATGTCATAGAATTTGTACATTGGTGTGTCGACGAGATACCGTAGCCAACTCTTGATAACGCGTTTCTTAACCATGCCGACAAGGTAACTTGATTTGTGTATCTTTTTGCGCTTTATATGAACGTTGATGCAGTAATCGTCGTCGAGCTCTCGAGGCAGACGGTGAACCATAGTATGAACGGAAACTGAAACATTTATAACTTGTCCAAGAATTCCATATTTATCTTGACCATGTCTAAGTCTTCTTATTTGCATAAATGGCAAGCGAGATGATATTAAACGTTCAGATACTAAATCAAGCTGTAGCAAATTATCTGGCAGTGGAGGATACTTGAAACCGTTTGTCGTAGATAAAGTAAGTATTCTTCCTCTCTGCAATGAACAAGTGCCGCATGCTCGTGTCGATTGCACATTTACATCAGCAAATTCTGCTGAGAGAAGAGTTGTGGAATCAGACGGAACTGGCTTTAAATCGCTCTTGTACCATAATCTGTCGCATATGGCACATGCTAATCCAAAATTATTCTCTAAAAACTTCTCTCTGAACTGAGCATGAGCTTTATCGTGTGTAAAGAAAGCTGCATAAGTGGTGGTTGGCACTGATGGCGTCAATTGTTCTTTAATCTCCTCGTTTGGCTGTACTTGAATTGTTGCAGTCGAAGCAGAATACACTGGCATCGGTGTGGCCTCATTGGAGGCCAACGACATTGTTCTTGTCTCATTCGTTGCCAGTTAAACTGTTGGATTTATAGTTATTGCAGTCCTTTGTCGGAGCCAATAAGCCCTCGTGTTTTCAGCAATTTTGGCTCTTCGATGTTGAATACTTTCAAGTGACTTCGTAGATGCCGTTTTGTTTGTCTCCTCAGCCTTTTTTCGAGCTCGATAAGCACGGGAATACGCAGCTGCTTTTGCTTTTTTCGCAGTTGGTTCATCTTGACGGACGTTTGTTGAGTGTAATTTTCCCTCGGTGGATCCGACATTTTACTAGCAGACCAAAGTAAGCTGAATCCTGAAATTGATATAAATATATTAAAATATCAACTTTCCGAGGCAATATGACAAGAAATTATATTTATAGATCGATCCGCTGTATGAATTGACTTCGTTGAGTCCTGATTCTCTTCGTGGGGATGTTTTAATAGGTAAATGTGGCAGAAGTTGATATAAATCAAAATCATAAAAGAGCTAACATTGTAATGATAACATAAAATTAAAATTTTTGAAAATCTGGGGACAATTGTAATGCGCAGAGACAAAAATGTAAAAAGGAGACATTTCTCTATTAAAACGTGTCCCCTCGAAGTAAATAGAACCCCCGCTAAGTCAATTCACACAGCCGTTGGCAGTTATCTTTTAAATTATGTCCCCTTAAAGTAGATGAGACCTCCGCTAAGTCAATTGACACAGCTGTTGACATTTTTATATTAAAACGTGTGCCCTTGAAGTAAATGAGACTTCTGCTAAGTTAATTCACACAGCTGTTTGTTATGAATTATGTGCAGACTGTTAAAATTGAATTCACAATTACATAGAAAACAGAGGTTCAAATGAATTTTCATGGGCGGAGCCTATGATGATCACAGTCGATTTTTCAACTAGCCTACCGAGAGCAAAGATGTTTACACATCAATAATCCCCATGAAAACCTCCACAACTTTGCTGAACATTGTAATCGGGTTTGACTTCTATAGAAAAAGTTCAAAAGTTTATATTGACTACAGCGCCAAAGTGGTGAGAGATAGTACTATATGGTCTTCGACAGAAATAGTCCCCATGAAAACCTCCACAACTTTGCTGAACATTGTATTCGCGTGTGACTTCTATATAAAAAGTTCTTAAATTTGAATTCTCCTCGTATATTTTTTCCTCATATTTCATTTAGTTTTTTAAGTCGAAATTTGTGGGCAAACCCAATTTTACACATCTTATAATTATTTATGTCTTTGGTTAAACCAAGCAACGATTAACTAAATAAAATAGTTTGTTTGTTTGGAAGCACAGTACTGTACAATATATAGTGTATTTTAATATATATATATGAACGTACCCTTAAACATTAATAATGACCTGTCAATGTCAAAACGTAGATTAAAGTCAACATTTTCATTATGGTAAAGTTCACGAACGAGTAACGCTTGGAAATTATTAAAAATTACTACCGAAATTCCGAGTCGGTCGCCGCAACTTTAAAAGCGACAAATCATCCTCAGCGATGGGCTCATTTTTGGCTAAACGGATTTGTCAACAAGCATAATATGCGTTATTGGACAGCAACAAACCCACATGTGCTTCAAGACACACCATTGCATCCACAAAAAATCTCTGTATGGTGCGGTTTACATGCCGGAGGCGTGATTGGGCCGTATTTTTTCGTTGATGCGAACGATCGCCATGTTACCGTCAATGGAAAGCGCTACCGTGCTATGTTGGAGGATTATTTTTGGCCAGAATTAGATGAAATTGATATCGGCGATATGTGGCTTCAACAAGACGGTGCTACAAGCCACACAGCACACGTTACAATCGTTATGTTATGTCCTTAATGAAAGACCCTATATAAAGAGATTTGAAAATTTTTGGTAAACCATTTGAAATTAGTCCTGGATAGAATTTTTTACATTTAAACCTATGAGAAAAAGTTTGACGAAATACTTCTTTTGGTACATTATGAAAGATCGTCTTGTAATCCCGTATATATTTTGATAAATAGCATGAATAATTTTTTCAAGATATTGGCCTCTATTTTAAACCTGTGATCGGAAATATTGAGAAATGTATTATTGGACAAAAACAAGTTTTTGATCTACACATTTTTAATGTCCAATAAATTTGAAATACTTATGATGAATTTTAATCGAATAAGAATTTTTAATATTAAAAAATTTTTTGGAAGATTTTTAAATGAAATACTTTTCCATGAAAATTCAAATTTAGTTTTTAATTTTCAAACTTTTGAATAATAATCAATGAATTTAACCTGATTAACGGTTTTAACACCGATCTCCACTGATCGCAGACTTGTTGCACAATGTTTTCTCAAAATCTTGAGTTTTTCTGAGGAAATATTTAAAATCAAATATTTTATTAAATCGTGAGATAACTGCATAAACATTTTTTTGAAGTGAAATACTTCTATGGGGGCGTTTAGCAAAAATTATGTCACAATTTTGTGTAACGAAACGTTACATTACAAAATATCTCATTATATGGACGTCCTAGACGATGACAATGTTCGGCATTATTGTGGAGGTTATAATGAGTAATATTTCCGTCACATACCAAATAGTTCTATCTGCCACCATATTGGCGCTGTAGTCGATATAAATGTTTGAAATTTTTTTTGAACTTTTTATACAGAAGTCGTACACGATTGAAATGTTCGGCAAAGTTGTAGAGGTTTTTATGGCGATTAATTCCGTCGAAGACACAATAGTTCTATACCACTTCGGCGCTGTATTCAATAACAATTTGGCCGTCCATATAATAAGGTATTTTGTAATGTAATGACAATATACCTTATTATATGGACGGCCTAGACGATTACAATGTTCGGCAATATTGTGGAAGTTATAATGAGGAATATTTCCATCGAAGACCAAATAGTTCTATCTGCCACCGTATTGGCGCTGTGGTCGATACAAATTTTTGAACTTTTTATTTGGAAAAAATCATGGAACGCTAACTTTGTTACGCAGCGTCACATGCCACATCAGTGTAACCTGACTAAGAATCGCGTCGTTTCTGTGCATATGGCTGGCGCGGAAAGCGGTCAGCGCATCTTACATACATTAATGGGCATTGCTTCTTACTACGGCTACAATGACTCCGGGTAAGAAACGTTTGCGAGTCGACAATTCTGCTCAGTCACAACACGCTGACAATGCTTCCACGCGAACTCCTATGACTATTGCAGAACGGACGCGGGCACGTAGGGCTAGGCAACAACAAGCGGAACAAAAGCGACTCACTGACAAGGCTTCGACGAGTACGGCTATGACTGGTGCAGAACGGACGCGGGCATGTAGGGCTAGGCAACTTGCTCAACAAGCGGAACAAAACCAACTCGCTGACAAGGCTTCGACGGGTACGGCTATAACTGGTGCAGAACGGATGCGGGCATGTAGGGCTAGCCAACTTGACCAACAAGTGGAACACAAGCAACTCACTGACAAGGCTTCGACGAGTACGGCTATGAATGGTGCAGAACGGACGCGGGCATGTAGGGCTAGGCAATTTGCTCACCAAGCGGAACAAAAGCAACTCGTTGACAAGGCTTCGACGAGTAGGTCTTAGACAGCTACGGCTATGACTGGTACAGAGCGGGCATTTAGGGTTAGGCAACTTACTTAACGAGCGGAACAAATGCAACTCGCTGAGAAGGCTTCCACGCGAACGCCTATGACTATTACAGAACGGACGCGGGCACATAGGGCTAGGCAACAACAAGCGGAACAAAAGCAACTCACTGACAAGGCTTTGATGAGTACGGCTATGACTGATGCAGAACGGACGCGGGCATGTAGGGCTAGGCAACTTGCTAAACAAACGGGATAAATGCAATTCGCTGACAAACCATAAAGAAAAGCTTCTATTTCACTTCTACAGTGTGGTCAAAAGCACACTTCCTTTTTTTTTAATATGATTTGTAAATTATATTTAAGTTTTACTTTTGGCATTTTTACTTTATTACAATTGGTTCTTCAAAATTTCCTTAATTCGATTAAAACAATTAAATGTGATAATAAAATAAAGCTGCTTACCCCAACCTAGGCTATAATACAATGTAAATTCAAGTTCAATATTAAGCAAATTCACATTGTCAAATATGATATTATTTTAAGGTTATCGAAAACCTTAAAATAATTCTTAAAGCAGCTAAAATATTCTTTAATAAATTCCTCAGAAAAATATTTAATTATATATTTTATAAAATGTAATATTTGCATTATTTTTGTATAAATTTGAAATATTTTATAGAATAAAGTTAGTTATCTTTAAAAAGTCATCGTTTCACTACTGAACAATCATTTTTATTATACAGTATTCACGTGCCACATTTTCATAAATATGTATGTAAGATTTATTTTTTTTCCTTTTTTCAATCTTAATGAAAAAACCAGGGCACCACAAAACTAACTTTTCTTATAATTTGATGCTGAATAAAAAAAAATGATCAAAGCAAACCATAGTAGTGAATTTACATTTTCTCTATATCGGCCGGACCACCACGAACTTTCCCGATAATGTCATAAAATATTCATTTCAGTTCTCCCATTCTAAATGTACATTCCAAGTTTCATGAAAATGGGACTACTATTGGCCGAATTATTAAGGTTTTTTCATATCACCCTCCCGCAACCCGCACCGAGGGGAGATGCATTCTATCTTTTCACTTGGCCTAGCCGGAATGTAGGCACCAAGTTTCAAGAAAATCCGCCCATTATTGAGTGAATTATTGACGTTTTTCTAAGTTAACCCTCCACAACACCTCGCTGGGGGAGACATATTTTATTTTTTTAGTTCGTCCGTCCCAAACGTACGCTCGAAGTTTCATTAACATCCGACTATTATTGGCCGAATTAGGGAAGTTTCTATTTCTATATTTCCACCACACCATTTTTTAAAAACAGTTTTGCACAATAGTGTTACCAGAAGTGAATTCCATTCTGGTTTCGGCCTTAGTACACAAACTGTGCAAATCTCATCAAAATTAAACGTGCAGTTTCGGTTTTACCACTAGTGCAAAAATACACTATATTTGGACAAAATGTATTTTTAGACAGTGTTGCCATAGTCGAATATAGCCCAAAAACTAATCAGTTCTAAGTTAGGGTCAAATACATGAACTGTGTAAATTTTATCGAAATTGGCCCAGCAATTTAGTCTGACGCGTGCGGACAAAATTTTGTCGTTTTTAGACAAAAAAAGCGTTACCAAATAGTGGTGCCATATATTAATTTAGCCCAGAATCTAACACCATCTGGCATTTGATGCAACACCAAACTGGTGAAAGTTTCATGGAAATCGGACCATCCATTTAGATTTTATTAACGATTTCGAAGAGATTATTATATATATAAGGCTAATCCTTCTTTCCTTCTGTCCTTCTTTCCTTTTCTCCTTCTTTCCTTTTGTCCTTCTGTCCTTGTTTCCTTCTGTCCTTTTTTCCTTCTGTTCGTCCTATATTGTCCGGAAAGAAAATGCGTGTGCGTGTGCCATTTCATTGGTCGGCACAATGTTAAGCAGCATTCCGGAAAAGCAAATCGGAAATTTTGTCAGAAAGTCTGTTAGTGCACTCTGACCCATCTAAAATATTAATTCTGTCAACGGATGCTAGCTGTACAGGGGTCGGAGCTGTTTTAAGTCAAGAATTTATTTTGGTGACGGATCACCAACCGTTGAAAACGATATTTGATCCTAACAAAAGTATTGTGTCAACAAGTGCGTCACGGTTACAAAGATGGTCTGTTATTCTGTCAGCATATAACTATACGATTAAGTATAAAAAGGGTATTGATCTTGCAGCACCAGATTGTCTATCTCGATTATCAATTGTCAACAATCACACTAACGAGACGTCGAATCAAATGATATGTTCATTCAATGAGACCTGTGAATTACCAATTTCGGCTAAAGACGTAGCGTGTTAAACTAAAAAAGATGTAATTTTATGTAAGGTAACAGCGCTTATTAAAGCGGGTTGGCCAAATTTTATAGAAGACAAAAATTTAAATCCATACTTTCATAAACGGAATCATCTAACAGTTCAGGAAGATTGCATACTATATGGAGTGAGGGTTGTCATACCGAACACCCTACGTCATAAATTGTTAATGTCGTTACATAGTTAACATCCAGGGGTAGTCAGGATGAAAATGTTAGCAAGTTCCTTATTCCACTTCCAAGGCCGTCAGTATTTAATAGTAGTTGACGCACCATCGAAATGGCTTGAAATTTTTCTTATGAAATACACTGAGGCTGAAGAGGTCACTGTCAAATTAAAAAAAATGTTCAGTGTTTTTGGGTTTCCCATGACATTTGTCACGGATAATGGACCACCGTTTAGTGCAGTACAGTTTGTACGGTTTTAAGGGAGAATGGTGTCGAAGTTTTAAAGAGTCCGCCATATTATCCGCAAGCAAATGGCATCGCAGAAAGAATGGTACAAACAATTAAAAATTCATTTAAGAAAACATTTGAGTCAAGAGTTTATTCAGTACGAGAAATTGAAAGCATTATTAATAACTTTTTATTTACTTATAGAAACTTGCCAAATTCCAATACAAAACTGAGTTCAGCAGAAAGTATTTTTAAATATCCGCCGAGAACATTGTTGAGACAAGTTCAACCATCTTTTGGACATACTCAATCGAATGGTGCGAATGCGTCAAAGACCAGCAACTACATACCGGATATGATTTTTGGAAATAATCAACACGTTCGGTGTAAATTGGAGGATGAGTGGGAACCAGCACGAATTTTACAACCACTTACTTATAACCATTACTTAGTGATGCATAATGATACAGTAAGAATGGTACACAAGCACCAGTTATGGGGTGTATCACCCAAATTTCAGTACCCAGTGGATAATAATGGAATATTGACAGAACAGAACAATCCGGACAGTACGACTGTGAGTGCCGAAATAAATACTAAATTACAAAACGGGGCGGATACGATTCCAAATAAGCATATAGTCACTGATCAAGCAGATTAAAAATTAGATGAATCCCTGTCAATCAATACACAACCAGTTGCTTCAGATATTCCATTGAGACGCTCTGAACGATTACGAAATATGAAATTAGCATGTAAGGAATAGTTAGACGAGTTGTTTTTTTAATGTTTATTTATGTTTTTTTTGTATAAATATCCTGTTAATATTAAAATCAAATTGGGTTAAATTGTAATAGCTTTAAGATCATAATTATATTCAATCTCAATATAAGAAGAGAGAAGATGTTGCGTTTGTAGAATAAAGAGAGCCGTTATTCTAAATTCTGAAGAATCGTTATACATCCATAGCATACGGTTATGACTGTATTGGCGTTTCATGTTCAAAAGATGACAACGGCAGTCGATAGTTAGAACCAAACGACACAACATCATTTATCGATTTAATAAATAATTATAAAAAACTTAATCATCACACTTTTATTGAATGAAACATATCAGTTTCCACTGGGATTATTTCTTTAGAAGACCAAATAGTTCTATATCTTACCACTTTGGCGCTGGAGTCAATCGAAACTTTTGATCTTTCTATAGAGAGGTCACACGCGATTACAATATTCAGCAAAGTTGTGGGGGTTTTCATGGGGATTATATCTGTGGAAGACCAAACAGTTCTATCTCTTTCCGCTTTGGCGCTGGAGCCAATAGAATTTTGGAACTTCGTATATAGAAGTCACACACGATTACAGTGTTCGGCAAAGTTGTGGAAGTTTTCATTTGCACTTTTTCTGCCGAAGACAATATGGTTCTACCTTTCACCGCTTCACAAGCGATTACAATCTTCAGCAAAGTTTCGGAGGTTTTCATGGGGATTATATCTCTCGAAGACCAAATAGTTCTATCTCTTACCACTTTGGCGTTGGAATCAACACAAATTTTGGAACTTCGTATTTAGAGGTGACACACGATTACAGTGTTCGGCAAAGATGTCGAGGTTATCATGGGGATTATATCTGTCGAAGACCAGATAGTTCTATCAGTCACCGCTTTGGCGCTGGAGGCAATAAAAGCTTTGGTTCGTTTTATATAGGGGAACCCACGATTACAATGCTCAGCAAAGTTGTGGAAGTTCTCCTTTGGCATTATTTCCGCCGAAGACCATATAGTTCTATCTCTTACCGCTTTGGCGCTAGAGTAAATACAATTTTGGATCTTCGTATATAGACGTCCCACACGATTGCAGTGTTCGGCAAAGTTCTGGAAGTTTTCATGGGGTTATATCTGTCGAAAAGCAAATAGTTCTGTGGTGTTCCCATTTTCTACTAAACCATTAAAATTTACATTCCGTTTTAATTTGAATTTTTCTACTCAGTTTATAAAATAAAACTTATAGGGTATTCATGATCTTTCGTAAAACCCTCGTATTACTTGTAAACGGCGTAAACTTCGTATTCCGATAAGTCTCGTAAAGTTTTGTAAAATTTTTGTATGGAAAATTTAAATACGACTTCGATGTGAGATACGCGACTTTGAAGCATGTTTTTTCAGTCTCGTAATTTTTTGACATTTGATTTTGACAAGTGAAGAAATATGGAAGTAAAAATGTGTTATGTTATTTTCTTTTTAAATTTTAATTAAATATGGTAATTTTAGGAAAATAAATTAGAAAAAAAAGGAATGTTTAGAACAAAATTTCAAGTTGGACAAATTTGACAAACGTCAAATTAACTAACACGTGAAAAACTTACGAAAAATTTAAATGGGTGCGTTCATGATGTCTCGTAATATTAAAATAGGAGATACGCAGAAATAAAGTATACGAAAGATCATGAATACCCTATTAGTTTATGTTTTTGTATTTTTTCAATCTAGATTTAATTATTTTTATTAATGATCTATTTGTTTTTTATTTTTAAAATGTTAAATTAAAACAAAAAGAATTTTCAGTTTTTTCATCAAGCTTCGAAGCAGAAGTTCAATTTTAAATTAAAAATATCATATTTAAAATTAAAATTATTAAAATAAAAATATTGTATTCTAACTTTAAAATAAAAATAATTATTAAAATATAATAAAAGTGCACTTATTTAAAATTAAATTAGTTGAAAAAAGGTTTTATTCAAAAAATGAAACATATCCAACATTAATATTGGTGACCCCGACTGGACGATATTCGTGCACGAAAATTTTAAGTTTTAGTAAAGTGCGTGTGAATACAGAAGTGCGGACCAGGCCTATATTCTGGCGTGAGGCCGCGCCAGGCACTCCCTGTATTCAATATAGCATAAAAATTCAACACAAAAGATAGAAGAAGGAGAAATTGAAATTTCGCTTGGATGCTGATCCCATTTCATCTCTACTTTATTATTTCAAGGAAAAGAAAAAAGAAAGTAGAAAAAAAAAAAATAAAAATCAAAAGCCGTTTGCTTATTGATCCAAAATCATCTCAAATTCATCTCTAATTCATCTAAGAAAAATTGAAATTCTCGTGAGTGTTGATCCCATATCATCGAAGCAACTAAATACACCAATACCTCGCTTTGCGTCGTTCCGTTTTGCGTTTTTTCGAAGTTGCGTCGCTGCTTAATTAGTACTAATTTTCACTGTGCGTCGTTAGGTTTTCGAGGTTGCGTTGTTTTGGATTCGAGTCTTTAATTTTTTTCTTGTTTTCTAACAGATGGATTTAAAGCTAGCAAGGATAGACTGACTCTTCTTCTTGGTGGTAATCCAAATGGTGATTTTAAATTTAAACCATTTCTCATTTATCACTCAGAAAATCCAAGAGCTATGAAAGGTTATTCAAAGAATCTGCTTCCTGTCCACTGGCGAGCAAACAAAAAATCATGGATGACAACATCATTATTTCAAAACTGGGTTTTAACTTGTGCTATTCCAGAAATTAAAGCTTATTGCAACAAGGAAAACTTAAACTTCAAGGCTTTGGTCCTAGTAGATAATGCTCCTACCCACCCAGTTTATGTTGATGAGTTGTCAGAAAACGTGAAATTTATATTTTTGCCGCCTAATACGACACCGGTTATTCAGCCGATGGATCAGGGAATAATATCGACTTTTAAAAGTTATTACCTTCGACGAACATTTAAACTTCCTTTAAGTGAGACTGATGGACAAGATAAGACTACCATGCTAGAGTTTTGGAAAAAGTTCAACATTATGAAAGCCATAGAAATTATTTCTGATTCGTGGGAGGAGGTTAAACCATCTTGCATGAATGGTGTTTGGCGCAAAATATGGCCTGAATGTGTTCACCGAATATGCGCTGCAGAAAATGACAGTACACCAGCTGTTCGTCATGAAATTTCTAATTTAGCTAGAGAGTCGAATTTTGAAGGTATGGAGGAGACTGACATAAATGAATTGCTAACCTCGCACAACCAAGAATTCTCTAATGAAGAACTATTGCAACTGGAATTGCAATTTGCTAATGAAGAAGGTGACAGTGACCGTTCAATAGAAATCTCCGAAAAACAAAATTTAACCTCAAAACAAATTTCCAAAGCGATGAGTTTGATTGACGAAGCTATGGAGATTTTTTTAAAAAACGATCCTGACAGCGGAAGGAGTTTTAAAGTGTCCCAGGCAGTAGCTACGAATATCAATTGCTACACAGAAATTTATTTTAGGTTGAAAAAAAAGCTTTTCAGCAAACATTGGACCAATTTTTTGTGAAAGAAAGCCGACTTACGACAACACCCATTCTGGATTCTTCAGAATGTGATTAATTTTAATTTTGTTTTTCATAAATTAATTGAATAGTTTATTTTGTTTTTTGTATGTATGTATATAATAAAATTTTATATTATTTTTGTTTTTTTAATGTTTACTTTGTTCAATTTTCTTTTTAAAAAGTAGTATTTTCGTCACCCTGGAACCTATCTTCGATCTTTACATGGTTTGCTATAGAAAATCTTAATTCATTTTGCGTCGTTTCAATTTGCGTCGTGTTTTTTTGGAACGTAACCCCGACGCAAAGTGAGGTATTGGTGTATATTAAAAGAATCTATATAAATAAAATCGTAAATGTTCGTTTGTTCCTAACCGGTAATCTCCGAAACTTCATGACCAATTCGTTTGAAACTTTCACAGAATGTCCTATGTGATTATGACCATGTTTATATGTACTTTTTATTTACCTAGGTTATACCTGAGCCAGATAATAATTGATTTAAAAAAGCCAATCACTAACACATAGCCACAAGCATCTTTTAAAATCTTCAAGCGAGAAAACGTGATTTTTCTTACTCACACGCGCATACATCAGTAAGCTTTTATTATAAAAATAAAGATGGGCGTAGTGGCGGCGTTAAAAATATTAATTCGGAGGGGCAACACTTAAAATGGGCTTAATGCTTATGTATTCTGGAATATCAGAATTGTGAAAAGTGTTTGCGTTATTTATTCCAAAAAACAAGTTTCTCTTAAGCGTACAAAATAAAATTATTCGCTTGAGATCCTGTTTATTGAAATGTAACGAGCAAATTATATCTCTACTAAATGGCGTAAAATTTTGTAAGCCCATAACCGAAAGCCATTTCATTTCTCATTTGCTGCTGTTTGATTGAAGAAGCTTATGGTGAATATGCTCTATCGAAAACAACTTGTGAAGATGGGTTTAAACGTTTTAAAAATAGAGTTTTTGATGTGAAAGATAAAGAAGACACCGAATTGCAAGCATTATTGAATGAAGATGATACACAGACTCAAGAAAACTTGCTGAAGCATTAATTTCCAAACGTTTAAAAGTAATGGGAAAGATTCAGAAGTGTGGGAAATGGGTACCTCATGAATTGATTGAAAGGCAACAAGAAAAACGAAGAATCATCTGTGACTTCTTGCTTGGACGATACAAAAGAAAGTCTTTTTTGCATCGAATCGTGACTAGTGATGAAAAGTGGATATATTTAGAGAATCCTAAACGCAAAATCATGCGTTACACCAGGTCAACCATCAACATCGACTACAAAACCAAATCGAATCGGTAAGAAGATAATGCTCTGTGTTTGGTCGGATATCAGAGGGGTGTGGAGTACCACGAGCTTCTAAAACCTGGTGAAACCGTTAATACTGATGGCTACCGACAATGGAATTAAATCGTGGTTTGCTCCAAAAACGACCAGAATATCAAAAGAGACAACACAAAGTGATTTACCTTGATGACAATGCACCATCACACAAAGCAAAACCGGTCTAGGAAACGATAGAAGCGCTTAATTGGGAAGTTTTACCGCATGCGGCTTATTCTCCAGACTTGGCTCCTTCCGACTACCACTTAAGCCCAATCTGCACACATGTTTATCTGACTTATTGCTCTTCATCTGCGTTTGCATATTTTCACAATAACCACATACGATATCGTCGCACACTACTAATTTTTCTAAATTGTGTGGGGAGATTCTAATGTTTTTATTCGATCAATCCTAGCGAAAATTGCAAAAGTCCATCTCTTTCTAGTTTTCTGATTTTCTCGTCAGAATAGGATGTCGGCTATGTGGAGATTGGCCTTTATTTGCATCGATGGGCCACGCACTTAAGGAGCACCCCTTCAAAACATCTGAAGAACTGGAAAATGGGTCTCTGAATGGTTTTCATCAAAAGAAGAACTTTTTTGGAGTGCTAACCACAAATTGCCTGAAAGGTGGTTAAAATGTGTAGAAAGCGATAGAGACTACTTTGAATGAAATATTTTTGGTTTTTCTATATAAAAACTAATGTTATTTTTAATTTTAAAAACCCGGACACTAAATCACACACCTGGTAGATTTGACGTAAAAGAATATTTTTCGTTAATTTTGTATTCTGCACAAAAGTTTTATGTTATACTAGCTGTACCCGGCCACGCATTGCACGTTTCTCGTGTATTTAATTTCACAATGCTTGTGGTTATACAACATTTTTTGTTGTTCCATTTTCTGTGCAGATATAGAGATTTTCTGGTTTGCCGACTCTAGAACACGCAGCATATAATTGTCCGTTTGAGAAGCAATCCGTGTCTAGATCTAAACCGCGCAATTTTAAAGATTGGCTCTGAGCCTTGTTGATAACCGCTTTATCTGCTTCCACAACAGTGTCGACGGACTTGTATGTGATCACCTCGCTTTGAATGTTAGACTGAATAATATTGTTAAATTCGTATACGTCTTTGTTCTTGGCCGCAAGAATAGTTCGTTCACTTAGCCAATCGTGATTCTTGTAATTGGTTTGAATATTAGGAAATACTTTTTCAACCAATTCTTGTTTTGACGTCACTAAATTGCAGAAGTTATGAGGCAATGAAATTCGTCCTGACGTCAGATCAACCGGCACCTTTCCGTTCCTAATTTCCAGCAATTGATGTGAGAATATCTCTGCTGACCGATCGTTTTGCAGCTGTAGTCGCATATTGTAGTTAATTTTAACGTCCTTACGCGTCGCCGCAAAGTAGAGTATTTCAGGCAAGCATTTGTTTCGTCCGCTGCTGTCGATCGAGGAATTACAGGTAATGTTTGCCTGAAATCGCCTGCAAGCAATATTAATGCGTTCCCAAATGGTCTGATATTTGCACGTAAATCTTACAATGATCGATCAAGGGCCTCGAGCGATTTTTTGTGCGCCATTGTACATTCATCCCAAACAATAAGTTTGCATTTCTGCAATACTTTTCCCATGCCGGATGCTTTGGAAATGTTGCATGTGGGACTTTCAATAAATTGAATGTTTAATGGCAATTTCAAAGCGGAATGAGCCGTTCTTCCACCACTTGGGAAGCCCCTCGTTTGCCATTCCACCGAGTACATCCAGCAGCGCACAGACCCAAACACTTCATGTTTTACCATGAATTCCATCAGCGATTTCAGCTTCCGTTTAAAAACACGTGCTGTAATATCATGCCTATCCACCGGCGATTGGCCAGGAAGTAAGAGCTTTTGTATTGTAAATCGTCCCAAGCTAGAAATTTCATCTAAGATTTTGTTAAATTCAGCATTTTCATTTTTAAATGCCTTTCTTGGTTTACGGCCGTGTTTCCCAACGTGGGGCCCACGCCCCACAGGGGGGCAATTTGATTGTTAAGGGGGGCAATTCGAAAATGGACATGACAAGAATTTAACCCTTTCGCTCCGGGCCATTTAAATGCAATGCTAAATTTCGGTGCCAAATTTAGTTTCTTAAGTGAACAATTCAATTTTTTAATATTAAAAATTATATATGTTACATGGGGGGGGGGGGCATAAGAATTTTAGAAAGGCTAAGGTGGGTCATGGCACAAAAACGGTGGCTAAGGTGGGGCATGGTACAAAAAAGGTGCCTAAGGTGGGGCATGGCACAAAAAAGGTTGGGAAACACTGGTTTACGGTTTCCAAAAAATGAGACTCTACATGTTAAATGTCTTTCGGCTTTGGGTTTTCAAAATGTTACGCCAATTAGTAGAGTAGATTATAATTTTAAAATTTAATTTTGTATGTTTAAACAAACTTGATTTTTGTCAGAAACCCTATTTTTACGATATCTTTTTAAGCTCGTATTATAATTTTCGGGGGGGGGGGGGAAATTTTTTCTTTCACACGTAAGTTGATATATTTTGTATTAAAATGGGCGAATTTTCGTTATTGCTGTACAAATAAAATGTTTTTATAGGCTTTATTTAATTGCTAGGTTGTAACCCGTCCTAAGACGGCTTCCTAAAGATTTCGGTTTACAAATCGCTGTAAATTAACAAAATGCATTCAAGCGTAGAATCTTAATTCGGAACATAATAAATCTTTTACCCCGTTCTCGTAGCACCTCTGGTGATATATTTCATGTCTTAAGTCGATCTATTCAGAATACACATTATTTACCCCGCCACACCCCGAGCGAAGATATTAAATTGATCCCATTTCTCCGGTTGGTAAAATAGCTCCCGTCAAACATATATTACGTAAAGGCAAAAACCTCTATAGAGTAGGGGCCTAAACAACCGCAGCGCCAAAGCAGTGAGAGATAGAACTATTTTATCTTCGACAGAAAAAATTTCCATGAAACCCTCCGAAACTTTGCCGAACACTGTAATCGTGTGTGACGTCTACATACAAGTTCCAAAATTGTATTGACTCCATCGCCAAATCGGTAAGGGATAGAACTGTTTGGTCTTCGACGGATATAATTCCCGTGATAACCTGCATAACTTTGCCGAACATTGTACTCGTGTGTGACTAATATATACGAAGTTCGAAAGTTTGTACTGACTGCAGCGCCAAAGCGGTGACAGATAGAACTATACGTCTTCGAAATAAATAGTCCCTATGAAAAGTTCCGCAACTTTGGTGAACATTGTAATTGCGTGTGACCTCTATATAAAAAGATTAAAAGATTTTATTGACTCCAGCGCTAAAGCGGTGTGAGATAGAACTGTATGGTCTTCCACAGAAAGAGTCCGCATGAAAACCTCCACAACTTTGCTGAACATTCCAATCGTGTGTGACCTCTAAATACGAACTTCAAAAATTTGTATTGCCTTCAGCGCCAAAGCGGTGAGAGCTGGAACTATATGGTCAGCGACGGAAGAAATCCCCATGAAAACCTCCATAACTTTGCCGGACATCGTAATCGCATGTGACCCCTAAATACGAAGTTCCACAATTTTATTGACTCCAGCGCCAAAGTGGTGAGAGGTAGAACTATTTTCTCAGCGAATTTTCTTTCCGGACAATATAGGACGGACAGAAGGAAAGAAAGAAGGTTTAGCCTTTTACATATATTATAATTAATCAAACAGAAATGATGTTAGTTCATAATTTAGCAAAACATTCGTTTTTTTGAATCAACTTTGAATCCAAATCTAAAAACCCCTCGTTTTTTTTTTTAATTAAAACTACCAGTGACAGTAATTTTTTTTGAGAAATTGGGGGCAATTCTTAAAATTCGTCGAAGATTTTGAAAATTCAGCCTTGTCAATTATAAATACCTTTTTTTGGCTTTAAGCTTTCCAAAAAATGAGAAATGAAATGGCTTTCGGTTATGGGCTTACAAAATTTTACGTCATTTAGTAGAGATTTAATTTGCTCATTACATTTCAATAAAGAGGATCTCAAGCGAATAATTTAATTTTGTACGCTTAAGAGAAACTTGTTTTTTGGAATAAATAACGCAAACATTTTTCGCAATTTTGATATTCCAGAATACATAAGTATTAAGCCCATTTAAAGTGTTGCCCCTCCGAATTGATATTTATAACGCCGTCACTACGCCCATCCGTATTTTCTAAAATCTATGATTACATTCTATATTATATGCACTTTATTGATGTATGCGCGTGCGAGTAAGAATAATCACGTATTCTCATTGAAGGGCACTGATTATCAACAAGCTTGTGTCTATGTGTTAGTGATTGAAATTATTGAATCAATTATTACCTGGCTCTGGTATAACCTAGGTAAATAAATAAAGTACATATAAACATGGTCATAATTACATAGGACATTCTGTGAAAGTCTCAAAGCAATTGGTCAAGAAGTTTCGGAGATTACCGGTTAGGAACAAACGAACATTTACGATTTTATTTATATAGATTAGAGTATTTTCTTATTTCACATAGAGCGAATCTAAAATGATCTGAATAGGTTATGGTAGAATATTTTAGGGATAATTTGAGCGAGCATTACCCCTAAATCAGATTAACGCAGCAACAGCAACAGCGAAAGTCGTGAATGCTGCTTTTTGAAACACATTAAACGACAGCAACAGCAACAGCAACAGCAAAATTTTTGGTGAAGTCTTTTTTTCAGAATTATTTTTGCCATATTGAAAGGAAATGTATATAAGTGCGAGAAATTTTTCCCAATATTATTTCCATTTCAAATATTTTTATTTCCTAAATATTTTTTTGGAAAAGAATAAATTTGGGGCCTTTCAACAGCAATAAAATGTATACAATTAGTATATTTCATTTAAAAATAAATTTGGTTTAAAATTTATATTGTTTTACGACAAAAATATTAGAAATATTATTAATGATATATTTTGATTGAGGTAGTTTTTAGAAAAAGTCTTTATTCCATTACCAAATTGCACCTTTCTAAGAAATTTTTTGGTTTCTACTAATTACAATTCCGGCAAGAATTCACATTTTAAAAATTTTATACATTTATTTCATGAGAAAGAGAAACTACAACAATATGTAAATAATTGAAAATTGAAAAATAGTAAATAGACCTAATTTTGTTTTCACGCGCTAGATACGTTCTTCGAAAACTCGCGTAAAAAAGAGCGTAAGGGATTGGTTCTACATTTGAAAATAAATTAAAATAATGTCATTAAAATACACGAATTTATCGTTTTTAGGTAAATTGCCTTCTATTTTAATAATTTTTAATTAAAATAAAAAAAAATGCAATAAAAAATTATAATTTAACAAAGAAATTATATGTTATTTTATTCATCAAACAAAACCAAAAAACGAAAATAATTCAAAAAACCATAATTCATATTTTCAAGGTTCATGCATTGTATTATAAGCATGATCATGTTGTCAACTTGCAACAGCAACAGCAAAATTGGAAATAGAAATGAAGTTGCTGTTGCTATTGCTGTTGCTGTCGGTAATCTAATTCAACTCATTTAAATGCATGGTTTCTAAAATTTTTGCTGTTGCTGTTGCTGCTTCAATCTAATCCAGCCTTTAAAAGAAAGAGAAGTATTTTCATTTCTTACCCCTGAATCAGATTGAATCAGCAACAGCAACAGCAACAGCAAAAGCAACAGCAAAAGTCGTGAATGCTGCTTTTTGAAACACATTAAACGACAGCAACAGCAACAGCAAAAGCAAAATTTTTGAGGAAGTCTTTTTTCAGACTTATTTTTGTCATATTGAAACGAAATGTATATAATTGCGAGAAATTTTTCCCAATATTATTTCCATTTCAAATATTTTTTTATTTTCTTAATATTTTTTTGGAAGAGAATTAATTTGAGGCCTTTCAACAGCAATAAAATGTATACAATTAGTATATCATCATTTAAAAATAAATTTGGTTTAAAATTTGTATTGTTTTAGTACAAAAATATTACAAATATTTTTAATGATATATTTTTATTGAGGTAGTTTTTAGAAAAAGCCTTTATTCCATTACCAAATTGCACATTTCTAAGAAATTTTTTATATCGCGTTGGTTTCTACTAATTACAATTCCGGGAAGAATTAACATTTTAAAAACTTCGAAAACTCGCATAAAAAATAGCGTAAGGGATTGGTTCTACATTTGAAAATATACTAAAATAATGTCATTAAAATACACGAATTTATCGTTTTTAGGTAAATTGCCTTCTATTTAAATAATTTCTAATTAAATTATAACAAAATGCAATAAAAAATTATAGTCTAAAGCTAGTATCAGACTACATGGCAAAGTGCCATGTTTATGGCATATTTTCTGACATTTTTCTACCATGTAGTATGATTGACACATTTTTCACGTCATGCGAATGGCTCGTGCCATGTTCTACCATATAAAAATGGTCGTATTGCCATGTAGTGTGATATGATTAAAAATTGTGCTACCATGCGAAGAAACGGCATATGGCACTATATGGCAGGAGATTTCCGCATGGCAGGTCGGCAAAAACTAGACTGCCATATAAATACATATGACACAATATTTTTTTACTTATTTTCACACATAATTCGAATTTAAGTTTGTGTTAATGTGAATATATTTGCATTTCATTGTGGCGCAGGTAATTATTGCTTTAAAACAATAATATTAATATTTATCATAAATATCGATTTTTTAAATTAATTCTTTCCGTTGGGCAGAATATTTTAAATACACTTCAAATATGTTTGCACTGTTTGTCCAAACTTTTTGTTTCCCTGGGCCGCATTGGAAGAAGACATGGTGTTTTGGGCAACAAGTATATTACTATGTATAAATCCATATCATAAAATGAGTGTGATACTTGGCATTGAAGTTGAGAAACTAAACCGTCAATATCTGGTTCGATTGACGTGGTTGCAATTCTCAGGCAGTTCTCAGAGTGCTCATCCAACATGTTGGTTCTAATTTTATACTTAGTATGTTTCATTTTTCACTTAAGTCACCAAGTGATAAACAACAGAACAGTGTAGCTAAGCGAGCAACGCAAACAGAAAGAGAATTTAATACATGACGAAAGAGCTTTCTGTTCTGCTCCTGTTTCTGTTGTTTGTCACTTGGCAGCTTTAGCACGGGAGCGCAAACACACAAATCATTCCTCAAAAAATTGGACATGCCTCAGTAACTTTGAATATTTTCGGGCCGCATTGATACTTGCCTTGGGCCGCATGCGGCCCGCGGGCAGTGGGTTGGACAGCCTGTTCTAAAGCCATCATTCCTGTCGTCGTATTCTGCAGGCGCCATTTACCGGGAATCAATTCGTTTTGAGCATTGTATCTAAAGTTTCTGGTGGTGCGTACTTTTGTTTGTTAGTGACAAGCAGGTAGTTGTGCAGTGTGCAACACGCAAGAGTAATTTTTTTTGTTTTTTCGGCGTCCAACGCTATAGGCTTCCACAAGGCGCGAAAACGTGATGACATTATACCGAAAACATTCTCTATAACACGACGTGCGCGACTAAGGCGATAGTTGTATATGCGTTCCGTCATGTGTAATCCACGTTGTTTTCAATACATTCATTCGTAAAGCAAATGCATCATCAGCGATTAAAAAATACGGCACTGGCTGTGTTCGCCCTGCCAGAGGTGCTGGTGCAGGCAAATTTAAGTTTCCACTATCTAGTGCACGTGCAAAACTGCAGTTGTTAAAATAAAATGTTGAAATAGTTGATTGCGGTATGCGAAATAGGTACCGCAATGAATTAAAATTTTCGCCAGTAGCCAAATAACGTAATGTTGAAGTCAACCTCTCCAAAGCTGAAATACTTTTCCTAAAGGGCATGTCTCTTTTTTCAATATGAGGCTTGCCAAGAATTAATAAATTTTGAAACTGTTCATGAGTCATTCTAATACAATTCTTGTACAAATAAGGCTCTTCGTCACATAATTCGCGCATTAATTTAGCACAAAATCCTTCTTTTTCGCGTTTCTCTACCCAATCTTTAACCCACACGCTACTTTTTTTCCGGGGCAATTTCTGGTTTCTTTCAACAATGGAATTACTGGTCTCACAGTTTTCCTTATCTTCTTCAATTGCACATATTGCCAAAATAATAGCCAAACATTTTCTTTTACTCATTATAATTAAATATAGCACTAGGTAAATTATTGTATTATTTTATATTATACAACTTCAAGTTAATTATCGCAAATGCACAAAAAGAAAGAAAATATTACTACATTTGTTTACTGAAACTTTTTAAGCCATGCCATGTTTATTCATGGCAGTAATTTCGCATACAGTGTAATATAGTGTGCCATGTATATGGCACACATTCGCATGACGCACTATGGTCCCATGTACTGTGTCATACAAAAATGGCAAATTTGCCATGTAGTGTGATAGGCTATGTGCCAAATAATTGTATGGCATGAATTTGTGCCATGCAATAGGTGCCATACACATGGCACTTTGTCATGTAGTCTAATACTAGCTTAACAAAGAAATTATATTTTATTCATCAAACAAAACCAAAAAACGAAAAAAATTCAAAAAACGATATTTCATATTTTCAAGTTTCATGCACTGTATTATAAGCATGATCATGTTGTCAACTTGCAACAGCAACAGCAAAATTAGAAATAGAAATGAAGTTGCTGTTGCTGTCGGTAATCTAATTTAACCCATTTAAATGCATGGTTTCTAAAATTTTTGCTGTTGCTTTTGCTGTTGCTGTTGCTGTTGCTGCTTCAATCTAATCCAGCCTTTACTGGTAATGCGCTGTTCTTCATTGCCGATTAAGTCGAATTGAAAAAAATTGTAGTTCACCATTTGTACATATTTCTTGTAATTTCATATAAAAAATATTTCATGAGGATAAATTTTAAGTAAAAAATATCCAATCAGACATGTAATATAATAAAACCATTTGAAAACATTTATTTTTTCATCATTGAAAATTAGATAAATTTTGCGTCATATTTACTTTTATTTAACTATTAATTAACTAATTATTATTTTTATTTGAAAATTTTCTAGAAATTATTTTAGAAATAAGGGGAAATTAACATAACATAACATAACAAACTAAATCGCAGAATGGGGCTAATTATTAGAAATTAAAATAATGCAATTTTTCTCCGCTCCTAAATTGACACTTTGTTTTCAAATAAATTCTTCGTACAGAGATATCGTAAAAACGAGTTTTATCCTATCCTGTTCATTACAATCATAAGGAACAAGTGACAGCATTTATTTCTTTCTTAGTTGTTTTCTAAGAAATACAAAATTTAGGAATACAATATTTTTTTGATGTATTTCTCATTTGAATGCAATGTACTGCAAAACTAAAGGAAAACGAAAATTACGGTTCTACGCGATTTAACTTGTGGTTTTAAATAATATTTGATGTGGCATTGTTTATTTATATTTCTAATTTTAATTCAAATTGAGTATTGTGGATTTTTATTAATAAAGTTATTAATTCATTTTCATAACGTTGTACCCATACAAAGCGAAAACCTAAGTTTTATATAATTCGAATGGAATTCATGAAATATGTATTTCCACGTATTATGAAAATGAAAATTTTATTAATTTGTGTAGTTAAAATCGTTACCTACTAAAAATATGAGTTCGAACCAAATAGGAAATTACGGTGATCATCGGTTACTGTTGTTCAATTTGAAAAGGTCATCTGAACTGTGGCTATTAGATAGGCGAGATGATTTGGATAATAAAGCAGCATCAGCATCGCAAGAGCAAGTTGCAATTTCGATTAGAGCTGTTTTACTGGATGGGTTTAGATTTGATTGCTCAATTGGCGTAAGTATGTGCAATTTTAAGTAGGGACTAAAGAAATAAGATAATATGGAGTCGCAAATAACTTGCAAAAATAAAGTTTGTTTTATTTAGGCATTGGTGGTGCTGCTTTGTGCTAGTATCCCAGCCATAGAGTTATATTAACTAGACATATTAGTTTTCTTTCTCACGTGGGCCGACAAAGGGGAATATTAAACTTGGACTTAAATGTATGAACATAGGGTAATGCTCTAGACAGATCTGCGATTTTAATTAGAATAATTATTTTTTAATGATACTTCTGGATGACACATCTTCATTTTTTCACAATGATCATTATTCTTGTCATTCCAAAAGATTCATAAAATTACTATTTTGTTTATAATTTTCAGAATAGAATGTTCATTCATTTTGATTCAGTAAAATTAATTTTTTTAAATTGTATTTTAGTAAATTTTAAGGAATTTTTAGAATAATAACCATTTTTCCTCCTTTTAAGTTTATATGAAAGAAGAAACATGTCAAAATCATATAAAATTTTTAAAATCTTTAAATGTAGATGGTCCAGTAAACAGTGTGAAGCAAAAATTTGGGACCTCTTCACAATTTCATTTGAAAATTAAAACAATAATGATGCTTAAAATAGATACTTAAAATTGATCATTATTACGTAAATAAAGGTCATTATCGAGTTTTAATGACCGATTAGGCAATAATGAGCATTAAAATCGGAGATCTGTCTAGGATATTATATTAGGTAGAGATATTCTGGCCTATTCCAAACTCCTACGAAATTCTATTCCGTTGGACAAAATCATTTCAAGGAATTTTGGTAGCTATTCCAAACTACGAGGGAATGTATACAAAGGTTCCCATGTGAACTAAAATTTCGAACGAATTTCGAATTGCCAAAAGTAGGGGATTTGAAATATTTTGTTTTTTGAGTATTTTTTTTATTTTTAATAAATTATTTGTTTACATGTATTCGTTAACTTATTGTCCTACATACTTTTTTTTCTGTTCTCAGAAATTTCTTGAATTTTTTGTTGCTGGTTATTAAACTCCATAGAAATAGTTTCTTGAAACTATATTTAGTTTCTTAATTGACGGTTAATTAAGTCAGCAACTTCATCTTTTTCTCTTTTGGCAGGTGTAGAACACTTTAGAGGGGTGGGTTCAATTTCTATTACACCATCAATTGATAGCATGGAAGTATCTAAATTGGGTATTTCTACGTGACCATTAGTTCCGGGTTCAGATTCATTAACTTCAATACTGGACATTGGATATTTTGTCTAACGCCAAAACATTGTATCTGCTAAATACCAGAAACGCATTGTTCCATGGCCGTTAAACGTATTCCAGTTTCTTCCAAATCTGAAAAACTGTATTTTATTTCGCTCCACTCTCACCTGTTGCTGCATTTTCTCTTTTTTTATGGCTTAGTTGTTTCTTTAGATAAACCTTATAGTCGAACTAAACCAAGAAAAAAAGCATTTATATATGCTACTATGGACGAAAATTAATGAGACTGTTTTTTAGAAATACGCGCGATGGATAATACCTAGATAATAGTATTATCCAATACAACCAAGTATGCTTGTTTCTATTTGTAAGATCATCACATTTCTTTTAATTTTAATTTTTGTCTTTTAAATTCTAAGAATATTAATGTAATCAAATTCCATTTTTTAAACGTAGCATTTTGCCATAATAAATTGAATTAGTTTTTTCTTTTAAAATTTATTAAAATCATATTTCAGTAAAGACAGGAAATTTTAATTAATTTAATAAAAGAACTTCGTTTTTTTTTCAATACCTGTTTTAATCGAAACATATCTGGCGCAGTGCAGTCGGTAGGATAACATAAGTCTATCCTAGTTGTGTATTGTGTAAAATTTTAAACAGCGTTTTATCGCGAAAAGTTTTGCAATATCGAAGGTATACCGATAGTAGTGATACAACAACCAGTGAACTCAAGAAAAAAAATACTATATTAGCCAACTGCGGTTTATCGAAGGACTTCGTGGGGAATTCATCTTGCTGAGTATCAACTCTTTAGTTAAAAGAACCTGCAATCCAGAGAAATGAAGGCAACGATCGTACTCCTTTCTATGTAAGTCGAGTTTATTCATTCCTTCTTTCCATTTTATTATTATTCCTTATTATTTTTACATATAATAAAATTATAATATAAATAAATTATTTTTGTCAAATTAAAATCAAATTATTTTAATCAAATAAAAATTAAAATATTTTTATCAAATTAAAATTAAATTACTCTTACCAAAAAAGATTAAAATATTTTTTTACCAAATCGAAATTAAATTGAATTAAAATCAAATTAATTAAATATTAAATTATATTTTTATATATCTACAAAATAAAATAAAAACCTTTTTTTCAAATCTTTTTAAAAGAAAACAAGTGTTGAAAGACCAAGAAATAAGCCATATAGGGTTTGGAATTTATACAGTTTTTTAAATCGTGATATTTGTGCATCGGAAGAAATTTGTGTCGAAAATGTAAGAAGTTCAAATGAGATAGATTTGCCAAAAAGTTCTCAAGTTATTAATTCAAATTTAAATATGGAAGTTCCAATCATGGCTAACGAAAATAATGCAAATGTTCAAGCAATGGCCAACGTGTTTAATAATCTCAGAGTTCCGGACGCGATTAAAGATTTGCCATATGATTTTATAAATAATGTAGAAGAAATTTTAACATTTATATCAGATGTTCACGGTACAGCATATGGTAGAATATTATTACGGGCTATTAGAAATAAAATAGAAGGACCTACAAACAAGGTACTAAATATGGTACTCCACTCGAATGGTTAGAAATAAAAAATAATTTAATTTTACATTATTCGGACAAACGTAGTGAAACGCCCCTTGTTAGAGATTTGCATAATACAAAACAAAATAATAAAACGGTAGAACAATTTTATAGTGAAATAATAGAAGTTTTGTCTACTGGCAATAATCATTTACAAATTCATGAGTGATGATAACGTTATAAAACCAAAGAGACTTATATTCGGAAATGTGTCTCATTGTATTTTTAACAGGTTTAAGAGAACTATTAGGTTCCATTATCAGAGCTATGAAACCTGGAATATTGGCAAAAGCATTCTCATTTTGTATAAAAGAACAAAATGTTTTTTATATGAAATCTTATAACCAATCAGTAGAAATGTACCAATTCAAAAAGTTTCAAATCTCAATTTCATACCTCGCCAACTAATTCGAACTCAACAAACATTCTTACCGTTCAATAGATTGGAAAGGCCCAACAACATTCCCTTTAATCAACACTATAATAATAGACCTAACAATAATTTTAATATTGGATCCAACAATTTTCCCTTCAATCAACAACGTAATTCATTTCAATAACCATTTATTCAGTCTCAACCAACGAGATTACCACCACCACAACCAATGGACATTACTTCAGGAAATACAAGACAGATTTCTCGTAATCGACCACCTAGTTAGACCAAACGGTCCACCAAATTTTATGAGTAGAGAATTGCCTAATATTTTGGAACAAACTTCATATAGTACTAATGAAGAAAATTTGAATGAATATACTGTAGGCCTACCAAATTATAATCTCGAATAAATTGAACAAAATTGTAATTATGAATCAGTTGAAATAGATGGCATAATTAATAATCATCACCAACAACTTGATCAATATTATAATTACGAAACAGGAAATAGTAATGTTCACCAATCAAACCAATTCGAAGTAGAAGATGTAAATTTTCATATAAATGCCTTGACGAACAAATCGGGTACTTAGATCTTAATAAACATGGTTTCGTTCTCCCTTATATTCAAGTATGTTCTCAATTTGGCCGACCGTTATTTTTTAATAGATACTGGAGCATCATCTTCTTTTATTAATCCAGAATTTACTCATTTTGAGGACCTCACTACTATTATACCAACAATCATTAATACGATACTAAATACCCATACTGTGGATAAACAGATACTCATCAAATTTCATAGAGTTTAATCAACCTGGAGAAATGACATTTTTAACATTTCGATTTCATAGTTATTTTGATGGTTTACTAGGATTGAATACATTAACATTATTAGGTGCAAAAGTTGATTTAGAAAATAACATGTTAATAACAAAAAATTCACACATACCTCTGCAATTTAAACCAAACTTTTTGTCAAGTAAATATATTATTACTTCCAATACAAAATTAACCGATAATCTACCAGTAGATGTCAAAAATGGAGATATTTATATAAAAGCAATACAGATAAAACCAAATCTTTTTCTATCTGAAGGAAATTATCACGCAAAAAATTGGTATAGTACAGTAGAAATAATGAATAAATCCCATTCTGATGAAAGTTTATTCCTTGAACAACCCTTAAAAGTTGATCAATTTACTAATACAAATTTTTGTGAATTAAATAATTTCAATATCTTATATAATACCGATAATTTCGATATATTAGCTCCAAACGATATATCTAACCTAATACACACATCTCATCTTAATGAAGAAGAAGAAAAAAAGCATTTTTAAAACATGCAAAGAATATGGAGATATATTTTTCAAAGAAGGTCTTGACCTTACCTTTACAAATCAAATAAAGCATTCTATTAAAACTATCGATGATACTCCTGTATACACTAAATCGTACAGATACCCACACTTTCATAAAAGTGAAGTTCAAACTCAAATCAAACAAATGTTGGACCAAGATAAAATAAGATCTAGTTATTCACCGTCGAGCTCTCCTATTTGGATAGTACCAAAAAGGAAAGATGCCAGCGGCAAACAAAAATGGCGACTTGTTATAGACTATTGAAAACAACGAAAAGACTGTTAGCGATAGATATCCATTACCCAACATAAATGATATATTGGACAAATTAGGAAAGTGTATGTATTTCACTACTCTTGATTTCGCTAGCGGTTTCCATCAGATTGAAATAAACTCTCGTGATGCCGAAAAAACAGTTGAAAGTGGTCACTACGAATACCTCAAAATGCCTTTCGGTCTAAAAAGTGCACCTTCTACATTTCAAAGAGTTATGGACAATGTTTTAAAATATATTCAAGGTGTAATTTGTTTAGTATACTTAGACATCATAGTATTTTCAACTTCCTTGCAGGAGTACGCAGGAAATCTAAAGAAAGTATTTTTAAATTGCGTGAAGCAAATCTTAAAGTTCAACTCGATAAATCTGAATTTCGTCATAGAGAAATAGTTTTCTTAGGACACGTAGTTAGTGACCATGGTGTTAAACCAAACCCAGATAAAGTAAAAGCAATTCGAGATTTTCCAATACCTCGTACGTAAAAAGAAATAAAATCATTTTTAGGATTATTGGGATACTACCGCAAGTTTATCCAAGACTTCGCGAAATTAACCAAACCTTTAACAGAGTGCTTAAAGACAAGTAAAATAATCCAATTAAACGAAAGGTACACTAAAATTTTCGAAATGTGTAAAGACATTTTAATGAATGACCCAATTCTTCAATACCCTAATTTTTCCAAACCATTCGTATTAACCACTGACGCAAGCAATTATGCTATAGATGCAGTGTTATCCCAAGGTCCTATAGGTAGTGACAAGCCTATATGTTATGCCAGCAGAACTTTAACTAGTTCTGAAATTAATTATTCCACAATTGAATAGAAATTATTGGCTATAGTTTAAGCTACCAAATACTTTCGCCCATATCTGTTTGGTCACAAATTCGAACTTGTGATAGACCATAAACCACTTCTGTGGTTGATGAGTCTAAAGGACCCGAATTCTAAATTAGTCCGTTGGAGACTTAAACTTGAAGAATTCGATTACGAAATAGCTTTAAAAACGGGTACTTGTAATTCTAATGCAGATGCATTAAGTCGTATAAGACCAATTGTAGAAAAAAATTCCAATAAAATTGAGCTAAACGCAAACGAATCAACCTTTAACAATAATTCTAATTCTACAATACATTCTGCCACAGCAAATCTCAACGATCATATTCCTATCTCAGAACGACCCTTAAACGAATTTAACCTAAAACTTATTTTCGAAAAGTCAAATATATCACATCCAGTAACTACTATATATATACTATTATATTCAAAAAGAAACAAAGACGTACCATCCAGAGACTATACAGAGCAAAATATAACGAATACTTTCAAAGAATATCTACCACGAAGTAAAATGACAGTAATATTTACAGATGAGCAATCGTTCAAATTAATTCAATCGGTTCATTCAAAATTATTTTCTAAAACTAAAACATTCAAACTAATTTCTTGTATGGAAATATTAACAGATCCTGCTATGGACAAAAAGTAATGAGACTGTATTATTAAAAATACGCGCGAAATGAATATTAATGTGTATATTTATTTGCTAGCTTGTTATGACTGTTGTGAACAGCTAATAGAAATCTCATGATGTTTGCTTTATTAGTTTTAAAATTTCAGCGTCTTTTGTAATTGTGAAAAATTTGTTGCGGTTATTTTTTAATATGGATAAATCTCTTGAACAAAGAATTAACAATAAATTTTGTGTAAAAAACGAACGAGACCTTTTAGACATTGTTGGTGTATCAAAAGGATCAATAAAACAATGTTAAAGGATTATTTGGGCTTGTCTCATGTGTCTTGTCGTCTTGTCCCAAAATTATTGAATTTGTGTGAAAAACAACGTCAGTTTTTCTTCAAAAATCAAGTGAATGTCGTTTCGCAAGCGTCGTATTCACTAGATATGGCTCCGTGTGATTTTTTTTTCCTCGACTGACATTACCACTTCGTCGACATCGTTTTGAGTCTGAGTCTTCCAAGAAAATTCGCTGGCCGCCTTTTTTCACAATTACAAAAGACGCTGAAATTTTTAAACTAACAAAATAAATATCATGAGATTTCTATTAGCTGTTCACAACAGTCATTCTATCAAATAAATATACACATTGACATTCATTGCGCGGGTATTTTTTTAAAAATACAGTCTCATTACTTTTTGTACAAAATAGTATTACAGAAAATGACGAACAAGATAAAATAATAAATGATTACCACACAAAAAATAATCATAGAGGAATTAGCGTAACGCTATCACATTTAAAACGAGAATATTACTTCCCATTCATGAGAACAAAAATAACTCAAACTATTGCGGAAAATGTCACCGTAAATCAATATTAGCGATTATTGATAAATTTTCAAAATTTGCAGCAGCATGTACTTTATCTTGTCGCAATAGTTTAAACATAATAAAATCAATTAACATTTCATAAACCTACACGGCATTCATAAGAAATTAATTTCTGATCAAGGAACAGAATTTACTGCCAATATCTTTAAAGATTTTTGCAAACAATACAATATCCATTTTCATATCACTTCGTTTCAACAAACTAGTAGTAATTCTTCTGTAATGGCAGAAAGATTTAACAATATAACGGAGCATATCAATAAACAACAAGAAACCATTGAAATACATTTAAATAATTATCGGGAAAGAGTTAATAATAAAATTAGAACCGAAGAAGAATTCTTTACGTGTATTCAACATGTAAATCAAATCAGTCTCAACATTGACCTGTTTAGTAATCATTTCACAAATATTATAGAAGCAATTATGCTCGCTCGATTAAGCATAATCTCTAAGCAAATTTTAACTCCTAACAAATTAAACGAAATTTATTACTTTTTCCAAAACCAAACAATTAACGTAAAATCAGATGAGCAAATTTATGAATTTTTTTGGTTTGCAAGCATATCTCAATACTTCTAATATTATATTTAATATACAAATTTCCGTAATATTAGCCGAAAAATATTCCTTTTTCCATTTAATACCTCTTCCTATTAATAAAACCTTTACAATGATCACAAAACCTTATATTATCCTGAATGAACTCGATATTCAATTTGTAGATGAAATTTGTCCAATAATAGAAGGAACATATTATTGCAAACAAAATACTTATAATCGAAAGGTAAATGAACCTAATTGCATAGCTAATATTATCAGGAACGAGCCAGCAAATTGCAACTTAATGGAAGGAACTGAGATCATCACGATATATCAATCTGAACAGAACTACATTTTATTCATCAACATTCCTAATGCATTCCTAACATCAACATGCGGTATCGTACAAAACCAGATCAATGGAACAGCATTGATTCACTATGAAAACTGCAACATCGGGATAAATGGGATTATTTACGAAAGCAAAACTAACATTTATTGGGAAGATGTTCTAATATATCCATCAATGTTCGTAAAAATAAATTCTTCTTTAACCATCGAAAATTTGAGCTTGGAAAAACTAAAAATTCACCATCTCAAGAATCGGAAAGCCGTCGAACTCCTGGAAATTAAAACAACATACAAGTTTCACGCTGATGATGGCTCTTAAAATAGATTTGAAACGCGTTCAATACACAATGTTTAAATTTGTGAGTCTATAAAGGCGTTTTATTTGATTACCTATAGCATACAAAGGATATCTCACCTATAGACTTATAGTTTTCTTGAACATTGCATTAGTGCTCTACATCATCAAGCAATTGAAAAAAAGCAGTTAACTGATAAAATCGTTATAAGAGAAGCAACACGCAGTACCACAAATCTTGCAGCAGAGAACAATTCAATCAGTCAACTTTTCTGGCCGAAACTTAATTCTAAGGGGGGAGGAGTTATGGATAATACCTAGATAACAGCATTATCCAATACAACCTAGTATGCTTGTTTCTATTTGTAAGATCATAACATTTCATTTAATTTTAATTTTTGTCTTTTAAATTAATTCAAGGAATATTAATGTAATCAAATTCCATATTTTAAACCTAGCATTTTCTCATAATAAAGTAAATTAGTTTTTTCTTTTAAAATTTATTAAAATCATATTTCAGTAAAAAGACAAGATATTTTCCAGACATATTCTATGTCAGCAAAGTTTATAACAAATCTAAAAACGTAACTATATTAAAAATCATAATTTAAAGTTAGTATGTTTTCGGAAGTTATTTTGTTAACTTCATTTTACCTAATAAATAAAATTTGTATTGAATAAAAGAACTTCGTTTTTTTTCAATACCTATTTTAATCGAAACATATCTCGCGCAATGAATATCAATGCATATATTTATTTGATAGATTGGTATGACTGTTGTGAACAGCTAATAGAAATCTCATGATGTTTGCTTTGTAAGTTTAAAAATTTCAACAATTAAACAATTTTCTGACCAAAATAAAAAGTAAATGCTCTAATATTTCCAAATGCTCCTTTATTATTTTGATACCTGTCAAAATGTTTAAATATATTAATAATTTATTTTCTTTCGAAAGAGGATCAAATATGGCATCAATGTACCTTAGGAAAACCTAAGGAACTATTTTTAAACCAAATGGCATTTTCAAAAATTCGTACTGCCCGAATGGAGTAACGAATGAACTACGTATACAATATACTTTATCGAAGATTCTTCTATACTTGTATACACCTGGTAGAAAGCATTTTTCAAGTCTAAAAAGAAAAGGTGCTTTATTCTAAAGCAAAAATGATGCATTTATTTTGAATTATGGAAAAAATACTGGTGATGAAGATAAAAGTGTCCGAAAACATTTCAATTAAAAAATGATATCTCTGTTATCGATAATTTTGACCCTATTAAATTTCTATTGTTTTTTTGGTGTGCTTTTTTTAAATTAAATATTTTTTCGAATTGTATTGGAAGACGTGGGGTCACAACGAAACGCATCTCAATCGAAAGGTAATTGTTTCCTAATTTTAAATATTGTATATAAAATTTTCTAGATATTCCTGTATCGAAATTTTATGTGTAATAATTTTTCTCAAAGAATCTACTTTAAGAAACCATAATCTTCTTCGAAATGAAAAAATTGAAAAATCTTAAAATAATTTCTTCTAGAAAACGATAGTATTCAAAAATTTCTTAAAAAGGAAAAAATGCACAGCTGATTCGTCTTTTAAAAAATATATTATAAAAACAATCCAAAAGAAAAATTGAATCTTTTAATATTTTTTATTTCGGATATTCAAATACCATATCTCTTTCTCTGGCATTCTTATTAAACTGCGTATGCGAGTACCTGATTTTAAGAATTGGAGAAAGGTAGGGAAAATTTTCAATATTCGCAAATATCTTTCTACAAACACGTTTTTTGGGAATTCGAAAAACAGATGGCACTTTAAATTTGATCATAGAATGATTTTTTAAAAATTGGCGAAAATAGTGTTCCTTTTTTCAATAAGTATTTTTTTTACACATCACGCGTGAATAGCGTGAAGCTGTCATTGCAGTTTTACTCAGTAGTGAATACCATTTCATCATGGAAAGACTTACACAGGCATAGCCTCTCCAAATAGGCTCTTGAACAGCTTAATGATGATGCCTTGTTTTATCGGAGAATTTTGTTTAGGGCCATTTCTGGCTAAATGGATACGTCAGTAAGCAAAATTGCCATGTTTGGGCTGATGGACAACCCAAAGAGTATCAAGAGCTACAGTTACATCTAGAAAAATACACGGTTGGGTGCTGTTTATGGGCTTGCGGAATCATGGGTCAATATTTGTTCAAAAATGAAGGTGGCCGTAGCGTAACCGTAAATGGCACCCGCTATCGCGTCCTGATAATGGAGTATTTATTACCTGAAATTCAAGCCCCTAATGTCGGTAATATCTGGCTTCAACAAGACGGCGCTACTAGCCATACAGAGCCTGAAACAATAGACATGTTGAGAAATCATTTCGATGAGCAGTTGATTTCACATTTTGGACCGGTGAATTGGCCGTCTAGATCGTGTGATTAATATAGATGTCAGCTCAGTCCTTGAACATATTAATGAATTAAGAGATGATTATTCTAGCGGTCCTGACGGTATACCGCGATAATGTTTAAAAATGTCATAATTTTTCAGCATTTCATCTCTGCTCTTTTTCATAAATCGTTAAATACGCAAGTGTTTCCAAAAATATGGAAGGATTCATTATTCCAGTTCATAAAAAGGGTAGTAAAGGCGACATTGGTAATTACAGGCCAATAGCAAACTTTGATGCATTCCTAAGCTATTTAAATACATTATTCATAAATTCATTTACATTCACTGCAAACCTTTCATATTTGAATTTCAGCATGGTTTCCTGAAAGGTAAATCTACTGTCAACAGTTTAGTAGAATTGGTGTCATTTTCAACTTGTGCTTTGGACAAGGGTAACAATGTAGACTATATTACGACCGATTTTAGTAAGCCTTTTGATAAGCTATCGCATCAAATCATATTACTGAAACTCAGTGCCCTCGGATGTGAACAAGTTGTAATCCATTCAACGTAGATTTTTTCGCGTTACGCAAACTTCCCTTTGATAATCCTTTCTTGTTTGCCTCCTTACATTGACAGGCTAGAATTATTAGACATTCCTTAGAAAAATGGCAAGTAGTGGCTGATGTGGACTTTGTTCTTCGTGGAGTTGTTTAAAATTAATTTTTACCGAATTGTCTACGGGAAGAATGGACCTATTTCTAGAATGTTACGCGAGGTAAATTCGAACGTACAAGTTTTTGACTTTTTCCTCAGCAAGAATAGGCTGAAAAGGTTGTTATATAACTATTAGCTTCCCATTTTAACTAACTTTTATGTGACCGTGAATTTCATTTTATTTTTGTTTGTGTTGGTTGAGTGGGGGGGGGGGTATTCTTTACTAACTTTCTTTGCATACTTATATGTTCCTTCTCCCTCCTACCCGAACACTAATGATATCACTTTATACTACATTCGATGTTTCGTTTATTCGTTGCCTTATGAGTGATAATATGTGATGCTTTTTCTAAGCATATATCTGAAGTGTTTGCTATCATACCTCTGGATTATTTTCTTTGGGATTACGTGAAGTCTAAAGTGTACGCAGATAAACTAGCCACGATTGTTATTTTGGAAGCAAACATTCGCGCTATTGGCCAAATTCCAGTCGTAATGTTCGAAAAAGCAGTTCAAAATTGGACCTATAGAATGGACCACCTAAAGCGTAGCTGTGGCCAACTTTTCAATGACATAATCTTTTAAAAAATTAATTGTCTCGATTGTTCTTTCGATTCTTAATAATGTTTTGATCATAACATTCAGTTTTATGTGTTTTATTTCAAAATATTTTCCTGAAACTCACGATGAATCACTCTATACATTGATTGATAAGACGTAATGGATAATAATCATGAATTGTTATTTGATTTATAACTAATTCACAATAGGTGAAGTGTCGTAGCGTAACGAAGCGCAGTTAATTGCAGAAAATCATTCAGTTGTCTATAATGAAAATTGTTTTGAAGGAGTTGAAGTTGATGAATTGTTATATTCTACTTGTTTTAATTAATTTATTTTTAATTTAAATATATTAAAACAACCTCTGTAAATTCTATATTGTTTTTCTTTCTGTTTCATGTTGACTAACATCTTATAACATATATGTTATGGTAAATGTACATATACTGGTAAATGTATGCATTTAAATATGTTTAGGTTTACGTTAACATACGGCGCACATGGGCTCTCCGACAAACCTGCATATCTACATCTATTTTATTTTTTTTAGATAGAACTATACGGTCTGAGAAAGAAATAATCCCGGAAAACCTCCACATATATATATATAAAGTTCAAAAGTTTATATTGACTCAAGCGCCAAAGCTGTGGGAGATAGGGTCTTTCATTAAGGACATAACATAACAATTGTAACGTGTGCTGTGTGGCTTGTAGCGCCGTCTTGTTGAAACCACATATCGCCGATATCAATTTCATCTAATTCTGGCCAAAAATAATCCTTCAACATAGCACGGTAGCGCTTTCCATTGACGGTAACATGGCGATCGTTCGCATCAACGAAAAAATACGGCCCAATCACGCCTCCGGCATGTAAATCGCACCATACAGTGATTTTTTGTGGATGCAATGGTGTCTCTTGAAGCATATGTGGGTTTGTTGCTGTCCAATAACGCATATTTTGCTTGTTGACAAATCCGTTTAACCAAAAATGAGCCCATCGCTGAGGATGATTTTTCGCTCTTAAAGTTGCGGCGATCGACTCGGAATTTCGGTAGTAATTTTTAATAATTTCCAAGCGTTGCTCGTTCGTGAACTTTACCATGATGAAAATGTTGACTTTAATCTACATTTTAACATTGACAGGTCATTAATGTTTAAGGGTGCGTTCATATAAAGATACAAACGTGTTATGTCCCTATTAAAAGACACTATAGAACTATATGTTTTGAGAAAGAAATAATCCCCAAAGAAACCTCCACAACTTTGCTGAACATTTTGATCGCGTGCGACCTATATATAAGAAGTTCAAAAGTTTGTATTGACTCCAGCCCCAAAGCGGTGAGGGATAGAACTATATGGTCTGAGAAAGAAATAATCTCCGTTGAAACCTCCACAACTTTGCTGAACATTGTAATCGAGTGCGACCTTTATATAAAAAGTTCAAAAGTTTGTATTGATTCCAGTGCCAAAGCGGTGAGAGATAGAACTATATGTTCTGAGAAAGAAATTATACCCATTAAAACCTCCACAACCTCGCTGAACATTGTAATCTCCTATATATAAAAATTTAGAAGTTTATTTTGACTCCGGCGCCAAAGCGGTTTGAAAGAAGACCATAGTGACTTGATGCATGTTCGCTAACCCCACTTAAGAACTTATACTGTCTGGTTACAAATATATGGCATATATTTTTATTATTTTCAACTTTTACCTATATACGTTGGAAAATGTGTACATTACCCGGTAAAAGATATATGAAGTTAATATCAGATTTAAACTCACATTTACCTATCATGTTGGGAAATGTGTACATTTACCGGTTTTGTACATTTACCGTAACATGTATATTCAGTCACATAATTTGGCACTATGCATTCAATATAGTATATATTCTATCTACGGTACAATACTCTCAAATACTCACCAATTATTCCGGAGTCCTTACTCGTAAAAATCAAACTGATATATTGTTCTCAGTTTTTCTTTTCACTACCTATCATTATTATTAAAATCATAATAAGAACCATTTGCTTTTATAATTTTATTTTCAATGCATTTAAACTGTAGCAATTTTTGACATTTGTTTTATCTTTTTTTCTTGTATATGATGGATTAATCGAAACAAAAATCCTTTAAGCTCCGTAAATCGGCTGATTAGGTTAAGGTGGATTTTAATCATTGTATACAGGTTAAACTCGAACTGTAAAACAAAAAGTTGTTTAATCCTAAGGTTAAACGTCCATCGAAAAACAGGCCATTGCTATATATTGGGTCACGTAAAAAGTTCGCAGATTTTTTTCCAATAGAAGGCTTTAGAGTCGCATAACCTTAGAAGTTCTAACCCTATCAAGTTATGTTATAGCGCGCTTGAAAGGCGACATTTCATAGAATATTTAAAAATTGTAAAATTTAGTCAGAAGTAATTGCGGTAATTGGGTTTTGAAAATGAGCCAGAATTCCGAAAAAATTCGCTATATTTTGGAATATCACATCGACCAAGGCGATAAAGCTTCGCAAGCTGGTGAAGAAATTTCTAGGGTATATGATGAAGACGCTCTATCAAAATCAGCAGCAAGTAAGTGATCTCTAGAAATTTTGATGTTAAAGATGCGCCGCGCTCCGATAGACCAATCATTGTAAAGTCGATGAAATTCTCCAAAAAATTGAGGAAGACCGGCACATTTCTTCTTATGACATTGCTGAGGAACTAAAGACTAATCAAAAAACAGTTTTAAACCATTTGTGTAAAAGAAGCTCGATATTTGTGTTCCGCATGAATTATTAGCGAAAATTTTAATGGACCGAATTTCCATCTGCGAATTGCTGCTGAAAGGAAACGAAATCGACCCATTTTTGAAAAGATTGATAACGGGTGATGAAAAGTGAGCGAAAAGAGCGTGGTCCAAGAAGAATATTTGGTTTAATAAAATTAATTTGAAATGTAATAAAAATGTGTTTGAATTTTGGTGCAAACAATCGGCGAACTTTTTACTGTACCCAATATATAGTTATTGGAGTTATCTCCTTTCACACTCTACTTTTCCAACTTCAAATTACAAATAGTCAATTTTTTTAAATTGGGCTAATCAATTTCAAATTGGAAATTATTCCACGCATGTGTAGCATAATTTAAAAAGAATCAACAATCGAATAGATTCAGTGTTCTAATTTTAATTAAGAATAACTACAAATATTGTATGATATATTTCGTAATCAATGATTTATATCAACTTATAATTTCATAACAATATTTTTAGTAAATTTTGTCAAATATGCAATTTTATAGAATTGCGAACTACTTATTGCTTTAGAGCTCTTATATGGCATTCAAATACCTACTTTTTTATATTTATATTCTTACTTAGTCAACATTTTACCTTTAGTTTTAAGTGTTAAAATTTGTATAAATACTGTCACTACTTTGAATAAACTTCAGTGCAAACTCAATATTGGTCCTTCGAGCTACAATCAATTAGAGCAAACAAGCCATGAATGTATCGACATTTCCTGACATGGGGCTGCGAGGTTCTATTTGATTAAATATGAGCATATGCAAAATACACTCCATAGGCATTCAAAACAATATATAACTAAATATACAAAATAAGAGACATTTTTTGTAGTAAAATTACTGAACAAAAGCAATCGGAAGATTTGACCAATCTTCAACACTATATACGAAGAAATAAAATAAATATTAACGAATTACAGGAAAGATTCGGAACAACGCAAAACAATGAAGTATATAGAATACACACTACAAAAAGGAAGGGTAGTATACAGCACATTTACTACACGCGATGCGAGTATAAGACGACACCGAGAGACATTTGGGGATCTGTAGTGTAATTTGCGTTGAGGATCCAGCAAACTAATTAAGTGAAATTTGTGTTAAAGATCCAACAAACTAACGCGAAAACTTAACACACATCCCTTCAAATACAAGAAATGAATATAAGAGAAAAAAATCTACTTTTAGGCGTAACATAAAAAATCGGTTTTTAAAAATATTAAAATACACTAAGAAAAAGCTTACCATGCAATTTGCAACGGACAATTTTTAAGTTCAAGGTCCGCAAATTGTTTAGTGCGCAGGAAAAGCTTACCATGAAATATTAACGGGAAAATTATAGGTTCAAGAAACTCAAAGAACATTGAACCTATAATTTGAAATCAGAAGTATCAATTTTTAAAATTGATCGTTATTAAAAATTCAAGATGACATTGCAAAATCAATTAATGGTTTCAATTAAATACCATTTTTGCGAAATAAGAACTTTTTTCCTATAAAAGCCGATATTAAAACCTAAAATAAATTAGATCAAAAGTATTGTTGAATTAAAATAGGTCAGATAAAGAAGGGAGATCGAAAAATAACGGTTAATTTGCTTAAAATAAAAGTATTGTTGAAATTAAAATAAATCAGATAAAAAAGTGAGATCGAAAAGTAACGTATTGTTGAAGTTAAATTAAATCAGATCAAAAGTATTGTTGAATTAAAACAGATCAGATAAAAAACTGAGATCGAAAAGTAACGGTTAAAATAAAAGTATTGTTGAAATTAAATTAAATCAGATTAAAAGTAATAAAAAGTATTGTTGAATTGAAGAAAGAAGTTAAAATTAAAAGTATCGATGAATTAAAAGTTCTAAAAAGTATTGTTGAATTGAAGAAAGAAGTTAAAATTAAAAGTATCAATGAATCAAAAGTGTTAAAAAGTATTGTTTAAAATATACATTGAAGTAACGGTCAAAGTATTTATTGCAAATTGTGAGGTTATTTGGTAAAAGTAAATCAGAAGTAAAAGGTGTTTTTAAATATGCCACACATTAAGAATTACAAGTAGTGAAGAATTAAAAAAGGAATTTATTAAAGAATTAAAATAAGAATCAAAACATTCTTTTACAATTTAAAAGAAAAGGAAAATTTTGTTCAAAATAAATACAATTTATAATATTACTAAATACAACTCTGTTTCATTTAAATTCAAGTCAGAAAAAAAAAAACAAACCCGAATAAAAAGTTTTAGTTGATACTAGTCTCCGATATTAATTCTAGACACGATCCTATATTCAAAGCAGAAAAAGTGTTCAAACTAAATTCGTGATCAAAAGTCTAAGGCTAGTGAATAATTTGAGTTTGAGACAACTCGATAAAGTGAACAGTCAAAAGTGAAACATTTCCGAAGTTGACTGAAGGTAGATATCAAAAATTACACAACAGATCATCCTTTAAAAATAATTGTTTTGACCAAGTCAAAAAGTTATACGACCAATTCACATCAACGCTAGAAGAAAAATTAGATAGCATCGCAGAAGACTACAACTCAGAGCTAGTCAATGCTAAGTTTTCAACAATAACTAATAGCAATACAAATCGTAATAATCATGGTGAAAATCGAACAGTAGATGAACGTCCATCGAACATTAATACTACAATGTCCATTCAACAAACACGTAATAAAAGGCAATCTATTAAAATTAAAACTCTTCAAGGTAGAATTGAAAAAGCGCAAGACGAAATTGAAAGCGTACATTCAGATATATATTTTAAAAAGACACTAGAATCGATGTCAATATGCTGGAATGAAATTATGAAAAACCACGAAGACATTTTGACACACTCCAATTCAGACGAGGATCACCCTTACCTCACAAGTAACGATTTCAATCAATTGGAGCCACAGTATAAAGACATTGTAATTGGTATTAAAGACAAAATACAATCGATACAATCGATTCAAAAAATTGAAGCTAAGGTTAAAAACCTTAAATTACTGTCCCTTAATATACCACATTTTATCGGGAATTTTACAATCCATATAAAAGTTTTCACGACATATTTGTAAGTGCGATTCACGACAAACTTGCGTTGTCGTAGGCGTAGGCGCAACCAGGAAAATGTAATATCCTAAAACATATGTCGTATGATAACGAACGAGCAATCATATTCGCGCAACTAAACTCATTTTTTGTCATTCAACCTGCAAATGACGAATTGACTATCAAAATAGGACAACTTTAGAATGTTTACATGGTATTGAAAATTTGGGAGTTAAAACCACTCACTGGGAGCTCATCATAATTCATATTTTAACGCAGAAAATTGACAAAGAAACGCATAAATTGTGCGAGCAATCATTAAAAGATTCTAGGAAGGTTCAGAAACTGTCTGATTTTCTTGAATTTTTAACTGAAAGATTCGATGCCTTAGAAGTTTTAGAAGACCCGAAATGTAGAAAATCAAGGAATACAGTCAAATCATTTTCAGCATCAGTCAATAGAAGATGTAACTTGTGTGACTCAACACATTATATGTACGAGTGCAAAAAATTCATCAGCATGAAATTGGGTCAATGGAAAGACATAACAAGAAAACAAAAATTATGGTCCCAAAAATTATTAATTGTGTTATATCGAGAGTGGAAATTTTGGGAATATGAAGACATTCAATGCACAACAGGGAAGTGACCTTTCAGAATGTGAAAATTTCTTCAAAGCAACTAATAAACGAGACAAAGATTTGAAATATGTACTACGTTTTCCATTTAAATCAAAAATCTTGCAACTCGGCTTTTCAAAAAAGTATGATATACCAAGGCTTTTAAATTCAGGCCCACTGTGCCCACTAAAAAAGAATTCAGGCATCATGGACGTATCAACACCTGGTCATTTTCTGATCGGAGAAGCAATTTTAAAACCTCCCGGTCTGTAGCGAACCGATATATTCTATCTATATATAATATTCTATTATAATTAATTATGATTAAACTTTAGATATACTTTATTCAGTTTTAAATTTTAGATCTAAGGTTGTATGTTACTTGTTTAAAACAATTCAAAAATTTTAATTTTAAATCTAGTTTTTAATTTTTACTCGAATTGAAAAAATAAGAAACGACGTCGATTCTTTTCAAAAAATTAATAGAAAAAAAGCAATCAGCTCAAATATTAAATTTGATTTTTTTTAAAGAAATATTTCCATTATAAAAAATAATTTCTATTCAAAAAATAATTTTAAAAAAATAAATTCTATTAAAAATATAATTACAAAAATAATTTCTATTAAAAATATTATTTCTAATATTGTATCATAAATAAATAAAAAACAATTAAACGACTTATGTGTGATTTTGAGTAATTCGAAACCCCCACATAATTGGTGACCCCGACGTGATAAATAAAATAAAGGAAGAAAAATAATAAAGCATATTTTTTTCTGAAGTTCGTGTGTAAAAATCTAAATTGAAAATTAATGGGACCAAGCCATTAATTCTGGTGTGAGGCTGCACCAGACATTTTTTTTCAATTTAGAAATAAACTTAAAAGGTCAAGCATTTCCAACAACAAGAAAAGATTTTTTTTCAAAATTTCCAAAAAGGCAAATTTTAAGAGATCATCATACAAATTTCGCTTGGGTGCTGATTCCATACAAAGGAGTATTACCAGAAGAGATCTTTTTGACTAGAGTCCAAAGAAAAGATTTTTTCAAAATTTTAAAAAAGCAAAATTTCTGGAAGGATTATTAGCAGGTACAAGTTATTATCACAATAACGGAAGAATAGTACATAAATAAATTTATAAAAATGAATTATTTTTAAACATTTTATTTTGTCATATTTATATAATACTCTCCCTTTTGCTAAATAAATACGAAAAATATTGTTAAAATAGGTTTTTCTGGTGAATTATAGTGATTTTTTTTTGTGTGATTTTTGTGAAATAGGTCCTGATGGCGCAACCAGTTGAGAATCTAACCGGTGATTTTGTAGCGCCGGTTATCGCGACTGGGCTAACCGTCCCGAAATGTGGTTTGCTCAGTTGGAGATGCAGTTTTCATTAAACAATATATCCATTGATTCCACAAAATATTTTTATGCAGCGGGCGCATTAACAGAGGATATTTTCAACTCCATTCCATAATTCGAAACCCCCACACGGTCCATCAGTACTAGATGAAAATATAAGTCATATGAACAGATGGCAATATATTCATAAACTTCATCAAGATTTTCGGCGAAAATGCAGTCAAGGTTATCTGTTTCGACTTCAACAATGTCCAAAATGGAATGAACGTTCAGAAAATTTAAAAATTAACGACATCATTCTAATAAGAGATGAACAAACTCCACCCTCGATGTTGGCGTTATGAAAAATAATATATACCATCCCGGGAAAGATGGTTTAATAAGAGTCGTCACACTAAAGGTTAAAGGTAATATTATCATCAAAACGACCCATCAGTAGTTGATAATCCAACAATCATACCAACGTCCATTGTGGAGGTCAAGCGAAATTCGTTACCTGAAATCATTCAACAGAAAACTAATCAAGATTATAATGTGCGAAAAGAAGGGTTCCACCACTCAATCCAAAATGGACACGAAACAAAAAGGAGAAAGTGAATTGTAAATCTACACCAAAACCAATATCAGAAAACTGTGTAGCAATATTATTATCGATAATATTCTTGCTTCCTTTTGCTATGTGCCAAGATTTCATTAAGATCACACCATTTAAGGAACATCCAGGAATATATTTTGAAGGACTTAAACCAGTCAAAATGACGAACAGTGAATGGAATATCAAATCATACAACTCATTAGAAAATGATTGGGATCAATATGAAAATATCAAGAATTTAGTTTTAAGCATGAATAAAGTCTGCGAAGATGCAGTTAATAAAAATATTGTTGGCCCTACTTGTGTTACGATGGGAATGCAATTTCACAGTAGATTAATGAAAGTAACTCAAAACAATAATTTATTGTTACACGGAAATGGAGTACCAATCATAAGATTACCATTAGATTTTGTGGGAAGCTTAAACCATTCGCTTTTTGGAATATTTGTAATGTAATATCATCCCTCATAAAAATAAGAAAAACTCAAACACATTTTGAATATGTGTAATAATTTTAAGTTTACTTAAATTTACCATAGATAGTAATATTCATCGAAAATGACAATTCTTGCTTAAAACACGATAAAACTTAAACCGAAAAGTTCAATTGAGTTCGTGACATATTATTGTTCTAGAACAAAAGAAAGTTGTGAAATTAATTGCAGAAAATTACAATTGGTTTCGAAACAAATAATTTATCTAGAACAAAAATAAAGTTAAGCAATTAAAAAATTGCATACTAAATTGCATTCGATTTCAAAATATTGTTGCGTGCTACCCCTTCTGTTCGAGGTTATGAAAATGATAACACTTTTTATTTATGTGAATTTAGTGTTAAACTTTATTTATAATTATTTCTGCGTTAACAACTAGTCTTAAAAATATTTGTCTATCAATAATTTAATTATTACAAAATTATTTTATCACAGTTTATTCCCAATGGAAAACACTATTAATCACTTTTTAAACAAATTACTTTTACAATCCCGTTGTAAACTAACCACAAAATAATCACGTTTCAAATCTGTTTTGATACAATCTCGGACGAAGTTTACATTTCAACTGTTCTTGTTTCAATGATGTTTCTCCTGATATACTCATCGTTTTTCAACTGGAGAAGCTTCTCAGTCTTCATCGAAACGTCTTGCGATAAACGTCAAGAAATTTCTTCGAAAGAAACGTCAAGGTGATCATTTGTTTGTTCTAGAATGTGAAAGTGTCTTTTTTATAGAACTAATAATGTGTTCCGTGTTTTGTGTTTTTGCAGGAAAATTCCAGACTTCTTTTATCAAGAAAAGTGGAATGTTTCCTAGAAATATATTGCAATATATAAGTCATAATTAAAATAAGACCTAGTTTTCAAGTTTTAATGGTAAGAACAAAAAATTATTAAAAAAGCAAACGAATGCCAAAAAGGCAAAGGTCGGAATTTTCAATGATATAAAAAGTCAATGGTAAGTTGGCAGTCATAAAAAATATCGGAAACAAGTTAGTTAAACAGTTAAAAAAATATCATATAGACGTTGAAAAAGTTACAAAAAATATTGTAATGAAACTTTATATAGCAGGTTATTAGGGCGTTTGTGGAATTTAAAAAAAAACACTTAAATTCAACCGACGTTTCGCTTTTATTTTAAAGCTTTTTCAAGGCTACAAAATAAAAAGGTAAAAAATTAGGCAAGGCTTTTTCCTTTTACAAATTAAAATTCTTAAATAAGTGAACTTATTATTTTTATAACATACATATGTCACTAAATATTACCTGTACTTTTTGTTTTATATAAAAATACCACTAACAGCTTTCATTTTAAAATTAATGTTAAAGCATATTCACACACAATTAAAAATTTCTTAAAAAACACACTAACAAATTTCGTTTTAAAATTAAAATAACATATACAAAATATTTAAAATCAACTTTAAAGAAAAATTTATCTTTTAGTCCGTCCTCTAACATAGAAATAGTAAAATTGAATATTCTACAAAAAGAAAATTTAGCATTAACAGAACATTACAAAATAATTAACAGTTTATGTTAATCTCAGTAGGAAAAACTATGACGAAGGACAAAATTTAATTTAGTTTATTTGACCAAGATTTCAAAGTTAGTAAAATGCCTTTGTACAAAGTTTTTAGTTCTTCAGTGTCACTAGTAAGGTTTACCGTATTTTCTAGTAGTGTTATGAATATCATTTCACTTAAATTTCTCTTCATTTCCCTATCGATAATTTCAGCATTGACGAAATCAAATTGATGATTATTTTCAAAATGATGATTTGCCAATGCCGTTTTTTCTTTTTTTATTTATGTTTGTTATTTTACAATCGTATTGGTGTTGTTTAAGTCTTTTATTAAATAATTGTTTTGTTTGTCCAATGTAACATTTGTCACAATTATTACATAAAATTTTATATACTATGTTCGATTCTTTGTCTTTGGATATTTTAACTTTTATTTTCGGAAATATACTACTCACTGTTTTAATATTGTATTTAATATTGAAGGATTGCTTCAGCATAGTCCAGGCTGACGGAGAATGTTCCTCGGACGTTTAACATAATTTAAAAAGAACAATCGAATTGATTCAGTGTTTTAATTTTAATTAAGCGTAACTACAAATATTTTATGATATAATTCGTAATCAATAATTATATTTTATAAACATATAATTGCATAACAATATTTTTAGTAAATATTGTCAATTGAGCATTTTTATGGTATATACTTAATGTTTTATTAGTCTATTAGGTCATTCAAATGCCTTCTTTTTTTTATTTATATTTTTACTTAGTCAATATTTTATCCTTAGTTTTAGGTGTTAAAATTTGTATAAATATTGTAACTATTTTGAATAAACTTCAGTGCAAACTCAACAGAAATACTCACTTGCAGATTGAGAATAATCACCTTCTAATGGGTAATAATTAATTGAAAGTATCAGTCAGCGGCGATAACGGTAAAGGCAATATTCCATATCATGATTCGATCGAGGAAGTATTTCAAGAAGAGAAGAATTTAAGGATCATCGTTTAATAAGACTCTCAATATAGTTCGGTCTTAAACTCTATTGAACTTGTTTGGTCAACCTAAAATCGGGCGTTGAACAAGATCCAGGTACAGATTATAGTTGGTGAGAATATTGGGCAAACCGAATATCGTTTACAACGGCTAGAAAATATCTTAAAATGCTTTCACACGGGCGAAATAAATGGTGGTGTGAACGCAATTTTTCAAATAAATATTACAAATAAACTTATTGTCAATAGCTGTAGCAAATTTATCGCTCATTGATTAGTCACTCATTGATTAGTCATTAATTAATAAGTCCCAATTTGAAGTTGACTATTCCTAATGTTAAAATAATTATTCGCAATTTGAAACTGTGTAACAACGGGATTTACATATGGTGTAGTGTAACCTAAATCACACTGCAATCGGGGTATAAACGAAGTAGCAAATCATCTGGTGACCTGAAAGCATATCTTCCTTGCGAGGAGTAGATATGAGATGGTGCAACGTATGTGAGCAACTGAAAGGCTGCACGCCTGGTTGAGTTGCGCTTGCTAGCTCGCCGGAGGGGTGGGTCGTTGCTCTCCACCACCAAATTATATGCGTTCAAATGCATTTTAATGTCGTGAAGGCTTTATGGTGATAGCGTGAGATATCAAGCAAGGAAATTCGGTTTTGGCGCAAATAACCAAATATATGGGAGGGTTCGTAAGGATTTTGGTCGCCGAATCTGACCAACTTGACGCGATTGCCTTGGTGAGGCATGTCGGATCCGATTGGCGAGATGATATACCAACCAGTCTTATGAGGCTATTGTCCCACCCGATGGACCAAGAACAGAATCTTGATCCGCATGACCATACGTGCCCCTATGAAATAGATAGGGTTCTTTTTTGTTGTTTATGTCCAACAGTCCCACTCACTCGTCCTCCTTCTCTCTCTCTCCTCAGCAAACTTAACTACAATTCGACATTTTCGGCGCTTTTAGCTGAATGGGCTGCAATGAAATCATATTAAAAAAAAAATGAAATAAACTTGAAACGTTTTTTTTTGGCCATACGCAGGGCCTTTTCTTTATTTATTACTAGCTGTACCCTGCCACGCGTTGCTGTGGCTTACTCTGTTTAAATGAAAAAGAGAAAGCGCCCGTTTCTAATATGTTTAATTTCACAATGTTTGTGGGTATACAATATTTTTTTTGTTCCATTTTCTGTGTAGACATAGAGATTGCCTGGTTTGCCGACTCTAAAACACGCAACATATAATTTTCCATGTGAGAAGCAATGTCTAGATCTAAATCGCACAATTCTAAAGATTGGCCCTGAACTTTGTTTAGGATGATTGCAAACGCCAATCGAATTGGGAATTGTAATCTCATAAATTGAAATGGCATTCCCGTTGGAATCATAGGAATGCGAGGAATGAGGACATCTTGACCTTTGAAAGGTCTACGGTGGCAAATTGAGTTAACTAAAAAATTCGGGTGAATAATTAATCGTTTCATCTGCTTGCACAATAGTGTCGACGGACTTGTTAGTGACTGCCTCGCTTTGAATGTTAGACTGAATAATATTGTCAAGTTCGTAGACGTCTTTGTTCTTGGCCGCAAGAATACCTCATTCACTCACCCAATCGTGATCCTTGTAATTGGTTTGAATATTAGGAAATACTTTTTCAACCAGGTCTTCTTTTGACGTCACTAAATTGCATTATTAGGCAGTGTAATTAGTCCTGAGGTCAGATCAACCGACACTTTTGCGTTCCCAATTTCCAGCAATTGATGTGAGAATATCTCAGCTAATCGACTGTTTTGCACCTGGACACGCATATTTCTAGTTAATTTTAACGTAATAACGTGTCGCCACACAGTAGAGTATTTCAGGCAAGCATTTATTTCATTCGCTCGTGTCGATCGAGGAATTAGTGTTAATGTTTACTTGAAATCTCCTGCAAACATTAATGAGTTCCGAAATGGTCTGATGTTTCCACGCAAATCTTGCAATGATCGATCAAGAACCTCGAGCGATTTTTTGTGCGCCATTGTGCATTCATCCCAAACAATAGGTTTGCGTTTCTAAAATACTTTTCCCACGCCGAATGCTTTGGAAATGTTGCACGTGGGATTTTCAATGAATTCAATGTTCAATGGAAATTTCAAAGCGGAATGAGCAGTTCTTCCACCTGGTAGCAATGTCACAGCTATTCCGGATGACGCAAGAGCTAAGGCTATGTAATTTTGGGATCGAATTGCAGCCAGATTCAATCTAATTAGAAACTTTTTACCAGCTCCTCTTGGCGTATCGAAGGAGAAGATTTTTCCAACCCCGTTATTGAGAGTTTGCATTATTTGATCGTAAATGCCTTTTTGCTTAAAGGTTAGCTTAGTAATATTTGATTGCAAACACGGCAAAAGAGCACCCGTATTGTAATTTTATTCACGAAGCAATTCTACATCGAAAGAAGCAGCAGGAGATCAATTCGGTGATGGCATTCTCAATTGATTGAGAATTTTGTTCGCGATTTCTAAACAAAAATCTTCAATCATTATCAACACTTCGTTGTAGATTTCTGCTGTGAAATCCATGTTCATATTTGAATTTCCCATGCGTTTTCGACGGAAAATATCTTCAGCCATTTGCGATTTATATTTCTGCCACAACTCTGTTGGAGGTGAAGGACAGCAGACGGCCAATATAATTGCAAACAATGCACGAATTTGATTTGGATGTGATGTGTTGCACGCGTCATTAATGCATACATCCCAGTGTCGGTCGTTCTCCAATAAATTCAGAGCTTGACATGCACTGCGGAAAGTGGCATGTGTAACACCGTTGACAATCCTCAATTGGTGGAAAGAGGGTGGGCCGGGCACATTTATCAACAGCGTGCGAAGAAAGAAGCATTCACCTTGATTGGGATGTACAGTGTACAGTCTACCTATCGTAATTTCTTTGAATATGCCAGGTTGTCCGTCGACTCGCTCTCCTCGTTTGCGTCGTTCAAATGATTTTTCGCATTCCATGTGTAATACGTAGGTACTTCCGAATACAGCAGTGTTTGCACAAACGCGTCATTTTGACATAACGTGAAGAAAGCAGTTAACGTTGTAGCCGGTGAATTCAAGGCTATTTGTTGCACATTTGCAGCTGTGAAATGAACGCGTTGGCCATTTTCTAGATGTACTGCTAAGTGAACAACAGTTGGTTTTCGTTCATGTATTGGAAATGAAAGAATTCGCCATACAGCTTCATTGCTGCTTATGTATCTTCCAGTGTGATACTTGCTATTTCATCGATATGTATGACCGCATTCCTATCACTTCTTTCTGGTTGCACGCCAAAAACTGCCATGTCGCTGCTTTTGTTCACGCACTTACAAATATATTTGATCGATTTAACGGAGTTACAGTATTCCACGTTTATGTGCGCTTTGTATGTTTTTGATAGCAAAGGCGAATATGATAGATAACCCACCGGTTATCTACTTCGATTTCACCGCTTCGCATTTGTATGGTTGCTAATTTACCGCCATCTTCAGCTGATCTTCTTCTGTATAAAGGATATCCATCGTTTACTGTAACTGTGTTGGATACTAATGCTCGAGGATAACGCTTAGAGCATTTTCCGTCCATCATGCACGGTGAATTCGCATTCAATGTACCGCAAGGTCCATGTATCATATTTTTCGTCACAACTTCATGCAAATCCTTATCGACGTCGGCATCGGGTATTTCAGGGCATATTATATCGTCGATTTCGGTTGACGTGATTTTGTTATAGAGCCAGATTAGTATATGTGCGTGTGGCAGTCCTCTCTTTTCCCATTCCACTGAGTACATCCAGGAGCGCACAGATCCAAACACTTCATGTTTTACCATGAATTCCATCAGCGATTTCAACTTCTGTTTGAAAACACGTGCTGTAATGTCATGTCTATCCACCGGCGATTGTCCGGGAAGTAAAATCTGTTGTATATCGTCCCAAGCTGGATTACATGTGAATGTAATGAATAGGTCTGGACGCCCGTAGTGACGGACATACGCAATGGCATCTTGAGCGTACTCATGTATATGACGTGGACTGCCTATATATGAAGATGGCAAAATCGTTAGTTTTCCAACGTTAGTTGTATTACCGTCATTTACAATTGCATCTCGCAAATGAATGTATTCTTCAGAGCGTAGCTTGGTCTGATTCAAACGGATGAATATCAAACGTTCTGTTTCAATTTTTGCATACGATGTATTGGTGAAACAATTGACGGCATTTCAAAATGTGATTCTCTTCATTCTTTCGAATCATTAATCGGTATGAATAATAGTTCATAGCGCTGTATTTCATATTTGTTTCTTCGCCACTGACTGGATTTATCATCTTAACATTGAAGTGATATCCATCGGCGCCATCCCAAAAAATAATTGTATATTGCAGGGCATCGTAGCATCGATGAGTTTCTGAAACTGTTGTCAATTGATCGTTTCTCCGATGAAGAACAATATCTCTACGTTCGAATTGATCTCCGTCTATAAAAATTGCCATTTCATTTATAGTCGGAGCATTGAACCTTCGTACATGTTCTCCAGCAGGCGTTTTGTCAGCATGAATAACAATCTTGTGCGAATCAGATTGCATCATATCAATTGCTGTTTTGAACAAACGCACTAAATTGTTTAAAATTTTTAATGGCTCTAGCGGTTCTCAAAATTGATACAGTTTAATTTTTCCGGCATCGCAACATATTCCTTTCGTTTCTCCATTAAATTTCAGAGCCTTGCAATAACGCACTTCAGTCATAATGCGATTAAAACATGTGGGCTCAAACTATAATCATCAGCCGCATAGTACTGGAGTGCAAAGTGATTTAATCGCGTGATTGCTGTGCACGTCTTATTTGACATTGATCTGCAGTTTCTCATTGACGTCTTTCAGCCACTCTCAGACTATCGCGTTCATTCTGTTGAAAACGAAGCAGATCTGAAGCTGCAAAGCGCGATTGCCGTGCTCACAATCGTGCATCCTCAATTCTGGCTGACGTCGCTCTGCTGCTTCCGAAGAAAAAATGGTATTTTCCAACGATGCTACGAAAAACGAATAAAAATCGTTGTTTTTCAACGACGCTATCAAAGGCAAAGAAAGGAAATGAAAAGTGTTAGGGGTACTGAGTCGTACGATTTTTCAGGTCATAAGAGCTTACCAGCGTTGTCGCTGTCAAAGAAAATTCTTAAGCGCCAAATTTCCAACGATGACAATGAAAACGAAGAAATGAAAACAATTTTCAAATCAACGATGCCAACAAAATTGAAAAATAAGCGCTAAACGAAGAAAAAATGTCTTTTTCCAACAATGAAATGAAAAAACAAAAACGTCATGTCACGTTCACAAAAATCACCGTTTTTTTTAGTCGCACTGAAAAACAAAAACGTAAATTTTATCACAAATATTAAGTTTTTTTTTTATTTGCACTAAAAAAAGGCCTCGAAGAACAACGAAACAAAACAAAAAAAAAATAAATTTGTTCCACACTTTTTTACAAATATTCACAGCTACATATAAACTGGGAAGATTCAATATTATTTTGTGTGAGGATGACATCATTAATACTTTTTTGATGTACAATCCCTATTTTGTGTATACATGATGTATATTGGTATATTTCGGTATATTCTCGCTGGAAATCCATGAATTACATGATGGTTGTCATAGCGTTAGTGATGCGTTTTATAAAAGCATTTTTTTACCTGCCACAGGTGTGACATAGGTATATAAAAAGTATATAAAAACAGGCTGAAATTCACATGGAATATTGTGTAAAAATTTCAAAGCAATCGGTGAAGAAAAGAAATATATTTAATTTTTCTTAGTATATAAATTGGATTACAGTGTTTAAGTTATTTGTCTATTCATTTCTTTATGTATATATATGTAGGAAAAAGGAAAAGGGTAAAGTAAAAACACTTTTATTTTGATGAACAAACTTCTTTTTTATTTATCGTTTCATAATGACGATCTAATCCAGACTGCTTGATTCAAGATCATTGTCGGCCTTTTTTCTACATGAATTATCTTTTTTAACTCTGATATGCTGCATGCTGCAATCATGACTAATGTTTACGTGGAACTTGTTTCGAATGTTATCATGCGGCTATATAAACGTGTTTACATTCTCTATAGTAGGTAAGTTAACAGTGATCATATCGGCACTTTCTCTACATGAATCTCGTTTCTCACATCTGATAGCCTTCCTACATATATATATACTATATATATATATATATAAGTTTTGAAATATTTATTTGTACTTATTTATGAAGCATAAGGCCTGCATGATAGTTTACGCCAAATTGAAAAATTAGTAATAAAATATTTCCTTCTTTTCTTCTTTTTTTGTGCACTGCAAACACCAATATTCGCTTTCTTTATATATGTAGGTATATATTTAGATTTAACTTAACATCTATTTAATTATTATTATCAGAGAATGAAATTATCTTCTGAAAATTCTCAAAAGAGAAAAAATCTTGCAATAATTATCTCCCTTTAATGATATTATCGCAATACCATATTTTTCGTACTCACGAAAATATCATGCACGTCAAGTTGTCATGGAGATATTTATCAACAAGATTTAAAACCGAACGATAAATTCAATAAATGATTTGTTTAAAAAAACAATTATTATTTGATAAATATCTTTTGAGAAGAGTTATCATTTTTGAAATATCTCTTGAAATCATCTACAATCTACCTACATAGATACAAAGGTTTTAAAACAACAGGCAACATATTATGCTAGTACGATAGGCTGACCATCCGTACTGATTTTGTCAGTACAGTACTGATTTTTCAGCTTCTGTACTGCATAAAAAGTTGTACTGAAATTGTACTGATTTTTTTTCCAAGTACTGAATGATTATGATTATGATTATTTGATAATACTGTGAAATTTCGTTCAACGGAAATTCCAATAAAATATTAATTTTTAATTATTTATGAATTCGAGTTCAAATTCAATGAAAAGTGGAGAACAGAATTTCCATTCATCAAAAAAACTAAAATTGATTCCGAAGAGAGATGTTGTCTGTGTATTAGGGGCTTTTCAATTTCTAATGCAGGAAGAAGCGACAGACAAAGTAAAACATAATGTTGGAATACCTTGCGGAGAATATTATGATTCGATTAAGGATTGCATTCCACTACTCAAAGAAATTCATTCCACTGCCAAATATAAATAACATGCAATTGCTTTAATTAATTTATTTTATTTTGATATTTTTGTTAAAATGAAATGTGATTAATTTTTCTTAAACTTTCTAAAGAAAATGTGATTTTTTTAAATAAATAAAATGTTTTTGCTACTAGTTTATCAAGTTTTTTTTGTTTCACTAATGTTTATAAAGGTTTAAGCCTTTACAGTCTACATGAAAAGTTACAAAATTTGTTGTACTGAATTCACCGCGGAAATAAATGGTACGAACACCACAAGACACATATTATAATTATATTCGGTAACTCATACGACCTACATATAAAAATGAATTTATCAATTGATAATATCCCTCTCAAAATATCATACTTATAATTATCCTCAGTAATAATTATAATGCGAAATTGAATTGTGTGATAAATTGAATTATTTTTACTCTACTGATAAATATAAAATGTATTTCTCTTTGAATGAAATCGTTGTGTGAAATATTCACAGAGATAATTATTATTGTGAAGAAAATAACAAAATGATAAATTTCATTCTCTGATTATTACTAAATTTTCTTTTCCTTTTTTTTTATGGATTCTTTTATTTATATATTACATAAATAAATATATATATATGTGCTATATTTTGTAAAAAAAACCTTTTGTAATTGTAATTTTTTAATAATATTTGCTGTGTACGGAGTTTGCATAACGATTGTTCTCGTTGTTGTTTCGTCATCATTTGTTGCGTTTTTGTTGATTATGGAGATGATGACCGATGATTTGAAAGGTTGAAATTTGATGCGGCATTTGCAGTTTATGGAGAAAGTATGAGTACTTAAATTCTCATACAAATGCAAATTCACATAGATATACCAATTTCAGGCATACCACGTTCTGAGGATCCAACCGACAAATAATAATAATTAAAAACACTTTTGTTTGGATTTTCTTTTTTTTTTTTTTTTTTTTTTTTTCAAAAAACTGGAATTTTGGATGTTATATTGTGGGTAGCATCCATTTTGGAAATACCAATGGAATTAATCAACTACAAAAAAAAAGGTGTTTTGTGAAAAAAATTTATTAATTTATACTTTTCTTATTCGTAATTCAACGTATTTAAAAAAATAGAAATCAAAGCAAGAATTTAAATCAAAAAAACATCTGATTGACCAAAAAATGCTGATAAAAAAAAATAGAAACACTTTATGTGCTCTAAGAAAATCTCCAAGATAACTACTGAAATTTTCATAAATGGGTTTTATTTCATTAATATCCGGTATATCCACCCATTTGCTTAATAACTTTCGTCATTTTTTTCGGCATACTGTTGATAAAACTTGGCAGGTGTCTAACGGTGTCCCATACCAAGTTTTTTGAACAAACTCCCACAATTTCTGTTGGTAAATGTTTCCTTAGTGAAAACACTTTTTTGTGAGTCTAGATGTATCCTTTGGGTTATTATCCTGTTGAAAAACCCAACGTATCGGCATATTTTCCTCAGCATATGGTGGCATAACATTTTCTACAATATCTTTGTACTCGACAGCATTCATATTACTTGTTGTCTGAAAAATTGGTACCATGCAAAACTGCCCCAGTCGGTTATTTTTCCGCCTCCGTGTTTAACGGTTTTTTTCGTGAAACGGACATGAAATTCCTTACTTTTGGGACGTCTCACATGTCTTTGGCAGTTATTTCGAAATAAATTTATCTTTGTCTCATCACTCCACAAAATGTTTCGGCACTTTTTTATCCCTTCAAGTTCAGGCCAGCCGACATGAGTTTCTGCAAAATTTAACCTCATGCTTAAATTTTTTTTTACGCATCAATGGAACTCTCCGTGCGGTTCTTCCCGGCACATTGGCTTTTTGTAAGCGTCGCAGAATAATAGGGCACTCACAACGTTTTTAATTTCGGCAGCAATCGTCGCAGAAGATTTTAAGGGATCTTTTTGGATGTGATGATCAAGTGTCGAAGTAGTTTTTGATGGTCTACCACAAGCTTCTTTAGTCCGTTTTACATTACAAACATTGTAAACAAATTTAGCTGACCGATTCAATACTTTAGCGCTGTCTCGCAAAGATTGTCCTTTCTTTCTTAGCCGTAAGACTAATCGTCTTTCTTCATCCGTAGAATGAATATTACAACCCATTTAATTAATAAATTTATTACTTTTTTTTAAACTCACTTTAGCTTTATAATAACAAAGCTTATCGATTTAAAAAAAGAATTAATGCCCAAAACTAATTTAGAATGTAAACAATCAAAAAAGCGCTCGTGTTTCTATTATTTTGATCAACAAATCTTTGCGATTTTCATAAATTGAAGCATGGAAAAAATGTAGGGGAGTCACACACTTCGATTTCTTATGCAATGGCGTCCACACATTGTACTCTAACATGTTTAAACAATATTTGACCATTTGAATTAGCGAAACGGCGCTGGTAAGGTTCGATTTGCAAAATTAACAGGTGTTTCTATTAATTTGATCAGTAGTGTATATATACATGTTTATTTTACTCCCTTTTTTATATTATAAAATTTGAAATCCGAAATACCTTGGAAAAAAAAAAATAATTTACTTTTTCCGAAACAAAAAAAAAACGTTTCCCCCTTTTTATAAGAAAACTTGTAACGTAGAAAGTTTTTTTTTCCTTCCTTTTCTTTTTTTATCCTAATTTATAATCTCACACGTAGATGAAATTTTGTAGAACTTTTCGTTATCCTACGGTGCCTTGAAATTTGGAAACACACGGTTTTTTCGATTCTTTTCCCCATTTTGAAATTTATCACTTTTCTTGTAAAATAACCCACGTTTAATTCACATTTGGGCGTAACTATTCTTATTAAATTATTTTCTTTTAAAACTTTAGATTTTTCCTTTTTTTTCAATAATATGCTATTACTACCATTGGCAAATTAATTTTTGCCTAAATTTCTTCATTTTTCGAAACTATTGTTTTTTTTCTTTTCAATAATATGTTTGCATTCTAGTACGGCTTGATCCAAACTCTCTTACTTGATGACCCATTCTGGACTGACTACTTACTCTTAATTCACAAGAATTTTCCTTTTTTTATTTTCATCCTATCCTATCCCTTTCCACAAATTTTTTAGAGATATCAAGGGTATATTTTTGTTTCAGTCTCGCTAACCATTTTTTTATTTTCATTCGATCTTACTCTGGAAATTTCTAACAAAATCGAAAAACGTTGTTGAAATACCCAGTTTTGTCTTTGTTTCATTCCCTTTTGTTTTGTATTCAAAATAAATCTCACCCTTTTTGCCCCAGCCATCTAATTGTGAATTTCTAGAAGATATTAAATTTGAAATAACAGATCGTTGGAGACTGGGATAAAATAGTTTGCGCTAATTAGAATTCCATAAAGGAAAAGAGGGGAACTTGTGCAGAAGGCGCGGTTACAATTGATAATTCTCAATGTGAAGTTAATAATTGGCAATTTGAAATTGATTATTCTCGAGTTCAATTAGATTATTCTAAATTTAAAGTTTGGAAAGTAAGTTGCGCAATTCCACACTAACTGCTAACTTAGGCGCCTAAGACTCCTGGATGAACCCAATGAAACAAATTATAGTGCCACAATATAATTTTATTTCAATTTTATTTATTTTTACCAAAAATCTGAATATCATTAATTAAATAAATTTGTTAAACAAATATGTGATAAAAATACAATCACATGTTTTCCTTGATCGGCCAAATAATAATGAACATAGCCAAATAAACCACCTAAAGGCTAAAGCATAAGCCACCTAAAGTGAATTCTAACTGGCTTGAAATATATTCAGACATATTTCTAAATATGCATGACGTCATAATTTGGATAATACAATACAATATATTCCAGTCTGTCGCAAATTTAAGTATTATTTAATACCACGCTCAAACATTGCACCTCAATTTTACAGTGCAAATTTACAGACTCCAGAATAAACAATACGTTGAAAACAACAAAATAAATGAAAAAATTTCTTTCTTTCAGTATGTAACAAAATTTATCAACACTTTAAATTGGTTATATTCGCCATCTGGAGGTGAAATGGAGCAAATTAATGAGGGCTCATCATCATCATTAAGTTTGAGTGACTTTCTTTCCAAATGGATCTGTTTTCACCTAAAAAATTGTCATCTGTGTCCAATATTACAATTATTAGTTTCAGATGCGCAAATACTACGAACATATTTCCAAGAAAATGCATTTCTTTGCAATGAAAGATATGCGACAGGCTTTTTTATATGTCTATCTGCAATGGAATTAAATCAATCAAGTTTGCTTAGCCAAGTTGATCCAACATTATGTTACCAAAAATTCTCCGCAAAAAAACATCGACGATGCAGTTCTCATCCACATTTTTCAATATCCCCGAAGAAAGTATCACAATATATTAGTTATTTACAGCCTGCTTCAATTCACTATAGAACGAATGAAATAAGCAAGAATGATGAAAGCACAATAAAGAATAGAATAAAAGTAAGAAAAACGCAAGAACAATACAGATTAAGATCATGTAGAAGTTTTCCAGATATCAGAGAACATAATAATTTGAATGGTCTTAAATGTAAAACTGCGTCCAAACCAATTAGTATTCCAAAAAAAAATCTCAGAACTTATTCTGATGTAAACAATCTTTTTGATAAAGCTGGAACTAGCAGTAGTAACAATTCGAAAGCAGAAGAAATTTCGATGAAACCAACAAAATGTGATAATATACAAATTCACATTTATAAAAGAAGCTGTAATATCACAGAATATGATTCCCCTTCAAAACAATTAAGTTCAAATAGTACGAACAAATTTTTAAAAACAGAAAATTATTCGTTCTCAACTTCTGGACCAACTGATTTTATGCATTCTTTTTTAACTCGTGAAGGTGAAAAATTGAAAAATCGAATACAAAATTCAGTATTTAATGATGACGATGTTGTAATAACAGAAGCACCACATAGAAAATCTTCACGCATTGATCAAAGTCTGATTTCATTTTTGCAATCAATTAAATTTTCGCAAAATAACACAGATCTTGACAGAGAAAATGCTCATTTTAGTATATCAGAAGCAATGATTGCAGTCATAGAGCATATGAAATGTACCAGATTTGAGAAAGGAAAACAGAAACTTAAAAATATAATTCATAATAAAGGAGCCATCAATAATAATTTAGAACGAGAATTTTCTATCAATTGTCATTCAGAATATGGTAATGTTATTCAGGCGTATTCTGGCATTTTCTTTGTTATTTTATGTCATGTAATGTTACTTTCCCCTTATTTCTAAAATTTTTCCAGATTTCTTATTCTGCAAAAATTTTTTAAAACTTTCCTAGTGCAATATGCGAACTAGTCTCGACATTTTGAATACAGAGGCGGGTTTCCATACAAAATCTACCCCCGCATCTATTAGGCTAAAATTTGTTGTGTAAATTATTATTGAAGAACGTTATAAATCGCTGAAATATTAGACTCGGAAATACACGTGCCAAGGATTTAACAAGAACATAAAAAACTTCAAAATTAGTTTCTTTGTCGTAAACCGCCTAACAAATCGTTTTGGAAAAAAGCATGTTGTAGATAAAATTACGCACATTAGCCCAAAAATTGGCATTAATACAATATATATATATTAGGGTGGCCCTTAGCTGTATGAAATTTTTTGGAAGTTAAGCTCCCACTCCCTAATCCTGTTTCAATGACCAAAAAAACAGGCTATGCAAAATTTCTTCTCAATCGAACAAGTTTAGGGCGACCCTCAGGAACTATTAAAAAACATCCGATGTATGTAATATTGTAAACATTTCGTGATTTTCAAGCTCGATGAGGGTCGCCTTGCAGTTGTCCGATTGAGCTAAAATTTGGTATATATCGTTTTTTTTGTTAATTGGAACAAGATTGAGGGGTGGGAGGTAGACTTTTGCAAAGTTGAAAAATAAGGGCCACCCTAATATATATATATATATACATAGTATCATAGAAACAAAAAATTATTTTAGCTTTTAAACATTTTTTTCAAATTTTCGAGAATTGTTCTAAAATTGTTCCAAAAATATTGCAACCACTTATTCAGATAATTTATCTTTTCTATTTATTATTTTTCTGTCTCTAAAATTAAAAATATCCTAACATAAAATAAATTTGTCGTGCAGAATTGGCCAAGAATATAATTTTCCTTCAAATCTAATATAACATAACATGTGTATGTAGAATAGGCCTGATTATTGGATAACTGAATTTTTATAATTTTAAATAGTATATTAAAACTAATCAGATTTAAAATATAACGATTCATCTTTCTCGGAAGTTGAAGATTTACAACAAGATTCAGGGAATTTAACAGATATTAGCAGTTGTGATGATGCTGGAGAAGAACTTTCTGAGGTAATTAGACGTTATATATTAAATCAATAAATAACTAGAATGTGAATTTGTGAATAATAATATTAGGTAATAGTAATATTCTAAGTTTGGAAAAATTTCAGAATTTAACTATATCAACAAGCAATAGAAATGATTACGCCATTACTATGGAATTTAGTGAAAACAAATTCGAAACTCTATCAGCAGAAAAAGTGGCTCTCTCATTAATTTCAAAATTCAGCGATAAACAATTACTTAAAGCTGCTGATATAAATTGGTTAGTCTCTGAAAAGGTGGGTAGTTGTTAGTCAAGAACAAGCTAATATTTTCAAATTATTGCGGAATAATATACGTAATTATAATACTATAATTAAAACAATGCCAATTTTTTTAATAGGATGCACCACAAAAATTATTACCAATGCCAGGTGGTTTTTCTGTGGATAGTACAGAAAATAATTGCATGCAATCATTTACACGTGGTACTAAAGATTGGGCTCCGCCTCGACCACAAATTATATTCACAAATCATCTTTCACCGAAGTAAGTTAAATTTATTGAAATAGAATTTAAATTTAACACTAGATTAAGAGTTTGAATACTTTAAAGCGAAAACCCATAGTGACCAAAAGAAAAATCGATTTTGAATTTTTGAGTTAATTTAATAGTCCTAAAATGCGTTTAAACCACCACCTATATCGTACCACAAACTACGCAATAAGTTTGGGTTTTGAATTTAAAATAATAAATTGGATTGAACAATATTATTTTATTATGGTTGTTCCACGCACGTGTAATATAATTTAAAAAGAATCAACAATCGAATTTGTTGAAATATATAGTAGCCGTTGCAATCTAATTTAGAAAGAGACAAACCTAACATTTCATATTCTTTTCATGTTTTTCTTTTTGTTTGGAATGTTCAACAACGAACAGTTCATATCGATGTATAAGAGCGACAACGTTTTCTAAATAATTATTCTAAATAAAATCATACATTCATTTTAGTTTTAAGCATAACTTGTGTTCTCATTTTATCAGAATTGATTCAGTGTTCTAATTTTAATTAAGCATGATTAACAAATATTTTATGATATATTTCGTTATCAGTAACTTATAATTTCATAACAATATTTTTAGTAAATATTGTCAAATATGCAATTTTATAGAATTGTGAACTACTTATTGTTTTATAGCTCTTATATGGCATTCACATACCTACTTTTTTAGATTTATATTGGGAGTATGCATTAATTCGTGCGTTTTTTTTGAAAATTAAGGCTTTATTGTGAAAAAATGGTTATACACTCAATGATCAAAGTATTGTCCATTGGAAGCTACAACATTTGCCCATCTTTCTGGCAGTTTGTGGATTCCATCCCAAAAGAATTTCTCCGGCTTGGTGGTGAAGAACGAATCGAGCCAATTTTTGATACCCTGTTCTGAAGTGAAGCGTATTCCGGTGAGGGCATTCTGCATTGATCTGACGCGAAATAATACTAGTAACGCCCTCTCTTAGAAAACCGCACGAATTAATGCATACTCCCAATATTTTTACTTAGTCAACATTTTACCTTTAGTTTTAAATGTTAAAATTTGTATAAATACTGTAACTATTTTGAATAAACTTCAATGCAAACTCAAATATTCACAAATATTCACGAATTACACGAGATTCGGAACAACGCAAAACAAACAGGTATATGGAAGACAGACTACAAAAAGTAAGGGCAGCATACAGCACATTTACTGCACGCTATACGAGTGTAAGACGGCCCCAGAGACATTTGGGGATCATCCTTACTTTAATTATTTTGACGAAGTCGAAAAGTTATACGACTAATTCACATCAACGCTAGAAGAAAAATTAGATAACATCGCAAAAGACCAAAAAGAGCCAGTCAATGATAAGTTTTCAACAATAACTAATAGCAATACAAATCGTAATAATCATGGTGAAAATCGAACAGTAGATGAACGTCCATCGAACATTAATACTACAATGTCCATTCAACAAACACGTAATAAAAGGCAATCTATTAAAATTAAAACTCTTCAAGGTAGAATTGAAAAAGCGCAAGACGAAATTGAAAGCGTACATTCAGATATATATTTTAAAAAGACACTAGAATCGATGTCAATATGCTGGAATGAAATTATGAAAAACCACGAAGACATTTTGACACACTCCAATTCAGACGAGGATCACCCTTACCTCACAAGTAACGATTTCAATCAATTGGAGCCACAGTATAAAGACATTGTAATTGGCATTAAAGACAAAATACAATCGATACAATCGATTCAAAAAATTGAAGCTAAGGTTAAAAACCTTAAATTACTGTCCCTTAATATACCACATTTTATCGGGAATTTTACAATCCATGTAAAAGTTTTCACGACATATTTGTAAGTGCGATTCACGACAAACTTGCGTTGTCGTAGGCGTAGGCGCAACCAGGAAAATGTAATATCCTAAAACATATGTCGTATGATAACGAACGAGCAATCATATTCGCGCAACTAAACTCATTTTTTGTTATTCAACCTGCAAATGACGAATTGACTATCAAAATAGGACAACTTTAGAATGTTTACATGGTATTGAAAATTTGGGAGTTAAAACCACTCATCATAATTCATATTTTAAAATTGAAAATTGACAAAGAAACGCATAAATTGTGTGAGCAATCATTAAAAGATTCTAGGAAGGTTCAGAAACTGTCTGATTTTCTTGAATTTTTAACTGCAAATTGAATGCCTTAGAAATTTTAGAAGACCCAAAAGGTAAAAAATCAAAGAATGCAGTCAATTCATTTTCAACATCAATCAATACAAAATGTAACTTGTGTGACTCAACGCATTATATGTACGAGTGCCAAAAATTCATCAGCATGAAATTGGGTCAACGGAAAGACATAACAAGAAAACAACAATTATGTTACAATTGCCTGCGAAGCGCACATTCAATGTCGCAATGTTTAAGTAAGAGAACATGCAAAATCTGTCATAAAAGACATCATTCTCTGTTAGGCTGATAACACACTGAAGCAGACAAAACAGACCAACACAGTTTTTTAGCACTAAATCAGTTTTGTTACCAATAAATACACAGAAGTATATGCGCAAACCCACATTAAATCCGGCAAAAACATCTACGAAACACCCTCACTAAATCGAACAAAAGAACCGCAGTCAGACTTACCAATATTTCCCCTCCATCATTTTTGTCTTAACAGAAAAATACATTAATTTAAAGCAGTCGACGCACACTGAGAAAACAAAACAAAACAGATGTTATGAGTGTTTCGAAACGCGAAAAATCATGCCTGGTACTGTTCGATGGTATCATGTTTTTTTAGTCAAATGTCAATTATCAATATACGCGTTTTACAATTTAAATTAAAAAAAAGTGTTTAATAAGGGAGAAATTTTAAAAATACTTGAAGGTAGGACAATGAAATTTGAAAATATATTTTTATTTATACAATTTAAGTTTTTTGGATCTAAAAATCCAATGCAATGGAGTTGGATGCAGAAAAAGTGCTTTTGTTGGTGGAAGACCGGCCTCCAATATTTAATATAAACTTAAAGGAACATTCAAATCGTTAAAATCGTTTGTTAAAAAATCCCACATAATGGGAATGACATCTTCGTCTGAATCTGACATTATGATTCCAACTAATTCTGTTTTGTCAATGCCACACTGATTAGGCAAAATAACCAAAACATTTAATTTTGTGTTACTAATGTGTGTTAGGTTAAGACAAATCGTTTCGATAAATTTGACATATTTGTTTTTGGCTGTTTTGTCTGATTCGGTGTGTTATCAGCCTTACACAACGTTAACACAGAAAAATCAAATAAAGAACAAGTGAATGAGGAAACTTCAATGCAAGAAGTCACAGTACACACCCAATTTGAAAATAAATTAACTAATGCTTTACTGGCCACAGCTTTGATTATTGTTTTAGCTGCAGATGATTTATATATAACCTTACGAGCATTATTAGATCAAGGATCACATTGTACATTTATAACTGAAAAAGCTGTTCAAATTTTGAGGTTAAGGAAAAGCAAGATTTATGCTAATATATCTGGAATAGGTGAATCCAGTGAAGCATGTAACAGTATAACACAAGTAATGATAAAACCAAGATTTACATCAGAGATAATTATCAAGGCAAATGCTCTCGTTTTACCTAAGTTAACAAAGCAATTACCAATACTGGAACATTCAAAATTAGCAACACATAAAGAATATAACGTTAGCTGATTCCAAATTCTACACACCAGGTCAGATTGACTTAATATTATGCGGAGATATTTATTCTGACATCATTCAGAAAGGTATGATAAAAGTATCATCGAAATTACTAATTGCACAGCAGACGCAATTGGGTTGGATAATTTCCGGACAAGTAAAATCGGAATGTGTCGTCCCAAAAATTATTAATTGTGTTATATCCAGAATGGATATTAATGTCCAACTAAAGAAATTTTGGAGTATGAAGACATTCAATGTGAACCACGTCACAGGAGGGTGACGATTCAGAATGCGAAAACTTGTTCAACGCAACTCATAAACGAGATAAAGATGGGAGATATGTAGTACGTCTTCCATTTAAATTAAAAAACTTGCAATTCGGTTCTTCAAAAAAGTATGCTATAGCAAGGCTGATGCAATTAGAAAGGAAGTTCAAAACCGACACTGCTCTAGAAGATGAATATAAAAAATTCATGAGAGAATATCTAGAAATCGGTCATGTGATACCGGTCCATGGATCAACGAAAACTAATGAAAACAGTTACTACCTACCACATCATACTGTACGCAGAGAAGATAGTACAACTACAAAGGTTAGAGTTGTGTTTGATTCTTCAGCTAAAACTTCTAATGGAACTAGCTTAAATGAACAAATGTATGCAGGACCTAAGCTACAAGAAGAGCTGATATCAATTTTGGTAAGATGGCGTACACATAAGTACGCCTTTACAGCTGATATTGAAAAATGTATCGGCAAATAAAAATACATACAATTGATTAAAATTATCAACGAATCGTCTGGAGAACTAATAAAAGTGAACCTTTACAAGAGTATATACTGACAACTGTAACATACGGAACAAAAGCAGCTCCATACCTCGCCATTAGAACAATTCATCAATTAGCAAACGATGTACTAGAAACATTTCCTTCAATCTCATCTATTATTCAACAAGATTTTTATGTAGATCATCTTTTATCAGGAAAAGATAAGATTGAAGACGCTATTAAAGCACAAAAACAGTTAGTTGACATATTTCAAGGTGCCGGATTCAATTTAAGAAAATGGGGAGCGAGTAATATACGCATACTGAATGAAATCCCGTCAAATTCGAGACGAATTGAACCAATAAACATTGATGCCGGAAATTATATAAAACACTTGGAATATATTGGAACCCATATTCGGACGAATTTGGTTTACAAATCAAATTACCGCAACAAGAACAGAGAATGAGAAAGCGAGTATTCCTGTCTGAAATATCTAAATTATTTGACCCCTTAGGTTAGATTGCTCTAGTAATAATAATGAAAATCATGTATCAAGAAATGTGGGCGAAAAATTTAAACTGGGATGACGAGCTCCCAGCAGAAATGAAAATACAATGGTACAACTTAAAAAACGAAAAAATCAGTCTGCCAAGATGGCTACATACATTTAGCGACAAATCATTTGAATTGCAAGGATTTTGCGATGCTTCGACGAAAGCATATTCAGCAGTAATTTACAGCAAAATCCAAAAAGACGATGGTACAGTTATTACTACATTGACTGCAGCAAAAACCAGAGTTGCTCCACTTAAACAAGAGATCACACTTCTTCGGTTAGAGCTATGTACAGCGTTTAAAAAGATCGCCATTAGATTTTGTTGGAAGCTTAAGTCATTCGCTTTTTGGAATAATAGATGAACAATTTGCACGTAAATACGAGAAAGACATTAAATCCATAAAAACAAATGAAAATTACATAAATGTTAGAACTAATGAAAAATCAAACTTCGATCACAGATTCTACAGTAAATGTTTTAAGGAGGTCACAAAAAGAAATAAATGATCAGTTTAATACAATTAAATATCATCTTGATTTTTTAACTCACTCAAGTCAAAACTTAATCGCAACAGAATCGTTCACTCATACGTTTTAATCAATGGCCTTCTTCAGGAGTTTGTTGAGCATGCGTTGCAGTTGTGTAATTCAACATTTCCTGATTACTTTGCAAACGATGCTCCGTCGTTAAATTTGCATAAGCCTCTCCGAAAATTCGGACATTTCGAGTATTTCTACCGATGTTTCCTCCTCTCAAACGTCGCGGCATTTTTTCTATTAACAAAAATAAGGAAAATTGTGTTTTCTAGACCGCTGCGCAACCTACCGGAATAAAACTTAAAACAAACCTAGCTCGGCCCGGAACCAACATATGGTACAAATATGGTGTCAATACGTGTAGCCGTTCTAGAGTTTGACCGCAGCGCCACCTACCGGAATAAAACTTAATATAAACCTAGCTCGGCCCGGAACCAACATATGGTCCAAATGTTGTGTCAATACGTCTAGCCGTTTTTAAGATCGCAGCGCCGCCTACTGGGATAAAACTTAATATAAACCTAGGTCGAGCCGGAACCAACATATGTTATAGTCCAAATATGGTGTCAATAATATATTTTTATATATTAAGATATGTTAATTTCCGAATATACATATGTGCGAAGTTTCACGACAAAATTCCACAAATATTATATTAGGAGCCTACTCGGTACATACATACATACGGAAAAAATTCCACAAATATTATATAGATTTCGTAATCAGTGATTTACATCAACTTATAATTTCATAACAATATTTTTAGTAAACTAGGGGGCTCCGTCCCTGCACGCTTCGCTCCTGGACCCGGAGTTGGCTTCGGGTAGATTTTAGTTTTCGTCTAATGTAATGGTAGAAAATGAAGCATAATATAGTAAGAAGCAATAAAAATACCTGCTTTTGTGATTTATTTCACGGCTTCTTTAATCACGCTGAAAATTAATGTTGGATAGGTTGATGGTAAAAATAAAAGATTGAGCTGTTTAAAATTCGGCTTTTTTTTATTAATTTAATATCTTAATTCTATTTCATGTACTTATTAATTATTTCGTTTTATAACTATATAATTTTATCTGCAATCTTCGTTCGATGCTTCTCCTAATATCACCAACTCTACCCCGTTCGACAGTACTCTCCAAATAAATGCTATTTCTACTCAAAAAAGCTATAATCAGACAAAATGTTAGTGATTCTAATTGGTACAAATCAGGCAAACGCTGTCCGTGATTTTAAATGAGAAAATCAGGCAAAACGATGTCCGTGATTTAAGTTGCGAAGAAAATCAGGCAAACGATGTCCGTGATTTAATTGGGAGTAAATCAGGCAAACGATGTCCGTGATTTAATTGGGAACAAATCAGGCAAAAGCTGTCCTTGATTTGAGTTGCGAAGAAAATCAGGCAAACGCTGTCCGTGATTTAATTTGGAACAAATCAGGCATAAGTTGGCCGTGATTTGAATTGGAACAAATCAGGCAAAAGTTGTCCGTGATTTGAATTGAAAAAAAAGAACAAAACAACACTTTATTTCGTTTGAAATTGCTTTTGGCTATTTACTTTATGTTGATTCGGCAACGAATGTCCAAAATCAATCCCGATTGAAATTAATAAGGCAAATATCCGTCACTAATTTCAATGTATTTCAAACTAGGCAACGAATGTCCTTTGTTTGGTAACCCGACATAAAATTGACTGGGCAAATATCCACAATCAATTTTTATGATTTGAAATCAAAAAAATGAATTTGAAACGAAATGAATTTGTTCGTAAAAAAAAAAAAAATACTTTTTTTGTTTGTTTGGTGTGGTCCTGGATTTGGCTTCTTACTTCTTACTCTCACTGATGATTCAAAACGAGTGATTTGTTACTGAAACGACACCCCCTTTTATACTCCGATCGTAACGGATCCTTGAAAATTTCAGTATTTTTCTGTCGTTGTATGGAAAAAAAGGAATTTTGGGACATCAAATTTCTGGATTATCGGGTAGTTTCCCATGATCTAGATTTCGTTTCTTATTGTTGCTTACTTTCGTTGTTATGATTTTTCTCAACGAATTTGTATTTTTCATACTTAATTTTTCTTCAAATTTGAAAAAACTTTTCTTTATACACATGTATGTGTGCATCTGTTTGTAACATGATCATGTCGTTGTCCTCGCTTTTCGTTAAGTTTCTATTCGAACCATTTAAAATGATATGGATGTCCTGATTCTATCCATTTTTTTTACAAATCGTTGATCTAACTGATTATGACAGTTATACTGTCAGCGATGTAAAGGTAAACAATGATTTTTTTGTTTTCAATTTAATTTATTTTAATTTCTTTTAGTCTTGCCAATAATACCCAAAAAAAATGTTGAGAGGACTCAACACCTCCTCTGCTTCTACATCGTGATAGAGCGACATACCGTTGACCAAGTGTGAATAGAAATGATAACATGTAATAATAGATAGATTATTTATTCAGTTCTGATTTGATTAACGAATTTGAATTACTTGAAGCGTTAATTTCCATGGCGTAGTTGGTAAAAGCGAGAGATTTAGTAAAACCAACTGCGCGAGTTCAAATCCCGTCGATGGCGGCGAATATTTTTTTTTTCAGTTATAATTATTTATTCAGTTCTGATTTGTATTAACGAATCTGAATTACTTGAAACATTAATTTCCATGGCGAAGTTGGTAAAAGCGCGAGATTTAGTAAAACCAACTGCGTGAGTTCAAATCCCGTCGTTGCCGAAAATTTTTTCAGTTTATAAATTATTTATTTAGTTTTTTCTACTATAAAATTTTATAAATGATGTGCGGAGAAAACTTTTTTATATAATAAATATTGTCAAATATGCAATTTTATAGAATTGTGTACTACTTATTGTTTTATAACTCTTATAGGTCATTCAAATACCTACTTTTTTATATTTATATTTTTACTTAGTCAATATTTTATCCTTGGTTTTAGGTGTTAAAATTTGTATAAATAGTGTAACTATTTTTAATAAACTTCAGTGCAAACTCAACAATGGTTTTCTTAATAATTATTGATTGTATTTTCTGTTATTCCTTATATCTCCAAAATCAGAATGCCACGTTTTCTTTCAGCCATCCCTCACGTTCCATAAAATGTCGAATTAAACGTGAAACGATTGACGTGTTGAACAAAAGTGGTTCTCAATTCAATTAGGACGGGCTTATATTACAGTGATTTCTTAACCTAACAATTGTTGTTTTACATTAAATAAATAATTTAAATTAATAACGTAAAACTTAATTTGCACTTTCAATTTTTTTCTCTAAAACAAATTAAATTTTCAAATTTGTTGCATGAAAAATCGCATGAAACTGTTGTCGGTTGGATTTTTGTCAAAACATTTCACCATACATGTGATTTTTACGTTCAAACAATTCGACAAAACATATTCTGCAGTTTGTTATACGAAATAAGTGGTGGTTTTTATGTTAATATGTGCAATTCGAAAATAATCGTGGCTAGAGCCGCAGATATGTGTTGATATTTACTCGAATGCCCAAAACAAGAATATTTCAGAAGAACTTTATGAAAGTTAGTGTGCAAAATCGTTGAATTTTTTGCGAAAAGTAGACCTACTCAGCTTGTCTGTCCAAACAAGAAAGAAGAATTTATTATTCTAATACACACAGGATTTTTGTTTCTCGAAAGATTTTTGTCCTTTTTATTATGACAGTTTGCATACAAGTGGGTTCACTAGGTTCTGAGTAAAAAAAAAACACTTCTTTTAATTCCAAATATTATTGTATATAAAAATTTATGGTTAAATGCTAATTACAAAAATTATGTTAAAAAAAACAAAAGTAATTATGAAAATTTAAAAAAAAAACTTAACTTAACTTAACTTTATGGTACTTTGACTTTACTTTATCTTTTCAAAAACAATATTTGCTTTACTATAATTTTATAATGTCTTAGCTGCTCGAATAACTTAGTGCGGGTCAAAATGTTTTTCTTTAACAATTTAAATTACCTGTTGCATAACCTTAACTGGTTTTACCAACCCTACATTCAGCCATCCTGCTTATCGCATGACCCAGGCGATTCATCTTCGTCCTTATCATCCTCACTGTCATCATTGTTGTCTTGCCACAATTTCATAAAGTCAGCTGCATATGATGTAGTATTCGGTCCATCGTTATGTCCAACTTTGACCAAATCATAACGATCGTTCCTTTTAACCTTGACAATCTTGTAAGGTCCAAAAAAATTTTGGTACAGTTTCAGACCTGTAACAAATTGCGTACGTTAAATCGCAACTAGATCATTAATGTAATATTGATGTGCTGGTTTTCATTTTTTATTGAATGTATTTATATTTTCTCGTTGTATTTTCTCTATTTGACCTTTGGCTGCTTTTCTAATGTTTGTTCTTTCATCATCATAAGCGTTTTCTATTTCTTCTTCTTTTTCTATTTCCTTTTCTCTTTCCTTTTCTTTTCTTTTTATTTTTTCTTTCCCTTCAACTTCATTTTCTATTTTAGTTTTCATATCAGAAATTTCAATACTTTCTCCAGTTATACTGTATGGATCATAACATTCACCACTGGCTTTTCTTTCAGCAATGTCCTTTCTAATGGATTCTTCGATTAATCCTTCTCCGACTTCTGCCGTATCTTTAATTTCCATATTCATATCATTTGGTTCAATAACTTTAAAATGTTCTTTCGATTGATTTTCTTCACCGACCGATAGTAAATTGTTTGCATTATCTCCAGCTAAACTCGCCAACAAAGAACTGTCCACACAATCCGATCGGTTTGTTACCATGTTCCCATAAGTTTTTCCATCAGAATTTTCTGAAAGCGGCACATTTACAAATGGAAATGATGAACTTTTCTCATCTTCTGGTTGAATAACCTCGTCTTGGATATAATTTGTTTTTCGCCCTCCTGAATTTGAAATATCGTATCTGGTTCTTTACATTCAAACAGCGTTTCAAAAATTTCCACTTCTTGAATAGCAATTTCTTCATCAACAGTTACAGCTCTTTTTGTTCTTCTGATCTTCGAAATTGTAACTTTCCTATTTTCGATCGAAAGTATTGCATATTTCAAAAAATTATTCCCAAACAAAATATCGTCTGGTAACCAATCGTCATTCACAACATGACATACAACTGAATAAGTTTCGTTGTTAATTAAAATTATAATATCGCAAGATCCCATAGTTTTCTTTGTATTTTTACCAAAACCTGTGAAATATATTCCTGGTCCATTATAAACTATATTCTTAAATTTTTCGTTAACAGATTTTTTTATCAGGATAACATCGCCTCCTGTATCTACAAAAGCAAGAAATTGCTCGCCATTGATATCGATGTTAACACTCATATCTGGAACAATAATACGTTTTACGTTGTTAGTGTTGATTTCTTCACTCTTCTTTGGGCATTTTGGAGCAATATGTCCAAAATCACCACAATTAAAACAATGTGTTCCTTTCGATTTGCTTGGACAATCTACTTTATCATGTCAAAATAAACCGCAATTTGTGGTGAAATGTATTCACATATATGTATCTAAGTAGCCTATATTATTATATTATGTATTGTAGTAGCCTTTGCTCTAATGGTTTTTTCATTCAAATTATATAACACATAAAGAAGGTTCTAATTATATTAAATAATTCCTTATAAATTCTATTTCTCTAAAAGTCAATCTACTAAAACCTGCAATAGGTTATGGACCCAGGGTCATATGAGAAAAATTATTAAAGAAGAATTTAGAAAAGAATTATTTAAATTAGAAATAAGGATTGATTAATTTATTGAAGAAAGTGGGGGAAGGAAAATTTTCTATCGTAAAACTTGAAAACGATAACTATTTTATATGGAAATATAATGTTATATAATGTTATTAATTAAAGAAAATTTGTAGGATGCAGTTGTCTCTGCTCCACCAGATCCCATTTCGCCCGAATGGACGAAAAGGGACAATGAAGCAATGGCTTATATAAGTTTAAGCGTTTAAGATAATCAGCTAATTCAGGTTCGAAAGACAACATCGGCTAAAGAATCATGGACCAATCTGAAGCATTACCACGAAAAGTCATCTCTCATTAATAAGGTATTATTAATGCGAAAAATTTGTAATTTAAAGCTAGAAGAAAACGGTAATCTTGAAGAACATATTAACAACCTGAAAGAACTTTTTGAAAAATTATCGTCATTAGGAGAAGAAACACTTTCAGAAAACTGTATAGTTGCAATGTTATTAGGCAGCTTACCACGGAGTTATGATACGCTCATAATTGCTTTGGACACTCGACCCGAACAAGATTTAACATTAAGTTTAGTACAGTCAAAACTTATTGAAGAATTTACAAAGAGGAATTCGCATATACAAGTTTTTCCAAATGATAATGAAAAGGTTTTAAAGCTATCGTCAGGAATAGAATAAAATAGAATGTTATTTTTGTGATAAAAATGGGCATTTTAAAAGGGATTGTCATCGCTATAAAAAGTGGTTACAAAATAAACATAAAAATCATGCAAATATGGTATCTGAAGAAACTCAAGAAAATTCTGTGTTTTTGAATCTGAAAACAGTGGTTTTTGAAGGATGGATAGTTGATTCAGGTGCTACGTGCCATATTGCTGTTGATAAAAATTTATTTACTGAATTGGACACTTCGATTCAAAGAAAAGTGTTCATCGCAAATGGTGCGGAAGTGGTTTGTGAAGGAAAAGGTGTCTGTATGGTGAGGTTTCTTAATTCATTCAATAATGAATTAACAGTTACAGTAACAGACGTTCTTTATGTACCGGATATGACATGCAATTTATTGTCCGTAAAGAGATTAACCAGTAAAGGCTTTAATGTTGAATTCGTAAAGGATATTTGTGTAGTAAGGAAAAATAACACTGAGGTTGCTGTTGCAGATTTGTCTGCAGGTTTATATAAATTACGTATGCAACAGAAAGTGTTATTAAGTGTCGAAGATCATAAAAATTGTATGCATTTTTTGGCATCGACTGTTTGGCCATAGAGATCTAAAAACAATTGAATCGTTAAATAGTAAACAATATGCGACAAATATTAAAATATCAAATTGTAATAGTAAACAGTATTGTTATGTTTGCATGGAGAGAAAATTTGGCAGACTGCCTTTTCCTAAGAAGTCGGAAAGCCGCTCAGCGTCTTCTTTTGATTTAATTCACAGTGATGTCTGTGGACTCATGCAGACTTTAAGACCAAGTGGAAATCGTTATTTTGTTACTTTTATTGATGATTCTAGTCGATATTGTGCGGTTTATTTGATGAAGCAAAAATCACAAATGATGGAAAAATTTCAAGAATATGTGAAATTGGTTAAAAATCAGTTTGGAAAAAAACCTAAGATACTGAGATCTGATAGAGGGGAGAATATGTGAACAGGTATTTTTCTCAATATTTCAAGAACGAAGGAATTAGTATTCAATATAGGGTGAGATATTCACCTCAACAGAATGGAGTTGCAGAACGTAAAAATATAACACTTATGGAGATAGCACGCTGCATGCTTATAGATGCTCAACCAAAGAATTCTTTTTGGGGAGAAGTTTTTTTAACAGCTAATTATTTGCAAAATCGTTTGCCAAACCGACCAGTTAACCAAACACCGTTTGTATTGCGAAAAACCTAAGGTAAATTTTTTAAAAATTTTTGGAAACAATGGATACGTTTTTATTGCAGCTGAAAGACGAGGGAAATTAGATTCCAAATCGAAATTATTGACTTTTGTTGAATTTGATGAAAATTCCAAGGTGTATCGTATGGTGGATGAAAATACTGGGAAAAGTTTAATTTCTCGTGATTTTAGATATATAAATATTGAAATCCAGCCAAATTTAAGTCCGATTATTCAGGGGAAAAATAAGGAAACTACAGATGAAGATACAATCAGAGGAAGTGAAAAAACAAGTGAAACTGTTTCAGATCCAAGTGAAGAAACAAATAATGAAATTGATTCAACAGAATCAGAAGTACAAACAAGAGTATCTTCAAGACCTAATAAAGGCCAACCGCCATCAATAAATATGGAAAAGAATCCAGGAAGTTACACACACGCTATATAAGGTACAGAAAAGAAAATTTGGCGTGCAGCAATGGAGGAAGAAATGGACTTATTGAAGAAAAATGAGACATGAATACTTGTGGACCTTTCGGAATATCGTACAGTAGTCGGATGTAAATGGGTTTTTAAAAGAAAAATTAATATTGATGGTAGCTTTTATCAATACAAAGCTCGTTTGGTAGCGCAAGAATACTCGCAGAAATATGGAAGCGATTACGATTTAGTTTTCGCACCAGTTGTTCGTCAAACAACGTTCCGAATTTTTTATCAGTGGCTGGAAAGCGACATATGATTGTGAAACATATTGATGTCAAATCAGCTTTTTTGAATGGCGTTTTAGAAGAGACTACATATATGACATAACCCACAGGATTGGATATTGAGAACCAAGAAAAAAATGTATGTTTGCTAAGGAAAAGTTTATATGTTTTGAAACAGGCAGCAAGAGCCTGGAATCAAGCCATCCATGATGTTTTATTATCTGGGAGATTTCATCAAAGTGAATCCGATCCTTGTTTATATGTCAAACATGAAGGTGACAAGACCTGTTACATTCTTGTCTATGTCGATGACATACTTATTGCTAGCAAGTTTGAAGAGCAAATTAAATCAGCAGAAGAACAAATAAAGTCAAAGTACAACGTTATTTGGGTTTGGAAGTCAAACAAGATGACTTTGAAAATTTTATGGTGTGTCAATTATCTTATATTCATAAAGTCATAGCAAAAGCTGGTTTACCAGATTCGAAGATATCAAATATTCCAATTAACCCTGGCTATGGTAAATCAAAAGTAAATGAAGATCTATTACTAAATAATGGGTTTTATCAAAAATTAATGAGATGCCTTTTATATATATCGGTTAACACACGCCCGGATATTTCAGCCAGTGTTGCAATGCCTGCAAGAAAAGTTTTCCAGCCCTCGAAGGATGATTTATATGAAGTAAAGAGAGTCATCAAATATCTTAAAGGCACTGCTAATTACAAACTAATGTTAAGTCAAAATAATTCTGCGGATATGCAGATGCAGATTGGGTGGAAGACGGAAAGGAAAGAAAGTCAAACAGTATTTATATTTTCAAAATAAATGGGGGAACAGTCAGCTGGTGTTGTCGCAAGCAAACCTGCGTGGCTTTATCTTTAATGGAAGCAGAATTTATAGCATTATGTAAAGCTTGTCAGGAAGCAATATGACTACAACGTTTATTAAAGGATTTAGACCAAACAATTGAAGGGCCGACTACTATTATATATAAAAATATATAAAGTAACCAAGAAAATGCACATCTAGCTTCTTTGCTCTAACTAGCTCGTCGGAGGAAATTGGGCGGTTACCTTCTACCACTAATAACGGTGTTACACAAAGTTTCATGTGTACCATGATTTGGGCTGACGAAAAGGCTGGAAGAGTGGGTTTATTACGTCCACATCTTTTCATGTTATCAGCGGGTATATGAAAAAGATAAAACTGATTTTAATAAATGTAAATTTAAATGAACTGCAATAAAAGTTCAAACAAGGGTTACCGGTTAAAGGAAAGAGGGGAATCAATTATATGAATACAAAACCCTCAACGGACAATTGATGGATCGATCTATGGCGTCAAAATTGCGTGTGACGCCTCTGCTCTGATCGGAGGGGGTCAACCGATGATATTTTTTACCCCTGAGCTGATATTTATCCCACAAATGGACTCCAACAAAACAGGCCTCCCTATGACCACCATGTTTTGCCCAAAAAAATAACATGGTCCCTTGACTAATATTGGTGGCATCACCCTATTTCGCTACACTCACTTTACTCATCTCCCACACAATAAAATCTTAGCCTCATTTCAATGAACGCAGCGGAAGAAAGAAAAAATAAAGCATAATCCGAATAAGAAGCAAAAAAAAAGAAAAAATGTTTCATCCGTAAGACATTATTTATTTTTTAACAAAACGAATATAGACGAAAATTATTATTTATACTTATGAACTAAAATATAGGCAAAGAAAAATAAGAAGATCGAACCAAAATAAAAACTTTAACTCTAAAAGAAATCAAAATTTTAATTTAATTTAATTAATTTAATTTAATTTAAATACGGAAAAAACCCAAAAATTTAATAAAACTAGTCAATGTAAAAAAAATATAATTAAAGTAAAAAAAAACTAATTTTTGGAACTTACGTTTGCTTCTCGGAGGCCTCTGCGTAACACCCTGTCCTAAAACTAAAAAACCCCCAAAAAATTGAAAATTTAAAAAAACTAAATTAATGCTGAGTGTTTGTAAACTCTCCTTTTTATGTATGTTGTTGGTTTGTTTTGTTAGATTTGTTGTTTTTTTTTTTGTATGTTGTTCGGTGTTGTATGATAACATTATATTCTTCTTTTCAATTAGATTTTAGTATTTTTAATAAATTGTGATCTATTATTGTGTGTATTTATTGGAATGTTTATGCCCTATGGTAGGTACTACCAGAGGGTATATTAGTTTTGTCACTAAGTGTGTAACGCATAGAAATAATCATCGCAGAAAAATTTCAAGGGTATGGTTGTGCAGGGAATCAAAAGTTATATCGATTTATGCATGTCCGTCCGTCTGTGGACAAGATAACTCAAAAACGCGTTATCGGATTTTGTTGAAATTTAGAATGTAAGTTGGTTATTCCTTAACTGCGTTTGGTATTGCATTTGAGCAAAATCGATCCGCGGGGGGCAAAGTTATAAAGGAAAAACCAGGGTGACCAGAAAGTTTTGTCGTTTTTTGGTTATGGTTTTTCGGATGGAATTGGAAAATTTGTCAATCGATTCTGTTTAAATTAATTATACAGATTAACTACATAAATAGACGATACTATATTAAATTTCAGTCACATAGGTCGAAGGATAGTGGAGAAAGAAATAGTTCTAGCCTAAAATAACCCTGTTCATAAAGATTTTCTGATGTATTTTAAAAACTTATATAGCGATTTGAATCAAATTTACGAAACGTGTTTATGCTATTAGACTCCAGCCTACCTGTGAATTTGGGCAAATTTGAGAATGCAGGAATGAAGTTATGGAGAGAAAAACCTTAAAATATTGAGTTAAGTAGAAAGTTCGTGGCGTTTTTTTCCAATAGTTGGCTTTAGAATCGTATAAGTTTAGTAGTTCTAATCCTATCAAGTTATATTATAGCGCGCTTAAAAGGTGACATGTTATGAAATATTTATGAAAAAAATTGTGAAATTCAGGCAGAAATAATTGGGGTAATTGGGTTTGGAAAATGAGCCAAAATTCTGAAAAAAATTCCCTATATTAATGCTCCATGTAAGGTACTACCGTCCGTCCGTGGACAAAATAACTCAAAAAGGTGTTATCCAATTTTGATGAAATTTAGAATGCTACTTGCTTATTGCTATAGTGGATTTGGTATTGCATTTCAGCAAAATCGACCGAAGGGGAGGGAAGTTATAAAGGAAAAGCCAGGGTGACCAGAAAGTTTTGTCGTTTTTTTATATGGTTTTTCGGATTTAACTGGAAAATTTGTGAATCAATTTTGTTTAAATTAATTATATTGGTTAAATATGTAAATAGACGATACCATGTTAAATTTGAGCAAAATCGGTCCAAGGATAGTGGAGAAAAAAATAATCCTAGGAGAAAATAAGTTTGTCCATAAAGTTTTTTTGATGTACTTTAAAAACTAACATACTGATTTGTGGATTGGATTTATCCTATTAGGGTCTATGATAAATGCAAATTAGAAGAAATTTTGAAAAGAGGAAACAAAATTATAAAGAAAAAACCTTGAAATACTGTTAGATTTGACTGTTTTTCTGTCCTATTTCTACCATAGGGCATCAAAAAATCGGCTATAGGCCGATTTTAAGTTACTATATGTTTTTATGTGAATTTTAGATTTTAGGTTAAAAAGGTATGTATTATATATGTTCTGTACGTTTTTATTCTTTAGGATCATCTGTTTTATGTTTGTAAATATTCTATATTTTAATTAATTTATTATATATTTTTTGTTTGTTATTAAGGGTAATTGCATGTTTTGTCGATGTCGAGTTTATATGTTATTTATTCTTTATAACTGATTTGAATGTATTTATATGTTTTTATATTACATGTTGAAATGTATAGTAGCCGTTGCAATCTAATTTAGAAAGAGACAAACCTGACATTTCATATTCTTTTCATGTTTTTCTTTTTGTTTGGAATGTTTAAGAACGAACAGTTCATATCGATGTATAAGAGCGACAACGTGTTCTAAATAATTATTCTAAATAAAATCATGCATTCATTTTAGTTTTAAACATAACTTGTGTTCTCATTTTATCAGGTTATGGGCCCAGATCACAAAATTTAAAAATAATTTTAAAGATATAAATAATAAAAAAATGAGTGAGGAAATGATTAAAATTGTTCAATTTGGCGGGAATAATTATAATAATTGGAAGTTTTGAATCGGCGTCCTTTTGGAAGAAAAAGAACAAGAACGGTACATTAAAAATAGTTTATCGGAAATTTTTTCAAGTGAAACTGACGAAAAAGTAATCACGGTATATAAACTAAAAGAAAAGAAATGTAAATCTTTGTTGGTGCAGACAATCGTTGATAGTCACCTTGAGTACATTAAAGACAAAACAACCGCGAAAGAAATCTATGATACGTTAAAAAATGTCTTTGAAAGGGAAAGTGTAGCGGGAGAATTGTTTTTACGAAAGAAACTGACTATGAAATACGACGAAAAAGACGACATTGCTAATCATTTTCTAAATTTTGATAAAGTGATACGTGAATTGAAATCAATTGGTGCAAATATTGAAGACATGAATATTGTATGTCATTTGATTTTAACGCTGCCGAAATCATATGATGCCCTTGTGACGGCATTGGAAACAATGGATGAAAAACGACTTACAGTGGAAATTGTCAAAAATCGCTTATTAGATGAATATAATAAAAGGAAGCATTCTGATGGAAATAATCCAGAAAATAGTTAAAATGTTGCGATGCATTCATCATCATTTAAGTTCAAATGCTACAAGTGTGGAAAAGTTGGACACAAAAAGTCAGAATGTAGGTCAAAACAAAAAAAGCGTCATGGTGAATCAGATAATGGCAAACATGCGAACTTAACAAATTCAGTAACAGTAGGCAATGAAAATGAGTTAACATTTATTGCAACTGTGCCTATAAACAAAAAGATGTGTATAAATAGTGAAGTAAATACTGCTACAACATCAAATGAAATAAAATGGATTCTGGAGCAACCGACCATATGCTAAATGACAAAAAATATTTTTGCGACGTTCGTAAATTAAATGCCCCAATTCAAATTGCTATTGCTAAGAATAGTGTGGTGTTACATGCAGCGGATATAGGAAATGTCAAAGGAATTTTGTGTTTCAAAAACAAAAATACGCCATGTTTGATTAAAAATATTCTATATGTACAAGATTTAAAATGCCATTTGCTGTCGGTGAGAAAACTTGAAGAAGTTGGTTTAAATATTTTGTTTAAAAATAGCATCGTAGAAATTTCCAAAAATAATCAACTAATTGCATATGGAAAACATAATGGTAGGTTATATGAATTAATAACCAAGGTAAATAAAAATTGTTTTGCTGGAATATGCAAAAGTGATGAATTAGTTAAATGGCATCGTCGTTTGGGACATTTAAATCAAGTAGACCTAAAAATATTATTTAATGATAAAATGGTTGATGGTGTAAATATTCTATTAAATAGTGAATTAAATTTATGTGAGTCCTGCATTCAAGGAAAGCAGACTCGGAAACCATTTGGTGAAGTGAAAGAAAGCAGATTATCAAGACCATTGGAATTAGTACACCAATAACACCAGCATCATTGAACGGTTCGAAATACTTTGTTACTTTCATTGATGATTTTACACATTTTGCTATTGTTTATATGATCAAAAATAAGTCTGAAGTATTTGAATTTTTCAAGAAATATGAGGCTTTTAGTACAGTGCATTTCGAGAATAAGATTTCAAAACTCAGGTTGGATAATGGTCGTGAATATTGCTCTAAAGAATTCAAGGAGTTTTGCTCAAAAAAAGGTATTTGCTTAAATTACACTGTTCCGTATACTCCGGAATTAAATGGGGTAGCTGAAAGATTTAATCAAACAATAATTGAAAAAGCAAGGACAATGATTCATGAATCCAAAATGTCAAAAATTTGTTGGACGGAAGCTGTGTTAGCAGGAACTTATATCGTAAATAGAAGCCCAACTCGTGCATTTAAAGACAACCGTTATAGTTGTACGCCAGCAGAACTTTGGTATGGAAGAAAACCAAATGTATCAAATTTACGTATTTTTGGTAGCATTGCATACACTCACATACCAAAGAAATCCGTAGTAAATTGAATAAAAAGTCTAATAAAAACATAATGGTTGGATATGCTGTAAATGGATACAGACTTTGGGATCCAGTTAAAAGAAGGATCGTAATTCCCAGAGATGTCATTTTCGACGAAGATCTAGTTAAAACAATGGAAGTGAATACTTTAAATTTTAATAATGTTCTTGTAAATGAAGAAGAATTAGTACAATCTTCAGAATCAAATAAATCACTAAGTAGACAGCAATCTGTAGAAATTCAACAAATTAGAGAAGAAAATTATAAAAGTTCTGAAAAAAACTTTGAAAATTCTGGAGAAAATTTTGAGGGTGAAAACAACAATAATCTATTCGAGATAAAACGATCTGATCGTGTCAGAAGAAAACCAGAGAGATATGGTCATGAAAATCATTCACAATTTGTCATGGCTTTAAATGAGGAAAGTTACGTTGAAAGCGATCCAGTTGATTTGAACGAAGCAAAATCGAAACCGGATTGGTAATTTTGGAAGCGTGCTTTTGAAGAAGAGCTGACAGCCTTAAAAAACAATAATACATGGACATTAACACAATTGCCAAAAGGTTGTCATGCGACTAATTGCAAGTGGGTGTTCAAATTGAAACGTTTTGATAGTGGTGAATCAAAACAATACAAGGCAAGGCTTGTTGCAAAAGGTTTTTCGCAGAAGAAGGGTTTTGATTATAATGTAACTTATGCTCCTGTGGCAAAATTAACAACTTTACATGTATTACTTGCTATTAGGAACAAAGAAAGGTTTCATATACATCAAATGAATGTTAAAACTGCTTTTCTTAATAGAACATTGGAAGAAGAAATTTATATGGACCCTCCAGAAGGCTTCATTAAAGGAAATTTAGTCTGCAAGTTGAATAAATCTCTTTATGGACTTAAACAATCATCTAGGGTTTTTTCATGATTTTGTCAACAAATTGGGTTTCAAACTGTCGAAAGCCGATCATTGTTTATATTATCGGATGATGAATATTTTACATATCTGAAGAGAATTTTACGTTATATAAAGAACACATTGGACCTGAAATTAGTTTACGACTGTAAGAATCAAAGTGTAGCGTTAGCTGGATACGTTGATGCTGACTGGGCCAATGATATTAATGATAGGAAGTCCATCACCGGTTACGTTTTAAAGGTTTATGATTCTACAATTTTATGGGCTTCACGAAAACAAACAACAGTCAGTTTATCGTCCACTGAAGCTGAGTATATTGCCTTGTCTCAAGCAATATGGTTCCGCGAATTGCTGTACGAATTTGGGGTTAAAGCTTTAAATTCAACGCTTTTATATGAAGACAATCAGGCTTGTATTCGCATAGCACAAGAGCTCCGAGAACATAAACGAATGAAGCATGTAGAAGTTCGTTATAGTTTCATCAGAGAAGTAATAAATGATGGTAAAGTAAAGTTACAATATTTGGAATCGATTAATCAACTAGCAGATATTATGAGGAAAGGTTTACCAGCAGGGACTTTCCAGAAATTGCGAGCGGGCCTGGGACTATGAGTTTGAATGGGTGTGTTGAAATATATAGTAGCCGTTGCAATCTAATTTAGAAAGAGACAAACCTAATATTTCATATTCTTTTCATGTTTTTCTTTTTGTTTGGAATGTTTAAGAACGAACAGTTCATATTGATGTATAAGAGCGACAACGTGTTATAAATAATTATTCTAAATAAAATCATGCATTCATTTTAGTTTTAAACATAACTTGTGTTCTTATTTTATCATTATATAATCATATTAATTTATTGGTGTAGTGAAAAAAAAAATTATTTTGTAATTATGTTTTGTATTATTTGATAACTTGTTAACAATTTTAACGTTATGATTTATGTTTCACAAAAAAGAAATAAGCTTTGAAAATTTTAGATTTTCTTTTGAAGGAAACAAAACTGGCGTTTTTTTTTAGATTTTAATTCACATTCAAAATTTTGCTTCACTTAGCATAATATATGAATGTCAATATCAATAATATATCAATATTATATACTGATTTTACTTTCTCCTTCACGTTTTTTTTTATTTTAAATACTTTTCAAAACAATTTTTCTTAAAAGCCAACCATAAGAAATTCCGACTAAACCTGAAATTTTCAAGCCTCGAAAAGAAAAATTGCCCCCGATTTTCACCAAAAAAACCAAAAACGAAAAAAAAACTCTTAAGAAAATTCAAAAATAAGTCAAATTAAATTTTAGGTCCCACTTTCAACCAAAATCCAAGTCCCCGTTTTTTCCTGTACCATTTTCTCCGCCCACATAAAAAACCAAATTTTTTCGCAATCCCGTTTTCTCTTTGTGACTTCTCCCCGTTGTTAAATTTTAAAAAAAAATACAATTTTATATATTTTTATTAACAATAGCCTTATAAATGAAAAAAGGAAATCATGCAATTTTACAATCATCTGATATTTTATGATTTTAAAAAAAAATCGAATTACAGTGGTGGCACAATTGCACGGCACATGTTACAAAAAGAGTATATCAATAAAAATATTGTAGATGTGTTGGCGGATTTGTTTACAAAACCTCTTGAATCGACGAAATTCAAAATTTTAGTTAACAGATGTGCATTTGGATAATGTGAATGAGGAGGAGTGTTGAATTGCATTCACATATATTTATCTAAGTAGCCTATATTATGTATTGTAGTAGCCTTTGCTCTAATTGTTTTTTTATTGAAATTATATAACAAATAAAGAAGGTTCTAATTATATTACATAATTCCTTATAAATTCTATTTCTCTAAAGTCAATCCACTAAAACCTGCAATAATTTGAACATCGTTTGACTTATTGGGTTTTCCTGAAAAATGATCTTGTTCGATATTTGTTTTCCTTCTATTATTGACTTCATTTTTCATTGCGTCATAAGATTTGAATTTGCGTTTTAGTTCGTCTAAATCTTTCGTTTTGTACAACATTGCCTTCTTCGTTGCAAAATCAGGAATTCCAGCCACAATGTATGCGGTTAATGATGCTTCGTCAACATTTCCATTATTTGCAATTTTTTTCATTTTGTACAAATATTCTAATTATGACTCTGCATGGCTTTCCTTTGTTGAATCTTATTGTTTACGTATGCCAATATTTAAATGTGGATCTCTAAGCTCTTTGTGTAAGAAACCATTTAGCTTTGTCCAACTAGTAATTCTCGATTCTGCTTCAATTGCCATTTTAGCAGCTCCACTCAATAATCTTCTTGCGAACAGATATTTTTGTACGTCGTTCCATTCGCAAACTGATGCGATCTCTTCAAATTCTTTAGTCCAGGAATGTATATCTTTGCCTGACTGTTCGTTGAATATTACCAAAAATTCTTCAACATCTTTGAAAACAAATTTATTTTTTGATCCTGGCTCTGGTTTAGTCATCTTTGTTGTTTTACTGTCGTTTTCGTCAAAAAGTTACTTTTCTTTTACGCACTTTTCTAAGCTTTAATTTAATTTAAAGAAATATGATTCTTTTGAACACTTCTGACACCATATTTTGTGGGTTCACTAGCTTCTCAGTAAAAAAACCACTTCTTTTAATTCCAAATATTATTGTATTGTATATATATTATTATTTATATATATTAGGTCTGTTTCATTTGCCACTTGCTCTGGGGTAGAGCAAATTTTTACATTGAAAACAAAAACAACAAAAGAGCAAATCCTGCACTATTTTCAGACCATGTGTAACTATCACACCCGAAATTAGTTCAGTTTTATTCCATAAAAAGTGTATTAGCTAAACGTTTCTCATTTCATTACAATATGGGTTCTAAGCAACGCTACAAACATTTGAATTAAAACTTTCTCCTACTCCTGCTCGTTTTATTTGCCTGCTCCAGGGTGGGTATGGCAAATAAAACAGACCTATTGTGTATAAAAATTTATTGTTATATGCTAATTATAAAAATTATGTTAAAAAGCAAAAGTAATTATGAAAATTAAAAAAGAAACTTAACTTTCACTTTACTTTGACTTTTCAGAAAAATCTTTGCTTTACTATAAATTTATAATGTCTTAGCTGCTCGAATAACTCAGTGCGAGTTAAAATGTTTTTCGTTAACAATTTAAATTACCGATTGTATAACCTTGACTGGTTTTGCCAACCCTACATACTACTATACTGTAGGGCTCCTTGGTGAGCGCTACATATTTTTTGCGAACGGTTTAAAAGAAATATAAATGTTATTTTTAATAATTATATAATTAATTTATTAAATCGAATAAACAAAACTTATTATTTATTAAAGTATATAATGATTTTAATGCAGTTTTTAGTTTAGAATTATTTAGTAATTATTTTATTTTTTGAGTTGGTTCGGTCCTTTTAAGTTTAGGTTTTTTAATTAACTGAAAAATATTTTTCATCACGAAAAACAATTATTATAAAAAAGGTAACTTGTGATGAAAAATATATAATTACAAAGTTTATTAACAGGTATTATAAATAATAGATTACGAATTAAAACTAAGTAAAATATTGATGAATTAAAACTAAGTAAAACTATAAGTTCCCTACAATACTATAAAAAGTGCAAAAATTCTACATTTTTATTGGGGAACGAAAACATGAACAGAGTTACACAAATTTCAAATTGGAGCGTCCAATACAAGATATAAGATATAATATCATTAGTTTATATTAATTACATTTGGTGTGGTAACAACTTTTGCAGTGGGATGTAAAATTGACACATATTTTCAAATGGAACCAAATGAACCTAAATATATTTGTATATGGAATATAGTACTTTGAAATAGTGTATTTTAATAGAGACAATGCATTTGGGTTGCGAAATTAAAAATTTTAAAATAGACTTATAGGGTTCTTTTATTGTATTTAAAGTATGATATTATCCTTTCGTTACCTAAAGTGACTATTGGAAATTTATTTATTAACCAATTTATTTATTTTGAAAAATCAAACTTTGAAACTAGATATAACTATTTGAACATTTTGATTCAATATAATTGCTTTTTTTGGTCTTAAGGTAGAAATATTTGAGAAATACTAACAAATTAGAAACTTGTCAGGAAGTTTCGATCTGATTGTAGTATAGAAGCTGCAACTTATCGAAAATGTTTTTTCCTTAGAAGTACAGATCATCAAGATTACGTGTTCCTTTTCCAGTATAAGCAAAAATTCTTGTTCAAGTTTGCTATATATCTCGGGCTCGGAATCGTCGAGTATTAGGGTCGGGTCCCGAATCCGAACTAACTACCCAAATACTCGACGAGTCCGAGTCGAGTCGAATCGAGTACAGAAACCTTACAAATCTATAGTTTAATGGATTATGTCTGAGAAAAACAACCAAAACTAATAATATTTCAAGGTTTCTTTCTTTATAACTTTGTTTCTTCTTTGTCAAATTTCTTTAACTCCCAGATAACCAAGGCCCTAATAGCATAAATCTATTCTGAAAATTTCATTCAAGTCGGTATATTAGTTTTTAAAATACATCGAGAAAACTTTATGAACGGGCTTATTTTCTCTTAAGATTATTTCTTTCTCCACTATCCTTGGACCGATTTTACTGAAACATTTATGTAATTAACCCACAAATAATTTAATCAAAATTGCTTCGCAAAATTTGCGTCTACTGTGAAATGTCAAAAATGTCAAATTTTCTCTTAGGATTATTTCTTTCTCCACTATCTTTGGACCGATTTTACTGAAACATTTATGTAGTTAACCCACAAATAATTTAATCAAAATTGCTTCACAAATTTGCGTCTACTGTGAAATGTCAAAAATTAATTTCAAAATTTTAAAAATTTGTTTTATTTATTACCACGGTTTTATTAACTCGCTTTTTTGTTTGTTTGTTTGTTTGTCCAGTACAAATTTTGCAATCGATTTTTAACTAACTTCCCGACTAGCTAGACATTTGAAACTTTTAGAATAGCTGAGAACACGATGACAATGAATTCTTTTTATACTTTCAGCCATCTTTAAGCAAAATTGAATTCATTTTTAGCAAATTTTGTTTTGTATGGAAAGTTAGTTCGGAAAAAAAATTTTAAAAAAGTATTTATTAATACATAGAATTGTCAAGTTTTTATCTTCTAATTATTAAATTAATGCTTTCATTTATTAATAACTAGCTGTACCCGGCCACGCGTTGCTGTGACACGTGGTCACAGACTGGTTAAATGGAAAAGAAAGAAAAGAGAAAGCGCATGTTTCTAATATATTTAATTTCACAATGCTTGTGTGTATACCATATTTTCTGTTGTTCAATTGTCTGTGGAGATACAGAGATTGTCTGGTTTGCCGACTCTAGAGCACGCAACATATAATTGTGCATGTGAGAAGCAAACCGTGTTTAGACCTAAACCGCATAATTCTAAAGATTGGCCCTGAGCTTTGTTGAGGGTTACTGCAAACGCCAAGCGAATTTGGAATTGTAATCCCTTAAATTTAAATGGCATATCGGTTCGAATCATAGAAATGCGAGGAATAAGGACATCTTCACCTTTGAAAGGTGCTGTCAAGATTCTTGCTTCTATGATGTAGCTCATTAATTTTTTTACTGTAAGCCGCGTACCGTTACAAAGCTTTGGCTGGTTGATATTTCGCAACATGATAATTAGCACGCCCATTTCCAATTAAAGCACGTGCGGTGGCATCCCTGGCAGATCGAGTAAATTCAAAAATATTGTTGGATAATTAACCGCTTCATCTGCTTCCACAACAGTGTCGACGGACTTGTTAGTGACTGCCTCGCTTTGAATGTTAGACTGAATAATATTGTTATTTTCGTAGACGTCTTTGTTCTTGGCCGGAAGAACAGCTCGTTCACTCAACTAGTCGAGAATCTTATAATTGGTTTGAATTTTAGGAAATACTTTTTCAACCAATTCTTCTTTTAACGCCACTAAATTGCAGAAGTTATGAGGCACTGAAATACGTCCTGAGGTCAGATCAACCGGCACTTTTCCTTTCCCAATTTCCAGTAACTGATGCCGATCGATCGTTTTGCAGCTGGATTCGCATATTTGTAGTTTATTTTAACGTCTTTACGCGTCGCCACGAAGTAGAGTATTTCAGGTATGCATTTATTTCGTCCACTGCTGTTGATCGAGGAATTACAGGTAATGTTTGCCAGAAATTTCCTGCAAGCAATATTCGTTGGTCTAATGGTTCCACGCAAATCTTGCAGTGATCGATCAAGAGCTTCGAGGGAGTTTTTTTGAGCCATTGCGCATTCATCCCAAATAATAAGTTTGCATTTCTGCAATTCTTTTCCTTTGCCGGATTCTTTGAAATGTTGCACGTGGGAGTTTCACTGAATTGCGTATTCCATGGCAATTTCAAAGCGGAATAAGCAATTCTTCCACCTGGTAGCAATATCGCAGCTATTTCGGACGACGCAAGAGCTAAGGCTATGCCATTTTGGGATCGAATTGCAGCCAGAATCATTCTAATTAGAAACGTTTTACCAGTTGCTCCTGGCGCATCTAAGAAGAAGATTACTCCAACGCCGTTATTGACCGTTTTCACTATTTGATGGTAAATGCTTTTTTTCTCAAGCGTTAGGCTGAAGAATATTTGATTGCGCATACGACAAAAGATTTCCCGTGTTTTAATGTTGTTCACGACGTAATTTTACATCGAACGAGCAGCAGATCGATTCGATGATAGCATTCCCAATTGATTGAGAACTTAGTTCGCGATTTCTAAACAAAAATCTTCAATCATCAACACTTCGTTGTAGAGTTCTGCTGTGAAATCCATGTTCATATCTGAATTTTCCTTGTGTATTTGATGGAAAATATCTTCAGTCATGTGCGATTTATATTCCTCCCATAACTCTATTGGAGATGAAGGAGAGCAGACGGTCAATATAATTGCAAACAATGTACGAACTTGATTTAGATGTGACGTGTTGCACGCGTCATTAATGCATACATCTCAGTGTCGGTCGTTCTCCAATAAATTCAGAGCTTGGCATGCGCTCCGGAAAGTGGCATTGACAATTCTCAATTGCTGGAAAGACGTTGAACCGGGCACATTTACAGCATGCTAAGAAAGAAGCATTCATATTGATTGGGATGCACGGTGCACAGTCTGCCTATCGTAGTTTTTTGAATACGCCAGGTTGTCCGTCGACTTCTCTCCTCATTTGCGTCTTTCGAAAGATTTTCTACTCCCATTCCATGTGTGGGCACTTCCGAATACAGCAGCGTTTTCCTAAACGTGTCATTTTGACATAACTTGAAGAAAGCAGTTTACGTTGTAGCCGGTGGACTCAAGATTATTTGTTGCACATTTGCAGCTGTGAAATAAACGCGTTGTCCATTGTTAAAATGTACTGCTAAGTGAACCACAGCTGGAATTCGCTCATGTATGGGAAATGAAAGAATTCGCCATACAGCTTCATTTCTGTTTCTCGTTGAAGTCGTTCAGCCACTCGCAGCCTGTCGCTTTCATTCTGTTGAGAACGAAGCAGATCTATCTGCTATGAAAAAACGAAGAGAAAACGTAATTTCCCAATGATGCTACGGAAAACGAAGAAGAAATGTTATTTTCTAACGATGCTAGGAAAAAACGAAGGGAAAACGTAATTTCTCAACGATGCTATGAAAAACGAAGAAAAATGTTATTTTCCAAAGTTGCTACGGAAAACGAAGAAAAACCGTTGTTTTTCAACGATGCTATGAAAAAAGAAGGCAAACGTTATTTTCGAACGATGCTAAGAAAATACTAAGAAAAAACAATGATACGAAAAAACGAAGCAAGAATGTTATTTTCAACGATGCTACGAAAAGCGAAGAAAAATCGTTGTTTTTCAACGATGCTATGAAAAACGAAGAGAAATGTTATTTTCGAACGATGCTACGAAAAAACAAAGAGAAAACGTAATTCCCCAACGATGTTACCAAAAACGAAGAAAAAATGTTATTTTCCGACGATGCTACGAAAAAACGAAGAGAAAGCGTGACTTCTCAACAATGCTACGAAAAACGAAGAAAAAACGTTATTTTCCAACGATGCTACGAAAAATGAAGATAAATCGTTGTTTTTCAACGATGTTATGAAAAACGTTATTTTCGAAAATTCTTTGAGCGCCAAATTTCCAACGATAATGAAAACGAAGAAATGAAAGGAATTTTCAAATCAACGATGCCAATAAAAGTGAAGAAAAAGTGTTAAACGAAAAAAAATGTCTTTTTCCAACAATGGTAATTAAATTAAAAAACAAAACACAAGTTTTTTACGCACAACCCTTTTTTACAAAAATCACTTGTTTTTTTGTACTGCGAAGGTATTGCTGCTCCAACAATGCTAATAAAATGAAAACCCAAAAGCGTTGAACAAAGAAAACCGTTAATTCTTTTCAAAAAAGCATGTTTTACCTGTCACAGGTGTGACATAGGTATGTGAAAAGTATATAAAAACACGCTCGTATTCGAATGAACGTTGTGTCAAAATTTCAAAGCAATCGGTGAAGAACTTTCGGACATTTGCGATTTTGAACAAACGAACATTTACATTTTTTTTATATACAATAGATTAATAATTTTTATAATAATACTATAATCGATTTTAAGAAGAAGGAAAAAAAATGAATGTGTCTTAGAACTGAAACTTCAAGGATTGAGAAATACGGAATTTGTAGGCTGAGAAATTGAAATATTTGTAATACCATGTCTCCATCGCCCTGAAATCTCGTGATTTTGAGAAAGAGATTTCAAAGTGTTTCCATCTAGTTGCGAGATTTCATTTGACGTTTACAATTCTGAAAACTAGAATTCGAAAAAAAAAAATTTTTGAATGGAAAGATCCCAAAAAATAATTCTTTTAGAGCATCAGCAGGTGATATTGAATAAATTTGTGTGCAAATTCAAACACGGAAAAAAGACGCACAATTCAAATTATTGAAAATAATCAGTCAGGGTCGACAATTTGCCAATTTTGACACATGCCGAATAGCGCGGAATGAATTTTCAGGGTTGAAACAACAATTTTTCTAGATTTTGAACCTGATTTCAACAAAATCTCAATAAAATCTTAAGATTTTGAAAGGAAATTTGAGGGAGATGGCAACATAGTATAAAGATATTTATAAATATATCAACTAGCTGGTACTTGCGGCTTTGCTAGCGATATTCATAGAGTATAAAAGTAAATTTGTTTCTTCCTGTTATTGACAAAATTATTGACCATTTTCTATTTTGGAAAAATCAGCGTAATATTGAGCGAATTATTGACGTTTTCCTATTTTGTTATAATTTCATGCACAATTTTCTTGGGATAGCAAAATAGTTTTCAAAAACTTGTTTTTTTTTTCGTTTACATCAAAACTATCCTTTTTCTCGCAAAGAATACTAGGTGGAGTGAAAAGTAACCTCCTTGGGAGGCCGTTTTGCAGCGATTTCGGCCTTCAATCGCTCCAATAATGCACAGTAATACTCGCTGTTGATGGTTTTTCCTTTTTCGAGGTAGTCCACGAAGAGTATGCCATGACAATCCCAGAAAACCGACGCCATAACCTTTCCGACCCATCGAGCCTCGTGCCGGCTTCAGTCCATTGCCGGGCACTCATTCTGTTCTCTGGTGTGTAATAGTGGATCCAGGTTTCATCAACAGTTACCAATCGACGCATCAACAAGTCCAAACACTCTTTCGAAGTGCTCTCGCGTTCGTGTTTTTGGTCAGGAGTGAGTATGCGCGGCACCCAGCGGCAGGATAACTTTTTTATATGCAGAATATTGCCCAAAATATGGCGTGTGCGCTCAGTACTAATCTTTGTGGTATTTGCTAGCTCGCGTACCTTCACTTTCCATAATTATATAAGTGAAAATGTTTGTATTACTTACATCGACATTGGTGGACCTGCTTCGTAAGGTTATACAATTGTCCAGAAAATTCATTTCGGTGAAATAAAATAAAACCGGTTCGTATGTTTCGCCATTTGCGCCAAATTTTTTCGAAGCACTAATCTTTTTCTTTTCAGCTATATATGCCGATCTTGATGATTTGAATTTTTTTTAACGATTCCTCCGGCATACCAAATTCTTTCTCAAGCTCAACCCAAGCGCGTTCTTTTTAATCCACTCTTTTATACAAACCACAAAACTTGCTTCTCTTCAATTAAATTTATAAATTTTAGAATACTTTGTTTTGTCCACTTTAATTTTAAGTGGAAGAATTCAATGTATGTATATTATTTCACCAATTAATATTTGGAATTAAAGGAAAACCGCTTAACTGCTGGCGAATGTTTATGCCCTATGGTAGGTACTACAAGAGGGTATATTAGTTTTGTCACTCCATTTGTAACACATCGAAATAATCGCCGTAGAAAGGTTGTAATGGTATGGTTGGGTCGGGAATCAAAAGTTATATCGATTTATGCATGTCCGTCCGTCCGTATACAAGATAACTCAAAACGCGTTATCCGATTTTGATGAAATATAGAATGTGAGTTGCTTATTCCTAAAACTTGGATTCGTATTGCATTTGAGCAAAATCGATCCAGGGGGAGCAAAGTTATAACCAGTGTGACCGGAAAGTTTTGTCGTTTTTTGTTTATGGTTTTTCGGTTTTAATTGGAAAATTTGTGAATCAATTTTATTGAAATTAATTATGCAGGTTAACTACCTAAATACACGATGCCATGTTAAATTTCAATCAAAACAGTCCAAGGATAAAGAAGAAAGAAATAATCCTAGGAGAAAATAACCCTCTATAAAGTTTTTTTGATGTACATTAAAAACTAATACACCGATTTGGATAAAATTTACAGATTGGACTTATGCTATCAGGGTCTAAGTTAGCTGCAAATTGGAAGAAATTTTGAAAAGAAGAAACATAGTTATGAAAAAAAATGTTGAAATAATGTTAGTTTTGACAGTTTTTCTGTCCCACTTCTACCATAGAGCATCAAAAAATCGTCTATAGGCCGATTTTAAGTTACTATATGTTTTTTTTAACTAATTTGAATATCATCTATAATCCACTTCACCGGGACACTTTTTCTATTAATAATCCTTACCGGGATTGTAATTAGTAGAAACCGAACTCCAGATATCAAAAATTTCTTAGAAAAATGCATTACGGTAGGTCAATAAAATTCTTTTAAAACCCACCCCAATATCATAAAACGTAAAAAATTTAGATAAAATTTATTTTTAAATGAAACCCTAAATTGTATACATTTTATCGGTGCCGTTACGAAGGCGCCAAATTTATTTTTTCTAAAAAAAATGTCTAGAAATTAAAAACATCTGAAATATCGGGAAAAACCTATTGCAATTTCATGCATTCGTATGTATTCAATTCATTGGCACCACTCTTAATTTCAATATGTCAAAATAAGTCTGGAAAAAATTCTTACTCAAAAAAGGCTATGTTTATTTCTGAAATTATGTCCAATTTTTAGAGTCTCCATTAGACTTTAGATAAAAAAAATCGTAATTTATTTTGATACCTTACCACACGACTCCGTTGGACTTATTTCAAGACACAATTTTAGTCGGACTGAAAAAAAGTCTAATGGAGACTCTAAAAATTGGACATATTTTCAGTCGGACTGAAAAAAGGTCTAATGGAGACTCGAAAATTTGGACTTTTTTGTCAGTCCGACTGAAATTATTTCTTGAAATATATCCAATGGAGTCGTGGGGTTATTTTATAATGAAAGCATAGGTATAAAAAAATGTTACAATAATTTTTTAATAGATTTCAATGAATTTAATTTAAATTTCTTTGCACAAAATTTTTAATTCTTTATTAAAATTTCCGGTGAAGTATTTTCAATTATTTACTAAAATTGCATAATTTGAACGCTTGTTTTCTTATGGCTCATTGCAGCACGTTTTGCTGCAGTTATTTATTTGCAGCAGAAAAGTTGGATACATTTCAAATTTCGCTGCTACTGCATCATATCAACCAACATAAACATGAATGATCAGAATGACGAACTTTAACTTTGTTGTTAATTTTCTGAAACGTAAAATGCCGTCAAATGACAGAATGGAAGAGCGATTAATTACTTTAATTGAAAGTCATAAAATACTGCATGCGTTTTTTGCTGCATTCAATGTATTTCGGCCTTTATTCCTCAATTTGGTATTGCATTGCAACAGAAAATTTCAGTAAAATTCATCTAGGATTATGGAGAAAGAAATAATCGTAGGAAAAAAGTGTTCATAAAGGATTTTGATGTACCTTTAAAACGAATCTACCGATTAGAATAAAATTTTCAGAATAAATTTATGTCATCAGGGGCCAGTCAGGTGATTTCGAGTAAATTTGAAAAAGTTATACAGAAAAATTTTGAAATATTATTATAAGTTTTTTGGCTATTTATCAGACATCGAAATAATCATCGTAGAAAGGTTTCAAGGGTATGGTTGTGTAGAGAATCAAAAGTTATATCGATTTATGCATGTCTGTCCTCCAGTCCGTGTACAAGATAAGTCAAAAATGCGTTACCCAATTTCTTTGAAATTTAGAATGTTATTAGGTTATTCCTTAATTGGATTTGGTATTGCATTTCAGCAAAATTGACCGAGGGAAGGAAGTTGTTAAGCAAAATCCAGGGTAATCAGAAAGTTTGTGGTTTTTTTTACATGATTTTTCAGATTTAATTGGAAAATTTGTGAAGCAATTTTGTTTATATTAATTATATTGGTTAACTACATAAATGGACGATACCATGTTAAATATCAGTTAAATCGGTCGAAGGATAGTGGAGAAAGAAATAATCTTAGGAGAAAATTAGCCTGTACGTAAAGTTATTTTGATGTACTTTAAAAACTCGTACACCGATTTGCACAAAATTTGCAGATTAGATGTATGCTATTAGGGTCTAGGTTACCTACAAATTAAAGGTAATTTCGAAGAAAGCGAACAAAGTTATGAAGACAAAACCTTAAGATATTGTTAGTTTTGACAGCTTTTCTGTCCCATTTCTGCCATAGGGCAGAACATAAAACAATTTATGTTTTTTGGTCCCATTTTGATTAGCCGATTTTAAGTTACTATATGTTGGTTATTGTTTTCGATAATGTTATGTCGGCTCCATACTTTTGTTGACAAATATTTGTTGAACATTTCGTATTCGCAAGCAAATATTTCGAAATCGATTGCGAACATTCGTTAACGTATGTATGTATGTTAAAATACCTTAAACTGTCATTATAGACTTTTGGGAAACCAATCAGATACCACTTCAATTGCAATACCTCCAGGATGAAGCAGAAACTTCCATAAATTTGTTTACAATATTAGAATATGGAATGACCTTTTATAGGCAAATATTGAATTAGCCCCATCTCCGCAGATAGTCACGAGCCGCCACTGCATAATACAAGTATAGTGATGATTCCTGTTTTTACACAATTGTAATTTTGGCTATTAATATTCAATTATGCTATTTAACTGTCTAAATATTATGGGTATTCCCTTTGCCTTGTAAGATTGTAACATTGTGTAAATTACAAATCAAATTAGAACGAACTCAGAATGCACCTGGAAAAGGTTTTCTATTTATCACATTTCGGTTAAAATTTTTGCTTTGGAAATACCAAAGTTTTTACAATTTGACTTATTTCTCTGAAAAATTTATTTACTAAATACTTTTCACATTCTTCCTTTGATCGCACTTTGACCACCACTCTTGACCACTTCCTCTTGAACATTCCTTGACTGCTCTTGACCACCACTCCTGACCACTTCTTCTTGACTATTCCTTGACCGCTCTTGACCACTTTTGATCATCCTCTTGATCATTGTAAGTTGAGTAGTTATAAGCATTTCGCTTATAACTCACATGTGACATGTTTTTGAAAAGGTTTTGCTTTGGGAATAATAACTAAAATTTATATAATGACTAAACAACAAATGTGCAACGATTTAAGTTGATTGCGCGTAGATGATTCCTGTTCCAGTCTATTATAAGAATCCACTTCTTCTGATTCAGCTTCGGCCACAAACTATATGACATATCGCGCCTTCTTTGATTGTACCAGCGTGTGTTTGCTTCCATGAGAATTTTATCCTTGGTACGCGCTTTATACGCGGAAAGTGGAGGAAGTACGTCAGTGATTTCGCTTTCTGGACCGTGTCCTCCTTCCTTCGCTGGCCAGTCTGCAGACTCGTAATGGGCTGGAAAGCAGTATAATCTTACATTATTCTGAACGCATAGTGTCGTCAACATTTTGCGACAGCTTTTGACTAACCCCAAGTTCACAGCCACCGAGCTTAGCGCGTCTGTCGCCGCCCTGATATCTGAGAAGATCGTGATATCTCTGGAGGATATCTTTTCCAGACTAGTTGTTTCTGCAGACTAAAATTCCCAATATTTCTGCCTGGGAGGCGTTGCATTCCAATGGATGTCTGAGAGATTTCGCTTTGCGAAAATCTTCCATGAAGACCCGAGCTTACGCCGTTTTCTGTTTTTGATCCGTCCGTAAAAATAGCAATTTTGCCTTCTATAGGAACCCTGTTGTCATACCATTCTGTTTTGTACGGGTATGATATCCTGTAAGGGATATCACAATATTTCCATTATGGTGTCCGTTACCGATTTGGTACCACCGCCTAGCGCTCAATTAAGGATCTTACCGTGACCTTTATCGAATCTCTTAAGAAACCCGTAGTGCCTTAGCCTCAGAGCACTGTTGTCCGCCGCTTGCGTACTGTACAAGTCGATTGGCAGCAAATGCAAAATCGTTTCCGTAGTTGCCATAGTTTTTTTTTCAAAGCGCCCCTGTCGCTCTAATAGAGGCAGACCGCTGAACCCTGATGAGTTTCCCTTGAATATGCTTTTTTTTGGTGGCCCCCACCAAACTAGCGCCCTATAGGTTAGAATTGGCCTTGTCACCGCGGTATAGAGCCACGGCATTATACTAGGCTTTAGTCTCCAATTTCTATTTATAGCCTTTATGCAGCCTGAACTGGAATACCTTATACTGGTAAAGAGTACTAATTCTGTCTTACGTGCATTGACGCTAGGTCCATTATAGCCGGCCCATTTGCTAAGCCCGTTGAGAGCTGATTCCAATAATTCGCTAACGGTATCCAAACATTTCCCTATGGCAATAAATGCAAGATCATCAGCGTATGCCACCACTGAGATGCCACTATTGCAAAGTTTCTTTAGAATACCATTGACAACTAGAGGACCACCAGAGGAATGGAGATAGTACTCCTCCCTGAGGTGTTCCTCTGGATATCATCATCCTTACTTCACTGTCCCTTTTTCAATAAGTTCCGGTTAAATTTAATTTAATATCTCGTCTATGGTATTATAAAAGTTATAGTCGACAAATATTCGTTTTTTTCCTATTCCTATTTCCTATACATATTTTCAATGGGTAATACTGAACTACGAAGACTGTGATCGCCAATTCGAATTCCAGTCGCATTCGAAAGAAAGAGAAAATTGTTCATCTGTTTTCTTAGTTGGATTTTGTGTGTCCATGTTTTGAAGGACACGTTAAGCCGTCGGTCTTATTTCGTTATGGCGTCTTTAAAAAAAACAATAAAAAATTGATATTGTATCCATTTTCTACTTCTCCTTCTATTGAAGAAAAATTCATTATTAATAGTTTCTTTTGCGTATCATGTTTGTCGGTGGTTTGCAGTTAAATCTTGTTCCCTAGAAGTTCTTAAATAAATTTTTTCAAGGAACCTTTATGGTATAAGTATTTAAAATAAGGGTTCTGTAAAAAAATTGTTTGGATATTACATAATAAATTTTTGGTTATTTTCGTTTGTTACTTCTAAAATTCCTTCCAGCGCTGTTGTAATCTTTTGAAAACAAAAAAGAAATAAATTCTTTATATACTGGCTTCTAATAGGTTTTTTTTTCATACCTTATTCTGTAACGAAAACATCGGAATCACTTACATTTAGTGTTGGACTTCTCATTAAATTATAAATGGCCACATTTGTAAATTGTTCATAAAATGTTAATAAATTTTGTATTTATAGTCGAAAAAAATTAATGGAGCGACAACTTCATCGATGTGCTACTTGTGGGATGAGGGTTTCATCTAATTATATGCATAAATATCGTTATTGCACATATTTAGGAAAATATCATTGTACAGGATGTCACCGAAATCAAATTTCGCCAATACCGGGAAAAGTATTAGAAAAGTAAGAAAAAATTATATTCGTTTGAATTCAGGAGAATAAGATTCCAATATTTTAAATTATTGTTTTCTATATAAATATTAATGTTTAGATGGGATTTCACATACTATCCTGTGAGTGTTTTTGCTTATCGTTTACTTGAACAAATGTGGACCTATCCTCTTTTTTATATTCCTGATTTAAATCCTCACTTGTATAATAAAATTAAAAGTCTACACCTATGCAAATTAAAGAGAGAACAATTGAAATGTATTCAAGATTTTATTGTTACCTGTCGATTTGCATCAGAGTAAGTTTAATTTTTTTTTATTCATTAAAAGGAAGAATTTTAATTTTTTTTAAATAGCCAAAAAAGACTTTTTAAAACCATTCCGTCATATTGGGCGACTGATCCAGACAAATGGTCAATGGCAGATTTTGTTGCTGCAAAAGATGGTGCTTTGAAAAAAGCGTTATTAAATGTTAACAAACAAATGGAAGAACATATTTTTAATTGTGTGGTATGAATTTTATTTCAAACAATTTGAATTTTTGTTTTATAAAATGCTTTCGATTGCAGCTTTGCACTGTCAGGGGTTTTATATGTGAGATTTGTCCAAGAAAACAAATTATTTATCCGTGGCAATCAAAAATTAAAAGATGTGATCATTGTGGAACATGTTTTCATTTTATTTGTTGGAAAAATATGGCAGAATGCGTTAAGTGCCAAAGAATAAGAAGTCGTCAACAAAATGTTTCTGCAATTTAAATTATCGGTCTGTTTCGAAATGACTTATATATGTGATATTTAAATTAATTATATACATATAGTATATTTCTTTTTTTGATTTTAATTAATATATATGAATAAAATAATGTTATCAATTTGTCTTTCAATTATTGTAGTTGTCCAATTTATATGTAACACGTTTTCTTATCCGGCTTTGCCCTGTATTCTGATTCTTATATATAATCTCTTCATATTGTCTTTATAATACGCTGAAGAATTTGAATAAAAGAAACGTCGAAATAAATCAATTTCACTAATTCGCTCACCACAAACTTTTAATTTAGATATTATTTTAAAACTTCCATCATCTGGAAGAATACTATGTATAAATTCGACGGGTTCTTCGCTCATGACATTTATCAGTCAGATGTAATATCGTAACTTTAAGTGACTGTCCCTGTGACCTGTTGATAGTGATTACGAAAGCCAGCCGAACAGGAAATTGGAATCGCTTAAATAAACAGTAACTGAAAATCGGCCTATAGTCGATGTTTTGATACCCTATGGCAGAAATGGTACAGAAAATGATCCAAAAATAATACTATTTCAAGACTTGTCTGCATAACTTTGGTTTCCCTTTTTCAAATTGCTCTAATTCGGGATCGGCCTAAGCACTAACAGCATAAATCTATTTTGCATAATATTGTTTACGTTTGTAATAAATCATTTAAAATTTTAAAATATTTTGTATACTGAATAAATTAATAAAAATCATTTATTAGATAGTGATGAATTCTGTTTTTACACAATTACAATTTTGGCTATTAATATTCAATTATGCTATTCAGCCATTGTTCAGACGACCATTCCAATTTCATTTATTTGGCAACACCAAATAATTTAGTAATTTTCAATATGAACAAGTTTTTTTATAATAATTTTAAATTGGAATGATCGACTTGGCTATGCCTTCAGTCGATAAAAATTGTACTTCAAATATTTTAATACAGAAAAATAAAGCTTGTCAAAACACGTCTGATTTATGTTCAAAAGAACTTATACTTTTTTAATAATTTTTTATGTTTTGAATAACCACAAGCATAATTTGGTGACCCCGACGTGATTCCATCGAGTTCAATTGAATATAATTTGAAAGGCTGCTGAAAACAAAAGGACTATAGAGAAATTGTGTATTAAATACAAAATAATTTGATTTCATACAATTTTTCTTTTATTTTTCAAAGAAGCAACAATGGCTACAAGAATTGATAAGCTTAAGGTAAAACGAGTGACCTTAACACAACAACAATTACGCATGCAAGCGTTTGCAATGAATAAACTTCAAGAGGCTTCAATTCCAGAACTTGAGATGCGTCTCGAGATGGTGGAAAAATATTTTGTTCAATTTGATAAAGTTCAGAGTGCTCTTGAAGAATTAGATCCACAGGAGACTCAAAATGATACAAGAAAAGAATTTGAGGAGCTGTATTTCATTTTGCGTCCAATGTTAGTTGCTGTTTTAAATGAAAAGAGAAGTAAGGTTACAGAACTCACTCCCAAGTCAGAATCAAGGACGCAATCTACAGCGGCACTTAAATTACCAAAGATAACGCTACCAAATTTTACTGGCGATTACAGCAATTGGTTAAGTTTTTATGAAACTTTTGTCACACTGGTGCATAATAATCAAGATTTAAATGACATCACTCGTTTTCATTACTTATTATCATCGGTTTCTGGAAACGCATTACGTCTCATTCAAGCAATTGAGGTTACGTCTGAAAATTATACAGTTGCTTTAAAACTTCTTGTTGAACAATATGACAACAAAAGAATTATCGCGCAAGAACATATCAAACAACTATTTAATATGAACCCAATCAGCAAATTATCAGCACCTGCTCTTAGAGATTTAATTGATACTTTTAAAATTCATTTAAGAGCATTAACATCGTTAAAGCGACCAGTAGCCCAGTGGGATGATCTAATTACACATCTGATCGTAATGAAACTTGATTCACAAACTGTAGATAAGTGGGAAGATGAATGCCCTACTGACAGATTAGCAACGTTTGATGAACTCATGAAATTTTTAGAACGTAAGTGTAGTAATCTAGAAGCAAAAAATTGTGTCGACATACCCAAGTAAAGGCAAGGCCAACTCGATCCGGTGTTTTGAATGCTCCATTGGCCCCGGAAAGACTCAGAATGTGTTATGTGTGTTTTGATACAAATCACATTATTTTAAAGTGTACGAAATTCTTACAACTTTCACCTCAAGAACGATATACAACAGCAAAGCAATTACAGTTATGCATTAATTGTCTGAAAAATACTCATTCAGTACGGTCTTGTGCTTAAGGACTTTGTCACATTTGTACTAAAAAACATCATACATTATTGCATCGAAATTATGATTCAACTTATGAAGATGTGAACGCCTCTTCAACAAATGTAGAAAAAACCGTGCCAGCTCCAGATGGCAATTGCATTGCATTGGCTCACCATGTATCTAAAATTGCATCATCACCTACATTGGTCAACAGATGTTCTACAATTTTATTAGCCACAGCTTTAGTTAATATTATGAACAAATAAGGGGAACCAGTCATATGCAGAGCCTTGCTCGATTCTGCGTCTCAGTTGCACATCATCACTGAACATCTGGCTCAACAATTTTGTTTGAAACGCATTAGAACACATATTCCAATCAGTGGAGTGGGAACGGCCGAAGTCACTGCACAGTACAAAACAGTTATTAATTTACATTCACGCAGAACATCATACTCAACAGATATCGAAGCATATATATTACCAAAAATTAGCGAACAACAGCCAAATTATTATATCGACACCAATTGTTTTAATATTCCTTAAGGAATGTTGACTTTATGAGGGAATACGAGTTGATGGGTCATATGGAAGCAATCACATTCAATAAAATACCGAGATGTCATTATTTCGTACCACATCACTGCGTTCACAAGCCTGACAGTTCTACTACCAAACTTCGTGTAGTATTTGATGCTTCGGCCAAAACAAATTCGGGACTATCCTTGAATAATGTTCTCATGGTTGGACCAAAGATCCAGTCTGATTTGTTCTCAATACTTATAAGATTCAGACCGCATCGGTATGTTTTTATAGCTGATATAAGCAAAATGTATAGACAAATATTAATTGATCCATCTGATCGTCATTATCAATTAATCCTTTGGCGTTACAACAACACGGAAGAGCTTCAAGTTTATCAATTGAACACTGTGACATATGGTACATCATCTGCACCTTATATGGCTATAAGGTGTCTAAAACAATTAGCAATTGACCACATGGCGACCTTTTCAACAGCAGCAAATATTCTGATCAGAGATTTTTACGTCGATGATTGTATGACCGGTGCTGAGACAATCGAAGAACTCAACAAATCAAAGGCAGAGCTTAATTCACTTTTAAGTTTGGGGCACTTCGAATTAAGAAAATTTTGTGCAAATCATCCGGATCTTCTCAAAACGGTATCACCCGAATATTGTGAAAAATTTAGAAAAATCAACGAAAATGATGTAGTAAAAACGTTAGGTCTAATTTGGGAACCAAATCAAGATATTTTTCAATTTAATATTACTCAGAATCAATCTGCTCAGATTACAAAACGAACTATTCTTTCAGATTTATCATCCATTTTTGATCCTTTGGGGTTAGTCGGACCTGTAATCGTTTTGGGGAAAATCTTTCTACAACAATTATGGAAACTAAAACTATCTTGGGATGATAAACTTCCTCCATAATACGAATCAAAACGGATCAACTATAGACAGCAGTTAAATAAGTTAAATACACTTCAAATTCCGCGACACGTTTTATCTGCATCTACTGTTAGTAGTTTACAATTGCATGCATTTTCTGATAGCAGTGAGTCTGCATATGGCACTTGTTGCTACTTTCGGTCAGTTGATCATTTTGGGAATATAACAGTCCATCTCATATGTTCCAAATCTCGAATACCGCCAGTGAAAACCACATCATTACCTCGTTTAGAACTGTGTGCAGCATTATTGATGATAGAATTGGTTGAACGTCTGGTGAATGATATAACAGTACCAATTGAAGAAATTTATTACTATACCGATTCGAAAATAGTGTTAGCCTGGTTAGCATCTCCATCATATACTTCGACTACATTTGTCGCCAACAGGGTGGCAAAAATTCAGGACAACAATCAAACAATGGCGGCATATCAAATCAAATGATAATCCAGCAGATATGATTTCACGTGGTGTTTTCGCTGAGTCTTTATGTCAATCCAGTCAATGGTTTTCTGGGCCTCAATTCCTTTCAACACCAGAGCAGCATACATGGGTTCACAATGACGATTACATCCATACACCAAACATGCCCGAAGTTCGTAACTCTAAGGTAATATTGTTGACAAACATTGGAACAGAAGACCTAATAGAACAGATAGGTCATTGCAATTCATTTACAAAATTGCAACGCATACTAGGATATTGCTATCGATTTATTTCTAATGCAATGTTACCACAGGGAAGTCGCACGAACGGAATATTATCAACAATAGAACTAGATTTGGCCCTGAATGGGTTAATTAGAAACATTCAAATGATTTCATTTTCCGAATACAAATTATTGAAGAATGGATCATATATCAATAACAATAGTCGGTTGAGAAGTTTGTGCCCATTTATGGATAATTTTGGTCTCATTCGAGTGGGAGGTCGTCTTAAAAATGCATTTATACCTTTTAATGCCAAGCATCAAATTATTCTTCCGCCAAATCATTTATTTACAAGGTTACTTATGTAATTTTTTCACATCAAGCACCTGCATGCAGGTCCACAAACATTATTAACAATTATTCGACCAAAATTTTGGCCGTTAAATGGAAAATTGTTAACTAGAACTATTGTCAATAAATGTGTCAGATGTTTTAGAACGAAACCAAAAACTATGGAACATATTATGGGTAACCTTCCAAATGAACGAGTGCAACCAGGCAAACCATTCTTGACTACAGGAATCGACTTTTGTGGTCCAATTAAAATTCATTTCAAAATAAGAGGAAAAACATCCGTCAAGGCCTACATTGCCATATTTCTTTGTTTCACAACAAAGGCGACACATTTGGAAATAGTTAGCGATTTGTCCAGTGAAGCTTTCATTGCTGCCTTACGACGTTTTATTGGTCGAAGAGGTTTGTTCTCTACCATATTTTGTGATAATGCTACTAACTTCGTAGGTGCCAGATCAAAACTTACTGAATTGCACCAATTGTTTGAATCTCAACATCTTCAAGAAATGATCTATCAACTGTGCCAACAAGATCACATTACTTGGAAACCAATACCACCAAAATCACCGCACTTTGGAGGGCTCTGGGAGGCTGCGGTAAGAGCAGCAAAACACCATTTGGTACGACTCGTTGCAAATGCCTCTTTAACATACGAAGAACTTAATACGTTGGTAATACAAATTGAAGCAGTATTGAATTCGCGACCCATCACCCCACTGTCATCGAATCCAAATGATTTAGAAGCACTTACGCCAGGACATTTTCTCATTGGTGCTCCATTAACATCAGTGCCGGAACCTGACATTAAAGATATCAATTTGAATCGATTGTCCAGATTTCGGAGAATACAACAAATACAGCAACATTTTTGGCATCGTTGGTCTTCGGAGTATTTGAACACTTTGCAGCAGCGCAATAAATGGACATCACAGCACCCATCTATAACTATTGGAATGCTAGTTCTCATCAAAGAAGACAATTTGCCGCCATACAAATGGGTATTAGCAAGAGTCGAGGAAGTTATTCCAGGAAATGACGGCATTATTCGTGTAGCAGTAGTGAAGACGCAGTTTGGCTCCTACAAACGCAGCATCAGAAAATTATGTCCACTCCCAATTTACTAATTTATTTTCTTTTAAATACTACAGTATTTCAAGGCGGCCGGTATGTTCAGACGACCATTCCAATTTCATTTATTTGGCAACACCAAATAATTTAGTAATTTTCAATATGAACAAGTTTTTTTATAATAATTTTAAATTGGAATGATCGACTTGGTTATGCCTTTTTCAGTCGATAAAAATTGTACTTCAAATATTTTAATACAGAAAAATAAAGCTTGTCAAAACACGTCTGATTTATGTTCAAAAGAACTTATACTTTTTTAATAATTTTTTATGTTTTGAATAAGCACAAACAGCCATGTCAAAATATTATGGGTATTCCTTTTGCCTTGTAAGATTGTAACATTGTATAAATTAAAAATCAAATTAGAACGAACTGGGAATGCATCTGGAAAAGGTTTTGTATTTATCACATTTCGGTTAAAATTTTTGCTTTGGAAATATCAAAGTTTTTGCAATTTGACTTATTTCTTTGAAAAATTTATTTACTAAATTTTCTTGGTGAAAAGTGAGTAAATAATATTAAAATTCATTTAACACATTTAACATTTTTTTCAATATATTTTTATAAAAAGCAGTTCAATTTTTTTACCCCTTTCTTCAACCGTTGACTGACTCCTGACACCCCCTTGACCAACTTTAACCACCACTCTTGACCAATTCCTCTTGGATATTCCTTGATTACCCTTGATCACCACTCCTGACGACTTTTTCTTGACGGCTCTTAACCACCATTGATCATCCTCCTAATCTTTGTCCTGACTCTTTTATGATCACCAACCACCCTTGACCCTCACATTTTGACCACTCACCTAGTTTCCAGATCACCTGGGTGCCTCCTTGACCACAACCTTTAGATCTAATTTTTTTTCGACCGGTCCCGACAATTCTCTAGACCATCCCTCGACCGGCTCCCGTGCTCGTCACCTTTTGAGCGTGTACGTGCAGCCAATAATAACCAATATGTTTTCATTCCGAAATAATTTCATTCAAAGGCTAGCGATTCAAAATACAACACTTAATTACAAGGCATTGTTTGCGGTGTATATGCAAAGCAACCTTATATAATATTTTCCTCTACAAAATGTATTGTAATAATTTCTATACACCCTTGTATGGCGCTACAGTCATAATGTACAGTATAATGATCACGTCTTACAGCAGTAAGGGAATACCCCTAATGATTTGAAAACAATATTTTTTTTTAAACTTTGCAAACGTTTGCCTGAACTCTGAAAAGTTAAAGTACAAGGAGGAGTCCAAAGTAATCAGGACTTTAAAAAATAAAACAAAACAAATGGTTTTTTCGGCAAAATCAATTGATTTTATTCAAAATAGTCTCCTTCTGCTTCAATACAGCTTTTTGCACGGTCCAAAAGCATGTCGAACGAGTGTTTTAGCTCGTTGGCCTGTATGGCCGCCAGTATGCCGGTGCAAGCCTTTTGAATGGCCTCTACGTCTGCATAACGCTTTCCTTTCATCGGCAAATGCATTTTTCCGAAAAGGTAGAAGTCGCACGGTGCCATATCCGGTGAATACGGGGAGTGGTTGATGGTTAAAGTGTGATTTTTGGTGAGATAATCGGTCACAAGCGTCGATCGATGAGACGGCGCATTATCGCGCAACAAACGCCAACTTCCATCTTAGCGATATTCGGGCCGAACACGTCGAATACGGCGCACCAAACGCTTCAAAACTCCTAGGTAGAATACCGCATTAACGTTTTGACCGGGTGGAACAAATTCTTCGTGGACAATACCCTTGGAATCATAAAAACAAATCAGCATTGTCTTCACTTTTGACTTCTCCAGGCGCGATTTTTTGGGTTTCGGCTCGTCCGGCGCCTTCCATTCAGCACTCTGGCGTTTCGTTTCGGGATCATATTGAAAACACCACGTTTCGTCACCAGTCACAATGTTATAAAGGAAGTTTTTGTCCTTTTTGACCTCTTTAATGATGTCCTTCGAATGTTGAATTCTGAGCAATTTTTGGTCGTTCGAAGCTCATTTTCGCACCGATGACACAAACATACTGCACTTAAAACGCAATAACTTCACTTTCAATAGATGAAATGTCATGAAATTCTCACAGGAAGTCGATAAAGGATAGCAGATTCTAACGCACCAGTCGGCATATAGATGGCGCCACTAGGGGCGCTAGATTCAAAAAGTCCTGATTACTTTGGACACCACCTTGTACAATAAAAGTCTACCTAATTGTTGAAGATTCATTAATTATTATATCCTTTGTTAAGCTTATGTAACAGGGGTTTACATATAATTACAGTGTGGCCCAAAAGTCACACTGCAAGTGGGTATTAACAAAAAGCAAACCCTCCGATAATCAAAAGCATATCTTCTTCCTTGCGAGGAGAAGATATGAAATGTTATAGCGCAAGCAAACGACTGAAGGCAGCCTAGCTTATTGCGCTAGCTAGCTCGCAAGAAGCAAAATCTTGGCCCCATGATCGTTTCTGCCCTTTTTTTAGACACGATCCCCTTTTTTTGGTTTATGCATTATCCGCATCAAACACTCCCTCCATCTCTCTCTCTCTCTCAATGATAAATCTATCTACTGTACATCATCTCTGGAAATATAACTCATCCTGATAACCAATCAAACAAAAGGCGAATAGAAAAGCGTATTTTTTTGTTCTTTTTTTTTCATTTGCTATATTATATTTTATTTCAATAATTCCGTAAATTTTTTTTTTCCAGGTTTATGTAATTTTTTTTAATTTTGTTTTGATATTAATTTAATGACTCTAAAATCTTTACTTAATTCGACCATGTATTTACGCAAAAAAAGTTAAAATAAAATTTGCCTTTTTAAATTTTCTAGTGTCACATTTTAGTATTTTTGGTTATTGATAATAAGACAATGGCCCCGATTCTGTGATCAGACGTTGCTTTCGTTTATTCGATTTTCGTTCGATCGAATTAAAGTCTTATTCTTGGATTCGTCGAACAGTCCCCTTGTTCGATTGCATGAAATGCGTAGCAACGCATAGCGAAGTGTTCGAATCCATTCGATTTTTATTATTCTGTCCGAAAGACATTTTTGAGGTTAAATCACTCGCTGAAATTTTCTCGCGATTGAAGTTTGCTGTGATAATCAAAATGTGAGTTTTAAATATATTTCTAAATTTGTGGTCTTTCATTAAGGACATAACATAACGACTGTAACGTGTGCTGTGTGGCTTGTAGCGCCGTCTTGTTGAAACCACATATCGCCGATATCAATTTCATCTAACTCCGGCCAAAAATAATCCTCCAACATGGCACGGTAGCGCTCTCCATTGACGGTAACATGGCGATCGTTCGCATCAACGAAAAAATACGGCCCAATCACGCCTCCGGCATGTAAACCGCACCATATAGTGATTTTTGTGGATGCAATGGTGTCTCTTGAAGCACATGTGGGTTTGTTGCTGTCCAATAACGCATATTTTGCTTGTTGCCAAATCCGTTTAGCCAAAAATGAGCCCATCGCTGAGGATGATTTTTCGCTTTTAAAGTTGCGGCGACAGACTCGGAATTTCGGTAGTAATTTTTAATAATTTCCAAGCGTTACTCGTTCGTGAACTTTACCATGATGAAAATGTTGACTTTAATCTACGTTTTGACATTGACAGGTCATTATTAATGTTTAAGGGTGCGTTCATATAAAGATACAAAATTGTTATGTCCCTATTAAAAGACACTATATTTTATTAAAATAGGAGTGGAAAGAAAACATCAACTAATGCTGCGCAATTTGAGGTAATGATCAATGAAATGAAGAAAAATCCAGATATGGTGAGAGGTCACACTACGAAAACAGCGGAAGAGATGAAGATTTTTTGGGATAGCATAGAATTGGAATTAAATAGCTTAGGAGCCCCAATAAAAGATGTCACAGCATGGAAAAAATTATGTCTAATATTGAAAAATTTGTAGTCTGTTTAACTTGTGGTTTGGATGGACAGGTCTGGACGGATTACACCGCCAACGTAGAAAAAATTAGTGGCAAATAAAAAACACATGGATGGTACCGGAGGTGGTCCAGCCAAAGAAAAATGTATTTCTTCGATGGAACAAGAAGTTGTCAATTTGGTTTGCCTCAATGACTCCGTCTTGGGACTAAATGTGCGGGATTTTGGGAATCCAAAATCTAAATCAGTTCCGAGAACACGATATGCTGCGGCTTTAGTAGAGGAGGCTGCGGCAAAAATAGGCGAAGAAAATATTGAATTCCACGAACATGAAGTTGATATGGACAATCTCGTTCAATCGCGAGAGAAAGGCCAGCGGCAACCTCTTCATGATTTGTTTTTAAATCAGGTGATGAATCAGAGTAATTACCAAAAGGATGTCTCGAAATATTTGAAAGAGGTTGTCAAACAAAATGAAGACACCAAAAATTACCTTAAAAAAATATATAAAGTGTATTGACAGATTATACAAAATTAAATTATGAAGAAACCAAACGGCATAGTGAACAAATGGAAGAACGGATGATAAAGAAACTCGAACTGAATCAAAAAATTCTCTAGCTACAATTCGAAAACTGTTTTCAGTGAAATTATTTATGTTCGTATTCAAAATTTACAGTCCACTTTATTCCAACAACTGGATTTTATTATTTAAAATTCAATCACATCGTTTTCGAAAAATATAGAAAAAATCAAATCGTATCAACTTGGAAAAAGGACATAAAAAAAAATGAGCGAACCATAGTAGTGAATTTACATTTTCTCTATATCGGCCGGACCACTATGGAACTTTCCCGATAATGTCATCAAATATTCATTTCAGTTCTCCTATTCTAAATGTACATTCCAAGTTTCATAAAAATGTGACTAGTATTGGCCGAATTATTAAGGTTTTTTTAATTTGCATTCCCGTAACCCCCACAGAGGGGAGTCGCATTCTATCTTTTCAGTTCACCTATCCACAATGTATACACTAAGTTTTAAGAAAATTCGCCCATTATTGAGTGAATTCTTGAAGTTTTTCTATTTCAGGCCCCCACAGTCTGAACCGTGCGGACAAAATTTTGTCGTTTTTAGACAGAAAAAGCGTTACCAAATAGTGTTGCCATATATTAATTTCGCCCAAAATCTAACACCATCTGGCATTTGATGCAACACCAAAATGGTGAAAGTTTCATGGAAATCGGACTATCCATACAGATTTTATTAACGATTTAAAAAAGCGGACGTACGGACGGACATGGGGCTAATTATTTTTGACGAAACGGATTTTGCACTTATTTTCATCTTCCTAGCCCTTCTAGATCAAAAGTTAAGTTTTCGCACGATTATAGTACTTTCCTATAAACATTCGTTTATCGGGAAAGTAAAAAGAAAATGTGCACGTTTCTCGTATATTTAATTTCACAATGTTTGTGGGTATACAACATTTTTTGTTGTTCCATTTTCTGTGCAGATATAGAGATTTTCTGGTTTGCTGACTCTAGAACACGCAACATATAATTGTCCATGTGAGAAGCAATCCGTGTCTAGATCTAAATCGCACAATTTTAAAGATTGGCCCTGAGCTTTGTTGATGGTGATTGCAAACGCCAATCGAATCGGGAACTGCAATCTCTTAAATTGAAATGGCATATACGTTGGAATCATAGGAATGCGAGGAATGAGGACATCTTCACCTTTAAAAGGTCCGGTCAAGATTGTTGCTTCTACGATGTTGCTCATTAATTTTTTGACTGCAAGCCGCGTGCCGTTGCAAAGTTTTGGCTGGTTGATATTTCGCAACATGATAATTGGCACATCGACTTTCAATTGCAGTACGTGCGGTGGCATCCCTGGCAGATCGAGTGAATTCAAAAATTCTGTTGGATAATTAACCACTTCATCTGCTTCTACAACAGTGTCGACGGACTTGTATGTGACCACCTCGCTTTGAATGTTAGACTGAATAATATTGTTAAGTTCGTAGACATCTTTGTTTTTGGCCGCAAGAATAGTTCGTTAACTCAGCCAATCGTGATTCTTATAATTGGTTTGAATATTGGGAAATACTTTTTCAACCAATTCTTCTTTTGACGTCACTAAATTGCAGAAGTTATGAGGCAATGAAATTCGTCCTGACGTCGGATCAACCGGCACCTTTGTGTTCCCAATTTCCACCAATTGATGTGAGTACTTCAGGCAAGCATTTATTTCGTCCGCTGCTGTTGATCGAGGAATTACAGGTAATGTTTGCCTGAAATCTCCTGCAAGCAATATTATTGAGTTCCCAAATGGTCTGACATTTCCGCGTAAGTCTTGCAATAATCGTTCAAGGGCCTCGAGCGATTTTTTGTGCGCCATTGTGCATTCATCCCAAATAATAAGTTTGCATTTCTGCAATACTTTTCCCATGCCGGATGCTTTGGAAATGTTGCATGTGGGATGTTCAATGAATTGAATGTTTAATGGCAATTTCAAAGCGGAATGAGCCGTTCTTCCACCTGCTAGCAATGTCGCAGCTATTCCGGACGACGCAAGAGCTAAGGCTATGTCATTTTGGGATCGAATTGTGGCCAGAATCAATCTAATTGGGAACGTTTTACCAGTTCCTCCTGGCGCATCTAAAAGGAATATTCCACTGAGTACATCCAGCAGCGCACAGTCCCAAACACTTCATGTTTTACCATGATTTCCATCAGCGATTTCAACTTCTGTTTGAAAACACATGCTGTAATATCTTGTCTATCCACCGGCAATTGCCTGGGAAGTAAAAGTTGTTGTATATCGTCCCAAGCTGGATTACATGTGAATGTAATGAATAGGTCTGGACGCCCGTAGTGGCGGACATACGCAATGGCATCTTGAGCGTACTCATGCATATGACGTGAACTGCCTATATATGAAGATGGCAAAATCGTTAGTTTTCCAACGTTAGTTGTATTACCGTCATTTACAATTGCATCTCGCAAATGAATGTATTCTTCAGAGCGTAGCTTGGTCTGATTCAAACGGATGAATATCAAACGTTCTGTTTCAATTTTTGCATACGATGTATTGGTGAAACAATTGACGGCATTTCAAAATGTGATTCTCTTCATTCTTTCGAATCATTAATCGATATGAATAATAGTTCATAGCGCTGTATTTCATATTTGTTTCTTCGCCACTGACTGGATTTATCATCTTAACATTGAAGTGATATCCATCGGCGCCATCCCAAAAAATAATTGGATATTGCAGGGCATCGTAGCATCGATGAGTTTCTGAAACTGTTGTCAATTGATCGTTTCTCCGATGAAGAACAATATCTCTACGTTGGAATTGAGCTCCGACTATAACAATTGCCACTTTATCTAGAGTTGGAGCATTGAATCTTCGTACATATTTTCCAGCAGGCGTTTCGTCAGCATGATAACGATCTTGTGTGAATCAGATGGCATCATATCAATTGCTGTTTTGAACAAACGCACTAAATTGTTTTTTTCGTGAAGAAGCTCTTGCAGTTGGGAAACGATGGACCTTTTTATACCGGTAGAAATTCCGCAGCGTGCATTCAATTCATCATTGTCACCACCGATGAAATACATTTGTAAGAATTTATGTTGACCATCTGGGAACGGAAGCAGGGAGCCAGCCCTATGATAAATTTGTCCTTTCACTTTGAAAGTTGGCATGAATTGAGCTGTTACGATTTCTGCGCCGAACAATGTCATTTGGAAGCATGAGTTGTATTTCCTGATGTTAGATAGAAAATGCTTTGATTCGGCGGTATATCCGGCCAGCAATGTTTTTAATGGCTCTGGCAGTTCTCCAAGTTGAGGCAGTTTAATTTTTCCGGCGGCGCAACACATTCCTTTCGTTTCTCCATCAAATTTCAGAGCTTTGCATACGGACACACTTCAGTCATAGTGCCGATTAAAACATGCGGGCTCAAACTATAATCATCACCTGGGTAGTACCGGAATGAAAGGCGATTGTAATCGCGTGATTGCTGTGCACGGAGTCTTGTTTGACGCTGATCTGCAGTTCTCGTTTACGTCTTTCAGCCACTCGAAGCCTGTTGCGCTCATTCTGTTCAGAACGAAGCAGAAAACCGCAACTGCCGTGCTCGCAATCGCGCATCCTCAATTCTGGCAGCACGTCGCTCTGCTGCTTACCAATCTTTGTCTGTTTCGGTCGTTCGCTGATGCCTGTTCTACCTCAGTTTGATTTACAATTACTCGTCGAACTGCTTCCGCTCGGCGAGTACGACGACTTAAGTTTAATCTTCTACGAGGCATTATTTAAATGAACTAAAGCAGATCGATAGCACTGATTCCAATGATGCTATGAAAAACGAAGAAAAAGCGTTATTTTCGACGACGCTATCAAAGGCAAAGAAAGGAAATGAAGTGTTAGGGCCACTGAGTCTTATGATTTCTCAGGTCATAATAGCTTACCAGCGTTGTCGCTGTCAAAGAAAATTCTTTGAGCTCCAAGTTTCCAACGATGATAATGAAAGGAATTTTCAAATCAACAATGCCAACAAAATTTAAGAAAAAGCGTTAAACGAACATAAAATTTCCTTTTCCGATGATGTTACGAAAAACGAAGAGAAAACGCAATTTCCCAACGATGCTACGAAAAACGAAGAAAAAATGGTATTTTCCAACGATGCTATGAAAAACCAAGAAAAATAGTTGTTTTTGAAAGGCAAGAAAGGAAATAAAGTGTTAGGGCCACTGAGTCTTATGATTTCTCAGGTCATAATAGCTTACCAGCGTTGTCGCTGTCAAAGAAAATTCTTTGAGCGCCAAGTTTCCAACGATGATAATGAAAGGAATTTTCAAATCAACAATACCAACAAAATTTAAGAAAAAGCGTTAAACGAACAAAAAATTTCTTTTTCCAACGATGCTACGAAAAAACGAAGAGAAAACGTAATTTCCCAACCATGCTACGAAAAACGAAGAAAAAATGTTTTCCAACGATGCTATGAAAAACCAAGAAAAATAGTTGGTTTTGAAAGGCAAGAAAGGAAATGAAGTGTTAGGGCCACTGAGTCTTATGATTTCTCAGGTCATAATAGCTTACCAGCGTTGTCGCTCTCAAAGAAAATTCTTTGAGCGCCAAGTTTCTAACGATGACAATGAAAGGAATTTTCAAATCAACAATGCCAACAAAGTTTAAGAAAAAGCGTTAAACGAACAAAAAATTTCTTTTTCCAACAATGGTAGTGAAATGAAAACACAAAATCATGTTTACAAAAATCAGAGTTTTTTTTTTATTTCCACTGAAAAAACAAAAACTTTGTCACAAATATTAAATTTTTTTTTATTTGCACTGAACAAATCAAAACGTAAGCTTTTTACAAATATTAATTTTTTTTTTTTCACTGAAAAAAAGGCCTCGAAGAAAACCAGCTGTTTACTCGCTGAAATCACAATATTAACTGAGTCGATATTATTTTGTGTGCGGATGACATCATTAATATTGATATGCATGAATAATCATTATCTTATGTATATATGATGTATTGGTATATAAGTTGATATATTCTCACTCGAAATTTATGGTTTTAACCTGCTTGTGGCTATGTGTTAGTGTTTGATTTGTTTTACCGTTTTTTTACTAATTACACGTGTAACATAGGTAAATAAAAAGTATGTAAAAATCAGCTCATATTCCTAAGGAATATTCTATAAAAATTCCAAGCCAATCCATCAAGGATTTTCGGAGATTATCGATTTTGTACAAACGTACAGATACGATTTTATTTATATAGATTAATTGCTCAGCGGGTCATTATTAAGGGCAAAGTCACACGGATGAAAACAGCATTAAGCAAGGAAAATTTGACTGTTTTAAACCTGATCTTGTGGTCACGTATGCTCGCACAATATTATCAAGAATACAACGAAATTCATAATAAAGTGATAGAAGCTGATTTATCAAAGTTGGAAGAACAAGAAATAAAATACGAAGAATTTGAAGATATTTATATGGTTGTGATGGTGTCTATTGAGGAATCAATGCAAAAATTGTCAATTGCAGAATCAGATAATCAAAATCCAGTTTCCAATACTAATCAATTTCGAAATTCATTTAAGCTACCTGATATACCGTTACCTACATTCGATGGCACATATCAAAAATGGTACAGTTTCAAAAATATGTTCAATGCTTTGATCGATAGAAGTTCAAATGCATCACCAGCAATTAAATTATATTATCTTAAAAATATATGTAGAGATGGCAATACTATAGACTGTTAGGTCTATAGTATTATAAAGGATGTACTAATTTTTAACAGTCGTTCTCAATAAGTTATTCGAGTGATGAAGACCTATTAGAAAATTAGATAAAAGCAAAGATTTTTTTATGATAAGATTAATGTAAAGTTAAAGTAAAGTCAAAGCTAAGTTTTTTTTTATATTTTAATAATTACATTTGTTTTTTTTTTATACAACGATTTTTATAATTAACATTTAAAACAATAAACTTTTATACAAATTTTGAATTAAAAGGAGTGTTTTTTACTTTCCCGATAAACGAATGTTTATAGGAAAGTACTATAATCGTGCGAAAACTTAACTTTTGATCTAGAAGGGCTAGGAAGATGAAAATAAGTGCAAAATCCGTTTCGTCAAAAATAACTAGCCCCATGTCCGTCCGCTTTTTTAAATCGTTAATAAAATCTGAATGGATGGCCCGATTTCCATGAAACTTTCACCATTTTGGTGTTGCATCAAATACCAGATGGTGTTAGATTTTGGGCGAAATTAATATATGGCAACACTATTTGGTAACGCTTTTTCTGTCTAAAAACGACAAAATTTAAAAAAGAAAAACTTCAATAATTCACTCAATAATAGGCAGATTTTCTTTAAACTTGGTGTGTGCATTCTGGATAGGGCAAGTGAGAAGATAGAATGTATCTCCCCTCGGTGGGGGTTGCGGGAGGGTGAAAAAAACCCTAATAATAATGAAATATAGAAACTTCCTCAATTCGGCCAATAATAGTCGGATTTTAATGAAACTTCGAATGTACGTTTGAAATGGATGAGCTGAAAAAATAAAATATGTATGTACATTTAGGATGAGCAAACTGAAAAGATAAAGTGCCTCCCCTCGATGGGGAGTTGTGGGGGCCTGAAATAGAAAAACTTCAAGAATTCTCTCAATAATGGGCGAATTTTCGTAAAACTTAGTGTAACATTTTGGATAGGCCAACTGAAAAGATAGAATGCGACTCCTCTCTGTGGGGGTTACGGGAATGCAAAATAAAAAACCCTAATAATTCGGCCAATACTAGTCACATTTTCATGAAACTTGGAATGTACATTTATAATAGGAGAACTGAAATGAATATTTGATGACATTATCGGGAAAGTTCCATAGTGGTCCGGCCGATATAGAGAAAATGTGAATTCACTACTGTTATATTTTAGATCTGTCTTCTTTTATTGTCTATTCATGACTGACTTACTGTCACTACTGCAAGGCATTAGGCAGTAGTTTACAAGTATTAACATGTATGTAATACAACATCTTTCTTTTTAACTATTTTTTTTTTTTTTTTTTTTATATAGTATATAATTCAATTCAATTTAAAAATAAAATTTATATAGGTTAACAATTCAAAATTAGTGGTGATTTCCACATACACAATTCTAATAAGCTTAAACAATATGTGATATAAAAAATTTAAATTTAGTTCTAAGAAATTACTCGACCTGAGCGCAATTGCATTCCACTTTGATGTGTTACATTCAAATCATTGTCAAATCTTTCATGATGACTTTGACTGGAATCATTATCTTCAATAGTTTCACGTTGTTCTGTGAATTTTATATTATGACTGTGATCATCCACAGATTGAGGAACTTTTAAAATATGTTGACGATTACGCCTGAAAATATGACCATTCTCATCCAAAATGGAATATGACCTGGGTTCATTGCACACTCCAACAATTTTTCTAGGCGTCCATTCGGATGTGAGAGATGTTTTATAATAAACCTTTTCCCCTTGTTCCAGAGGTTGCAGTTTTCTGGTATTTTTATTATAATTTCTTATAATTTTTTGATTATTCTGATGAAGTTTTGATAAATCTAAATTTTGATCAACTACTGATGGCAGTAGTTGTGTCTGCAATGATGGTAGTTTTGTTCTTAAACAACGAGACATTAGCAGTTCCGATGGTGAAGTGATGTTATTCTTTGGGGTCGAACGATACTGTAACAAGGCTATGTATGGATCAGTGCCAGTTTCGTCACATTTCGATAATAATTTTTTAATTGTGCCTATGGATCTTTCAACTAGTCCATTGGATCTTGGATAGTGAGGACTGGATGTTATATGTTCAAAATTCCATTCTTTTGCAAATTTTTTGAATTCTTCGGAATTAAATGGTGGACCGTTATCAGAAATGACCGTATTGGGTATACCATGCCTGGCGAAAATCGATTTTAAATTTGTAATGACTGGCTTAGACGAGGATGAAGAGTTTAATGCAGCTAATTCAATATAAGTGGAATAATAATCAACTACCAGTAAATATATTTTATTTTTAAAATGGAAAAGATCAATGCCTACTTTGTACCAGGGAATTACAGTTTTGTGATGTAGAATGATAGGTTCCTTTGGATTATTATTCCTATGACGGATGCATGTTTCACATTGACTAACATAATTCTGAATGTCATTATTAATGTTGGGCCAATACACAAAATTTCTTGACAGGTTTTTACATCTTTCTATGCCGAGATGACCTTCATGAATTATTTGGAGTATTTCGTGACGTAGATTTTTTGGAATAATTAGACTTGACCCCTTAAAAACCAAATTCTCGTAAACATGTATTTCATCTCTTATTGTGAAATACGGTGAAGTTAAAATGTCTATGGATTTCTTGTTGCTTGGCCACCCATTATGGCAATATTTAATTAATTTCTGTAGACCTAAATCTGCTTTTGTTTCTTCTCTAATCTTTTCTAGATTGTCTTTGGAAATAGATAGATTCCTAGTTAACAAGTTAATCTGTAAAGTAAGGTCTTTGTCAAATTCAGTTAAAGTTTCATAGGGAAGCGCAGCTCGTGAAAGCGAATCGGCTACATACATATATTTTCCAGGCTTAAATACAACATTTAGATCATATGTTTGTAAACGTAACATAATTCGTTGGAGCCTAGGAGGAATTTTGTATAATGGCTTGTTGAAGATAGTCACTAAAGGCTTGTGATCTGTTTCAACTAAAACTTTATGACCATAAACGTACTGGTGGAATTTTGTGCAACCAAAAAGAATTGCAAAAAGTTCCTTTTCAATTTGTGCATAATTCTGTTGACAGTTGGTCAGTGTTGCGGATGCGAAGGCTATTGGTCTATTGTCATGCATGATTACAGCACCCATTGCGTTTTTTGAAGCGTCAACAGATAAACTTAGTGGTTTATTTGGATTAAAATATGTTAATATTGGAGCTGTACTAATTAGAGATTTTAGGTTTTTAAATTCTATTTCATGTGATGGTGTCCATTGCCATTCAGTCTCTTTTTTCAATAAATTTCTCAAATTAGACGTTTCAATTGAAAGATCTTTTATGAAAGAACCTAAATAGTTAACCATGCCTAAAAATCTTTGTAAGTCTGTGACAGAAGATGGAGAAGGCATTTTACATATTGCTTCTACCTTGGTTTCATCTGGCTTGACCCCTTGATGACTAAAAATGTAACCCATGTATTTAACTTCATTGCAAAGAATTTTTGATTTGGCTTCGTTAAATTTTAAACCAAGATTTTATGCCGTTTGTAGAACTAATTAGAGACGACTATTATGCTCTTCAATAGTTGCACCATAAATCAAAAAATCGTCAATATAAATAACAAGACCAGGTATATTAGAAAAAATGTTTATCATTTCTGAATGGAAAATTTCAGGTGCTGAACTAATACCAAATGGTAAACGTAGAAATCTATATCGCCCAAATGGTGTAATACACGTGCATAGTTTAGAAGATGACTCGTCTAAAGGTATAGTCCAGAAACCTGAATTGGCATCGAGGATCGAAAAATATTTGGCATTAATTATTTGTGATTTTATGTCTTCAATTGTCGGTAACTGAAAATGCCAACGTAATATTACTCTATTTAGATTACGAGGATCTAAACATAGTCTAAGCTTACCATTAGGTTTAGCTACTAGAACAATTGAATTTACCCATTCTGTAGGCTCTTCAACGGGGACAATCACATTCATTTTAATTAGGCGATCAAGTTCATCTTTTAATAATTCTTTTAATTTGAAAGGTATCCTGCGCATGTTGTCAATAACAGGTCGAGCATCATTTCTTATTGTTAGATGACACTTAGTTTTTAAACTACCAAGGCCTTGGAACACACTTTTATATTTCTGTAAAATTTTACAATTATTATCAGATAGTTTGTTATCTAAATTTATTGAATGAACCCGTTTTATTAAATTCAATTCCACACAGGTATGCAAGCCTAATACTGTTTGACATTCTAAATCGACCACAAAAAACTCTATTAGATGTTTTTGATTCAAAAATTCGCATGTTAAAAAACACTTTCCCAAAATTTTCAATTGATCACCATTAAAAGTCGCGATTTTGACATTAGAACGTTTTAAGTTTGTTGGACCTAATTTCAATTTCTCAAATTGAAAAGTCGACATGACATTGACTTGCGCACCTGTGTCCAATTGCATTTTAATTTTTATTTTATTTATTTTAATTTCAATGTACCACAGTTTTTCTTTACCCACGTCCAATCCTCCTACAAAAAATTCTTCCGGCTCTGATGATGATGATGATTCGTTGTTTGTTTTTTTAAGTCCCAAGTGATTAACTGACTTATTTTTGTAGTATATGCACATTCTCGCATAATGGTTTTTCCGCTTGCAAATGTTACAAATGACTCCAATAGCTGGACACCGTTCTCTATGGACAAGACCGCACTTGTTACAAATTCCAATTTTATTTACTTGCTGTTTGTATTCAATTTGTTGTTTTTTCTTTTCACTTTCTGGCTGGCTATTTCTATGACCCTGATGACCTCTACTAAATGGATTTTGTCGGCTGTCATTACTGTTAAATTTGGTACTATGTAAAGCACCAACACAATTGGAATCCATTTCCTTTTGTAGTTGTTGTGACTGTCTTCTTGTTAATTCCATTGTTTTTGCGATTTCTAAAGCCTTTTCAAGCTTTATGTCACCTTCATTTAGAAGGCGTTCTTTTATGTAGAGATAATTTTCCCTTAGACCACATATTAATATATCACGCACCAGTTCTTCTCGTAAATTTCCGAATGAGCAATTGAAACTCAAATTTACTAATACAGTTATATATTCATCTATGCTTTCATCAACTAACTGTTGTCTGCTAAAAAACTTATGTCTTTCCATTGCAATATTAGTTTTCGGCACAAAATATGACTCCAACTTTTTCACTAAGATTTCATATTGAATTTTGTCGATATCTTTATTAAATGAGTTAAATATTTCATAACTTTCCGGTCCAAGATTATGAAGTAATAACGCAACTTTTCGTCCATCATCTTCATTTTCCAAATCTGAGGCACGCATATATAATTTAAATTGGTTAAACCATTTTTTCCACGTGTCGCCCAAATTTGAATTTTTTAATTCTATTGGTTGCATTTGACAACTTAATATTTTATTTTTTTGACTTAAACTTTCACCATTCGTTGGATTTGACATCTTAAATAATTTTTATATTATTTTATTTAATTTTTTAATTTAATCTGACACCATGTTATATTTTAGATCTGTCTTCTTTTATTGTCTATTCATGACTGACTTACTGTCACTACTGCAAGGCAGTAGGCAGTAGTTTACAAGTATTAACATGTATGTAATACAACAAGTACTATGGTTTGCTTTGCTCATTTTTTTACTTAAAACCTAGTGAACCTACAAACATGGTGTCAGAAGTGCTTTAAAGAATCATATTTCTTTAAGAGTGAAATTTAGTTAAAGAAAAGTGCATAAAAGAAAAGTTTTTTTCAGACAAAAATTGTGCTATATAAAACATTCAAATTTTTTTCAAATATAACGGCCAAAATATAACTATTGTTCAAACATTTTTTTTTGTGGCCTTGAAAAATAGTGGAAAAGCTAAAAACTATTATTTAAAATCACAAATTAAACAAAAAAAAAACTGTTTCTTTGAAATTATTTGATAAATTTCTTACAGGGTGTAACGTATAAATTTTTTATTTTCAAATATTATTTACCATACATTTTTTTCGCATTAAATTTCAAAAATTTATGGATTTAAATCTAAATACGCTAACTACAATTGAATTACAGCAATTGCTACGCAGTAGAAATTCATCATATAGATATAATTTCAAGGTAGACCTTATTGACAGACTACAAAAAGCATTAGACGAAGAAAATTTAAATAAAAACGAAGAAATTACGGAAGATAGCAGTAATGTAAAAGAACTTTTTGAGGAAAACGACAGTAAAACAACAAAGATGATTAAACCAGAGCCAGCATCAAAAAATAATTTTGTTTTCAAAGATGTTGAAGAATCTTTGAAAATACTCAACGAACAGCAAAGATATTCATTCGTGAACTAAAGAATTTGAAGAAATTGCAACAGTTTGTGAATGGAATGATATACAAAAATACCTATATGCAAGAAGATTGTTAAGAGGAGCTGCTAAGTTGGCAATCGAAGCAGAATTTGGTATTACTAGTTGGGAAAAGTTAAAGGCTCTATTACAAAAAAAGTTTGGAGATCCACATTTAAGTATTGACACAGATAAATAATTAGATTCAACAAAGAAAAGCCATGCAGAGTCATACTTAGAATATTTGTATCGCATACATTGTGGCTGGAATTCCGGATTTTGCAACGAATAAAGCAATGTTGCACGAGGCGAAAGATTTAGACGAACTAAAACGTAAATTCAAATCTTACGAAGCAATGAAAAATGAAGTCAATCATAGCAGGGAAACAAATCTTGAACAAGGTCATTTTTCAGGAAACTCCAATTAGTCTGAACGATGTTCAAATTGCGGTTCATTTTCACATTATAAAGCATATTGTCCAAACAAATCAAAGGGGACACGTTGTTTTAGTTGTGGTGATTTTGGTCAAATTGTACCAAAATGTCCAAAAAGAAGTGAAGAAAATAGCACTGCAAATGTAAAGCGAGTTTATGCTACAGATATGAATATTAACGTCAATATCAATAATAAAATATTTCTCGCCTTTGTAGATACGGGAAGCAATGTTACCCTAATAAAGAAAACTATTTTTGAAAAAATTGGGAATATTGCTTATGAAAAGAAATAACCTTAAAAGGATTCGACCAAAATTCAAAGCAAACCATTGGGTCGTGTAATATTTATTTAAGTATTGCCAGTGAAATTTATGCTACTACATGTCATGTTGTACCAGATGGGTAGTTATCAGATGGTATTTTGCTTGGAAAAAATTTCTTGATATATACGAAAGTGTTATTTGAAAATGGAAAAATTAACATTTTTAAGAGCGAATCAGTTAATTCCAATAGAAATGTTTTGAACAGAATTGAAGTTTCCAAAATAGCAAAAAAAATGGATGATCATACCGATGCACAAAATTCATTAAGACATGAACTTTTGAATTCAGCAAAATTGCGAAGCCAAATGGAAGATTTGAAATTTTTACAGACACAAAAGGCTCAAATATAATGTGCTCTGCCTGGCCTAGGAAAAGACAAAAAAACTGAACGAATGCAACCTTATGCCAGCTTATGCATGTCAAATCCGTAGAACTGATTATAATGTGCATAAGCAAGAATAACCATTTGACTCAAAAAATTTTGTTTTTTTAATTGTGTTTTGTAATGTAAGTGATTTTAAAAAATTGAAAATCGTTTAGAAAACAATTTTTCGAAAAAAAAACCAAAATCATCAAGTCACGTTTCATCAGTTTCAGTTCCAATTGAACTGTCAAAATTTCCGTACGGAATGTGCTAACTGATTTGTATTGCTTAAACATAACGAAACGGAAATCGAACTTAACGAATGCACGCGTATGCATAATATAATCTTGGAATAGGATTCATGTATATTAGTACATGCTGTCAGTTTTGCTATGCCAGGCAGAGCACATTATATTTGAGCCTAAAAGTGTTATTCAATCTAAGCAAATAGCAAAATTAACCGAAACAGTAGAAGTTTTATAGTTTAAGCTAAAAGACAATAATATGGAGTTAAAACAAAAAAAAGAAACCAAATTATTAAGTATTAATAAAGAAATCGAAGCTGAAAATGAAAATGTTCGTAAAGAAAATCGAAAATTTGAAACAAAAATTACAGAAATGTTGACACGCCTGGAACAAGAAATAAATAATAAAAATGCAGAAAAAATTCTATTAACGAAACATTTATCGGAAAAAACTAAATTATATGAAGCAACTAAAAAGAAATATGATAATGCAATTGGTGATCTTGAACCTATTAAAAAGGAACATTCTCCAGTTATTAAAGAATTAAGACGAAAAATGAATAAATATAATAAACAAATTATTTGTCATGAAGATAAATATTCATCCGCAGATAGTTTAAAGTCACATTTCGATTTAGACACGAGGAATCAAACTGGAAATAGAATATTGAGATTAGACTATAGCGACGATGACGGCCAAAATCGCCTGGGTCATGCGATAAGCAGGATGGCCGAAAGCAGGGTTGGCAACACTATACACCAGGGCTGCGTTCACTCACCAACTAAAAGTAACTAAAAGCGACTAAAAGTTACACTTTTGCGTTCACTGGTCAACATTTTTCGACTACGATGACGTCATGACACCGACACTCTGTCGTTCACTCATCAACACCGGTGTAAAAAAAAGTAACTTTTTTCAACCAATGTCATAGGGTGTAGTTGTTAATTGTCATTTCTATTTCGTCAGTTTGATTTTGAATTCAAAACAAATTTTTGTGAATTCACTATTTTTTTTTAATTATTTGGCAAATTTATAGAAAAATTATAGTTTTAGTAATAAATTTATATTCAATTCGTTGAATTATATTCGAAAAAAAATTAAAATATTAAATTTATGAAAAAAAGTGAAATCATAAAATATGTTTTTTATGTAAAAATTTGTTACTAAATTAAATATTAAAAATAAAAAGATTTCATGAAAGTAATTTTAATAATTACAATACATAAATTAACCTATAAATGCGCATTTTCTCCAATTGACATTTCGAAATGACACTAATTGACTACGACTACGACTACGACCGTTCACTCGCAAACAACTTACATTTTTCGACATCGACTTTTTTGACATTAACTTACACCGACTTTTTTTTTACACCGGTGTGATCGAGTGAACGGAACCCAGTTAAGCACATACTATTATGAAGGATACTAATTTTTAACAGAAAAAACAACAGTCGTTCTCAATAAGGTATTCGAGTGATTAAGACCTATTAGAAAATTATAGAAAAGCAAAGTTTTTTATGATAAGATAATGTGAAGTTAAAGTAAAGTCAAAGTTAAGTTTTTTTTATATTTTCATACTTACGTTTGTTTTTTTAATACCACGATTTGTATAATTAACATATAAAACAATAAATTTTTGTACAATATTTTGAATTAAAAGGAGTGTTTTTTTACTTAGAACCTAGTGAACCCACATAAATAAAAAAGAAAAAACGGCAATGGTAAATCATAATTTTGAAAATAATCAGCAATTTGATTTCGCCAATGCTAAAATCATCGATAGGGAAACTAACTATCATAAGAGAAATTTAAGTGAAATGGTATTCATAACAATACTCGAAAATGCTGTAACCTTAGAAGTGACACTGAAGATCTGAACACTTTGTACAAAGGCATTTTGCTAACTTTTAAATCTTTGTCAAATATACAAAATTGAATTTTGTCCCTCGTTTCCCTACTGGGATTAACAGAAACTCTTAATGGTAAAAGATAGAATTTTTTTTAAAAATTGATTTTAAATATGTATTGTGTATATTGTTATTTTAATTTTAAAACGAAGTATGTTAGTGTATTTTTTAAAATTTTAAATTTGTATATATGTGCTTTAACATTAATTTTAAAATGAAAGCTGATTGTGGTACCTTTATATAAAACAAAATATATATATATATATAATATTTAGCGACATATGTATGATATAAATTTTTTTTAAAAAGTTAACTTATTTAAGAATTATGATTTGTAAAAGAAAAAAGTTTTGTCTAATTTTTTACAATTTTCTTTTGTATCCTCGAAAAAGCTTTAAAATAAAATCGAAACGTCGGTTGAATTGTATTTTTTTTTAAAATCCGCAAACGCCCTAATAACCTGCTAAATAAAGTTTCATTACAATATAATTAATTTGTACTCTTTTTTCTGACATGGACATAAAAATAAAAAATTCACAAACACAATATTTTGGCGTTAGACCATTTTTGTATTAACAATATTTTCTGTAACGGTGTGTTTTCTTGCCTTACAATTTTTGGTTTTAACGACCCCTAAAAGAGCGTTTTTTTTTTATTTTTCCACTATCATGCAATCTAAGTTTCAACCTTTTTTTTCTCCACTAATAACTTTCGAAACTTAGCTCCATTTATACATATCTGTGGTAAAAATATGAGAAGGGAAGCACCCAGCAAAAACAAAAAAAAAGCCAAGAAAAAAAAACGCGCTAGTAAAATGGCATGACTTGTTGAGAGAGAAACAATTGGAAGGCCCTGTTGTATGAACGAAACAGCGTGATATTAAAATTACGTTTTGATATTGAAAAATTTTGCGAACGGAAAGAGGCAGAATGGAAAAAAAATTGTCGATGATGCGGGAGTCGAAGTTGAACCTTGAAACGAAGCAGTCCTTTTTTTGTTGAGAACGAATTCATGGTCGATGGGTTCTGTGTGTAATAAAAAAAAATCTTTTCCTATTTAAAATTTTAAATCTTTTTTTCAAAGTAACTTATTGTTTTTTTTGAATTTAAAATCGAAGACTAAATTACAAAATAGAAATTGGTTTCGAAAGAATATAAAGTGTTATTTTGTGGTAAAAATGCACCAAAAAGTTTTTATTTCTCGCAAAAAGTTGTTTCTCTTAGTTAAATTCTTAGGAAAAGAATTATTTTAGAAGTAATTAGTTTGTTGGTTCTGAAGAAAGAAAATTTCCGAAAAGAAAACTGAAAACCAAAAAAAAAGAAACGGTTTTTTTTTGTTTCTCTTCATTGTAAAAGCGCCAAAATTTTGAAGTAGTGTGCGTGCACATATGTGTTTACAAAATGAAAATTTTGATTTTAATAACAGCATATTATGGGTCACAAGAAATCACCATTGAGCCGACCAAGTATAGTTCGCACATGTGCCACCTGTAACGAACAAAAAAGGAAACTCGACGCCATCACTAAACCACATGGCTACACTTTTTATATGAATCCAACAGCAACAACCCTAATGTTCATTATTACCACCAAGATGACGTCAACATCATCTACCAATTCTCAAACATCACCATTCACAGCACCTTCAACAGACCACCATTGAAAGGCAGAAAGAAAGAACAAGAAAAAGAAAATTTATTAACAAAACTTTTATTTTCTTCTTCCCGCCATTTTGATTGGTTCTTGTTTTACAAATTGTATTTTTTTTTTTCTTAATCACATCTATACAGGTACGAAGGGAGGAGGCCTCTTGCTTTCGGGTCTGGGGTGAGTCAATTAATTTACATTTATACTATACTATACTATATATACAAAAAAAGAAAAAAAAGAAAACCAACTTATTAAAGCCTAAGATTAAAGAAATTAAAAAGAAAATAAAACTGAGACAAAATTTTAAATTTAAGTTTAATGTCAAAAAAAAAAAATTTGGTACAAAATTAAAGCAATTTAAATTTAGAAGTAATTTGAAAACAATTTTTTTAGAACAGAAAAAAATTAGAAAATCCCATACTTATAAATGTAAAATAAGAGTAGGAATGATTTGACAGAGAGGAAAAAGAAAAGAAAATATATTAAACAGACATGAAATTCATCAACTAAATATTTATAAATACACATTCTTGAAGTGGTTGGTCTGTTGAGAAAAGGATTTTTGTTCCTTTTCTTTCATTTTTATAAAAATGTTGCAATAAATTTTGATTGTTATTTTGATGAAAATAAATTTTTTTCTTCCTCGTAATTTTGTTCGCCAATAGAATAAATATGATTTCAATGAGTGGTTCTGTCAAATACGGTTACATTATTTGAGATAGAGAGGGGGAATGAGGGTTTGATGCGTGGGGGCATATGTAACAAATAAGGGACCATAACCATTTATAGGGGCGGTTGTAGTCAAAGGGTACCAGCATTCTGCTGTTGGTCCATTCGGGTGGGACGTGCCCCATATACGTCCGGTTGGCAACAACCTCGCAAGGCTTTCGCGCAAGAGTTGGTCAAGTTTCGGTGACCAAAATCTAACGCACACTCCACTTATTCGGTTTTTTTTCTCGCGGAAAATTACGCATTAAATAAAAATAGCTTTGAAATTAAAAAATAGATTTCACACATGCATTTGAAAAATATGGCCTTGAAGTGTACAATGATACACATGCGTATACGAATGCCGAACAGTGATACCATATAATATCTTTATATCTATAATGCAGGTATGTATAATGTATAAAGAATTTTATAAGTGCATAGGTATATTATATAGGCTATAAAATAGTTACATGATTGCTTGGAAATTTTGTGTGCTTATTTTCTAATATTATATTATATCATATAACGTGTGATTCAAACCTTACTTTTTTTTCAATAGTTTTTTTGACAGATCACGCGTGACTAGTGTCATTCTGATTTGTCATTTTTGTTCAGTATTGTATGGCAATTCATCATGTCAAGACTTACATCTGAGCAACGTTTACGTTATGCGCTTGAACGCATCGAAGAAAATCCGGAATTTTCAAGCCAAATTTTGTTCAGTGATGAGGCTCATTTCTGGCTTAATGGCTACGTTAATAAGCAAAATTGCCGTATTTGGGATGATGAGCATCCACAAGAGTTTCAAGAGCTACCATTACATCCATTCAAAACAACAGTTTGGTGTGGTTTATGGGCCGGGGGCATCATCGGTCCGTATTTCTTCAAAAATGCGGCCGGCGGCCACGTTACCGTCAATGGTGAGCGCTATCGTGCCACGATAACGGACTTTTTGGTACCTGAAATTGAAGCCCGTGGTCTCGACAATATTTGGTTTCAACAAGACGGTGCTACGAGCCATACAGCCCGTGTGACAATGGATTTATTGCAAAATCATTTCGGTGAGCCATTAATTTCACGTTTTGGCCCAGTGAATTGGCCACCAAGATCGTGCGATATCATACCTTTAGACTTTTCTCTTTGGGGCTATGTAAAGTCAAAAGTCTTTGCCGATAAACCAGTGACAATTGAAGCATTGGAAGCGAACATTACACGTGTCGTTCATGAGATTCCGGTCGAAATGCTTGAGAGAGTCATCGAAAATTGGACCGCCAGACTGGCCGAGCTGAAACGTAGTGCCGGCCAACATTTGAAGGAAATTATTTTCAAACATTAATTGCAATACTATGTGCTTAAAGTTGATAATAAAGATTTGATATTTGCATTCAATTCTAAGTGTTTTATTTTTATTTAAAGAAAAAGTAAAGAATGAATCGCGCTATATATATTATATTATATTTTCTAAGTAAGGTCAAACTACAAGCTACGTGCCCATGCCTGTTCAACATGTTTCACGGACCACCGGTTGGGAACCAGTGAACTAAGGCATTTGCAGGATGTCAGAATTTCGGAAGGCAAAAACCTATAAAGGTTATTTTAGGATATTTATCTGTTTGGTCACAAAAGCAATTCACATTGAAGTAGTGTCTGATTCAACTTCAGAGCAATTTATAGCCGCTTTCAAACGTTTTATTAGTACAAGAGGCAAAGCGTTAAATGTCTACTCAGTTTGCGGCATCAATTTTGTAGGGGCAAACAAAATTATGTCCTAAGACAAATTGAAGCGTGTTTAAATTCCAAACCACTATGACCTACATCCACGGACATTCACATCTTAAAAGTATTGACACCTTTCTCATTGGACCATCAATGTTAGTACTCCCAAAACTGGATATAACATTAACTAAAACTTTGATTCTGTCAAAATGAGAGCATCTTGCTCAGTTGCACCAGGTATTTTGGAAGAAATAGTGAACTTATTACCTAAATCGTTTGCAACAAGGACCCAAGTGGTTGAAAACCACACCCAACATAGGGATTGGAGACTTAGATCTCATAAAGAATAATAGATCGCCACCCGCAAAAGGCCAGTTAGATAGTATAATCAAAATACACCCAGGCAGAGATTCATTGGTTAGAGTGGTAACAGTAAACACCAGGGACGGAGAATCTAAGCGCCCAATAACAAAACTCAATAGACTCTCTACTAACCAGTGATTAAAATTGAAATTTGTGTGCGTCAATTACGTGTTCAATGTTGTTCTACTATAATGTTTGTACATGCAGCTCAATAACCTTTTAGATGACTTCAAAGGACTTGTTAATAATTCACTGTCTGTACAGATTTGCTGTCAGATAAATCGTAGAGATCGCTACACACCTTCAGACAAATCTATGCGATTTGTCTGTACAGATTTGTCTGTCAGATGAATCGTAGAGATCGCTACACACCTTCAGATAAATCTGTGCGATTTATCTGTGCACATAAATTGTAGAGTGTGAAGGCAAAACTACAGTTTTTATTTCAGTTTCGCGAACAACATGGCGTCGACAGATGACGCTCTGGCAATTATCGGTCTAATATGTGTACTAAAAAATAAAAAACGTAAAAAACGTAACTTGTGGTGTAAACACTGGTTACTTAAAAAAAGTGAATATTCACACACAAATTTGTTAACAGAATTGAGCATTACTCCAAAAGATTTCAATAATTATTTGCGGATGAATGAAGATTCCTATTTGCATCTCCTTTCTTTAATTACGCCATTAATCGAAAAACAAAAAACTGTACTGAGGAATGCTATATCGCCTCATGAAAGGTTGACAGCGACTTTAAGATTTTTAGCGACTGGAAGAACCTATGAATGTCTGAAATATTCTACAATTATATCGCCACAGTCACTTTCCACTATTATTCCAGAAACGTGTGAAGCAATTTATAAAGTTCTACACAAGGATTTTTTAAAGGTATGTACATAATAAAATTACAATTTCTTTATAATATTTTAATCATAAGGACGTTACAGTCTTATTTTTTATTAACGTACGTTTTTTAAAAATTAGTTAATTACCGATGTCAAATGTAGATAAACATGAAGATACTGTTTCTGTCGAATTCCGCGATGGAGCGTTGTACAAGTAGCGTCAGTAGCAGCAGTAATTGTAGAAGTAGGACTTCTGAAAGCAGAGATAGGTAGATTTTCAGAATGTACTCCATCCGATTGTGATTCTAATGTTGTATCCGATAATCCTTCGATGTTAATCTGAAACAGAATTTTTTTTATTTCAGTTTCCACGAACAGTCAGTGATAGAGGATATGACTCAAGTAATTCTATCATGGAACCTTTAGATCGAAAAAATCCGGGAAATACAGCCAAAACACCAAAAATAATCAGAGAAGAATTTATGAGCTATTTTAACAATGAAGGCTGTGTTCTGTGGCAAAATTACTTTATTTGATTAATAAACTATGAAATATAACCAATTATTATTGATTTTTTATTTACTTACCTCATTATCAGTGTCCAAATTGGAGCGTGAATTCCTTGGTACATCTTTATCTTTTAAAAATGACATTAAGGAAAAATACTACAATTTTGGCACATAAATATCTTCCAAACCTGATCCAGATTTTGACGCTGTCGCCTTTTTTAAATCCCTTTTAAATGCACATCGTAAATTATTTATTTTTTTGTTACAGATTCTTTATTTGCATTAGGTTCTATTTCATCTAACTTGGAAATTAATTTTGCATAAGCAGCATCTTTTTTGCCACGATCATGATAATCTTTATGCCCTATGGTAGGTACTACCAGAGGGTATATTAGTTTTGTCACTAAGTGTGTAACGCATAGAAATAATCATCGTAGAAAAATTTCAAGGGTATGGTTGTGTAGGGAATCAAAAGTTATATCGATTTATGCATGTCCGTCCGTCTGTCCGTCCGTAGACAAGATAACTCAAAAACGCACTCTCCGATTTTGATGAAATTTAGAATATAAGTTACTTATTCCTTAACTGGATTTGTTATTGCATTTCAGCAAAATCGACCGGGTGGGAGGGAAATTATTAAGCAAAAACCAGGGTGACCAGAAAGTTTTGCCGGTTTTTTTATATGGTTTTTCGGATTTAATTCGAAAATTTTTCAATCAATTTTGTTTAAATTAATTATGTTGGTGAAATACGTAAATAGACAATACCATGTTAAATTTGAGCAAAATCGGTCAAAGGATAGTGAAGAAAGAAATAATTCTAGGAGAAAATAAGTCTGTCCATAAAGTTTTTTTGGTGTACTTTAAAAAGTAATATTCTATAATTTTTGTATAGCAATATATATCGGCTATACGCCGATTTTAAGTAACTATATGTTTTTCTTTGATTTTCCAGAGACAGGGTTCGGAACGATAAATTTCAATAAATTCTTCCGTCCACTCACGTTGTTTGTTTGCCATGCAGCACGTTTATGTGCAGACCGAACCAGTACGTTTGAACCAAAAAAATGCGCGCATAAACTTGGACCGTACCGGCCCAATTTGGTCCATTAGTTTGGTACGAACTAAATGAAACTGAACTGGCATGGTGTGGCGCATAAACTGCTTTGGACCAAAACAAAGCCGAAACATAACCTAACTTTACAAATCAATAAATGGAAAAATCTTACTGACGCAATTTTTTGAGTTTTTGTTAACAAAGTGCCTTAATTTATCAAAAAAGTGAAGCACGTTTGGGGCTACAGTGAAATATGTACACTTCTTGATTTGTGCATTGTGCATAAAATACAAGAACAAATGGTCGGAAAAAAGTTCCGCAATAAAGACATTTTTAATAACATTTGTGAACATTTGAGTTCATACAATATAGTAAAAAGTGTAGAGCAAGTGGCTCTAAAATACAAAACTTTAAAAGTGTGCTATTTCGAAGTAAAAGAAATCGCAATAAAAGTGAGGGAGGCAGAAAAGATTTTCCTTACATGGAGAAAATGGATGCAATATTTGCAAGCCGCCCTAGGGCTTCTTTTATTTTTATTTATTTAGCTTAATACAAGCGAGAGTCAAGATAATATACTTGTATATAAATAAAGTTATATATATAGAACCTTTTTTAGATTAGTTTTGCTCTGGCAAAAGTCGAAGTCCTTCGCGTTAGCATTAGCAGCACGTAACATCCGGGAGATCGGTTACCGTAGTCCGTCCTATGGTACTTTATTTTAAAGAGTTCAACGGACCTCAAAGAGCGAGTATTGATGTTTAAATTCATCTGGTTTAAAAGGAGAGGAGCGTCAATGTTGCTGTTAATAATTTGGTGAACGAAGACATCAGCCACATCACGCCTCTTTTCTAAAGAATGAAGCCCAATCAGTTTTAGTCTGTCCTCGTAGGGAGGCAATAGAAAGGGGTCTTTCCAAGGAAGGTCTCTTAGTGCATAACGAACGAATCTTCGTTGAACAGACTCTATCCTACTAATTTGGTACTTGCAGTAGGGAGACCATACCTGGCTGGCATATTCGAGTATCGGTCTGACTAGAGTAATAAAGAGGGCTTTGGTAATAAGAGGATCCATAAACTCTTTTGACCATCGTTTAACAAAACCTAAAGTCGAATGGGCTTTATGCACCAATGAGTCTATGTGTAATTTAAAATAAAAGTTTACTGTCACAGATCACACCCAAATTCTAAATACTATTGACTCTATTTAGAGGTACGTGGTTAATAATGTACTGATGGGGAGCAATATTTCGCTTCCTAGTAAAAGTAATAACCTCGCATTTATCACAATTGAGCAATAAGTTATTATTGAGACACCATGTAACAAAATTATGTAGGTCTTCTTGGAGAAGATAAGGATCGTTAGGTTTGGAGATTTCTCTATAAATAGTCATATCGTCAGCAAAGTTGGAAATTTTCGAGTGCTTAATCACGGAAGCAACATCATATATCGATAGGACAAATAGGATAGGTCCCAGGTGACTACCTTGAGGTACTCCTGAAGTAGCCAGATAAGGGTGTGATTTAGCTGAGCGGAATGTTACCTGGTAACTTCTATCATACAGATAGGATCTTACCCATTCAATCAAGAAGTGAGGAAAGCCAAGAGAACTAAGCTTGAGTAGAATCAGACGGTGGGACAGTTTATCGAACGCTTTACTGAAATCAGTGGTTATGCAATCCACACTATTACCCTCTTCCATAACACAGGTGGAGAAAGATACCAATTCGACTAAGCTCGTGATTGTGGATCTACATTTCAGAAACCCATAATCAGCATGGGTTAGTGATGAAGGGTTTACATCCAAAAAGTATAAATTTATGCATAATACTTTCGAAAAGCTTGGGAATGCAGGACAATTTGGCAATTGGTCTATAGTTCCCAATATCGTTTCTACTACCTGTCTTGTGAGTTGGAATAATATATGATAATTTCCAAATCTTTGGAAATATACCGCTCACGAGGGATTTTTGGAAAAGTATTGCCAGCGGACGTGCGAGGACATTACCACATCTCTTCACAACTATAGCAGGGATACTGTCAGGGCCAGACGAAAAGTCGTCTTTCAATTCATGAATATGGTCAGACACTAAGGATTCATCAACATTAATGTTATTGAGGACACTCTTGGGATATTCATTTAGATATTTAAAGTAGTGCGTATCAGGAATGAAGCCATCATCGTTAAAAGCTGCAAAGAAGGAGGCAAATAGGTTAGAAATAATGAGCGGATCGTTGGATGAGCAGTCCATATAATTAAGTGAGGATGGATAGCCATTCGTTTTCTTCTTACTGTTGACAAAATTCCAGAATTGTCTCGGGTTCGTAGAAAGTTTACCACTCATTTCATAGATGTATGAGTCATATAGTTCCATGGATAACAATTTGAATTCAGTGAATAGAGCAAAGTATTCAGAAAATTCCCTGTCATTACGCGTAATTAAGTAATTTAACCATGCTTTATTCCTCCTATTACGAATGGAGCGTAATTCTTTGTTGAACGAAGGTGGCGAGCTTGTTGAATTTCTTACTCGGGCATAAGGAACTGATGACTCAAAGATCTTGTATATAGTGGAGTAAAACTCTGCTATACATACTTCAATATTTTCATTAACCAGAATACTATCAAAGTTAACCTTATTAAGAAGGTTGAGTAGTAATTCAAAGTTTGTTTTCCGAAAGTTGAAGTAGTATGAGGTTTCAAAATCAGCTACCATCTTTACATCTTCTTGGGACAAAAGTAAATGTAACGGAGGATGGTATTTGTCAATATTAATTTCAGGGCTGCATTGTACAACACAATTAGCTGCGTCAGAAGTGAACACTAAGTCAAGTTGTTTGTCAATTGAGTTACGTACACCGCTAATTTGTTGTAGGCCACAAGCCGTCAAGTTGTCAACAAACAATGTTTCAACAGCAGAGTTTATATTATCTGCAGTAAACCAGATCTGTTCATCAGAAAGTGACCAATGGAGGTTGGGAAGATTGAAATCTCCAAGTAGAATAATATCATCATTTGGTCCCATTTGCTCATGTAGGAAATTAATAGCCTCCGTTAACGATTGGTACTTCGGTTCCGGACTATTTGGCGGAATATAGCAATTCGCTATAAAAATGCTGCCAGTTTGTAAAACCAGTTTGACGCAAATAAACTCTAAACCGTTCAGGTTAGGAACAATGATAAGCGGGCTTTTATGATTCCTATGAACTGCGGTCAGGACGCCTCCACCCAATGATCTCAAATTAGAGGTATACCGATCATTCCGAAACACTTCGTAGTCAGGCGAGAACAACTCAGTGTTAAGAAAGCTGCAATTTAGCCAAGTTTCAGTCAGCACAATAATATCATGTGAGAATGAAACACTAGCAAGGAGCAGTTCACGCGTTTTAGAGCGAAGTCCCCTTACATTTTGGTAGTAAAGGGACAAGCACTTGCGTTTTTTAAACTCGAGTTGTTCACAGTATTTCTAAGCGGAACTGGTTTATTAGGCCCTCTTCGCTGAAACTCCTTAACCAAGGCGAAAGGAGGCCAAAACTCATAGGAGAGCAGAGGTGTAAATAACTGTGAAGGAACGTTAATTTTAAATGACGCGACGAGACTAGTTTCTTTATTGATTTTTTCGCACTTTATATAAGTAACGTCAATTTCCTTTGACTTGATGAAACTGAGAATATCAACCACAGTTGTCTCGGGAACGAGGCGAGAGAGGAAGATATTCTTTGGGGCAGGTATCGTTTTTAAGATCGGAGAGATACTATTTGAAGGGGTAATAGGTAAGCTAGTGGTGGGAAGAGATGTACGATTCGGCTCAGTTAAGGATTTTTTATTGCGTCGTTTTTTACAGGTAATGTGATTACGAGAACGATTCGATAGACTACTACTTTTATTTACGTTAAGTTCAGGGGCTCATTACGCAAGACATCTAGTTTCCCTAAGGTAGTTTCATCTGCCTTCTGAGGAACTTTTAATGTTGTCACTGTGGATACAAATGGTGAGTCCATAAACTCAGCAAAAACTTCTTGCATTGCATTAAGTTTCAGATCTAATTGTGTAATTTTTTTCATCACTTTGGATAAGTCATGTTGTGTCATTACACATGTAGATGCAATTTTGTCAAGTTTATTTTCATAATCTTGCATGTTGTTAGATACTTTATCCTCAATAGATTTGACTTTATTTGCTGTAAATGTCGAATCAACACACAGTTTATCGTAATTGACACCTAGTTGGTCAGTTCGCAAAGTCGAGAATTTTAATAATTTTAGTATGTGACATGGCCTGATATCACAACATTCATCACAAGTAAATGTACTAACGCCACCAGGAACATCAACACATGAACAATAGTAGAGACGGTTACAAACTCCATGACACATAATTGTTGCCTTGTGAAGCAATTTGTTCTTAGATTTAGGACACAAATCCATTTCCAAAAAGTAAAATACTGTATAATTTAGAACAAATTAAAAATAATTGAAAACAATCTACCAACAATTTAGTATCGAAGGAAAAGAATAAACTATAATTTATAATTTAGAACAAATTAAAACCGTTAAAAACAATTAAAAACCATCCACAAATAATTTAATAACGAAGGACAAAAGAAAAAAAAAGGACGGCAATTTAAACTTTAAAATTTGTTTTAGTTCATTCGTTCCGTTATTTTCTTTGACTAGTATTATACTTTATTTTGACCTATTGTCTTTTTACTATTATTGATTTTATTATTATTTTATTTTTTATTACTTTATTTTCAGTTATTTTAATTATTTATAGGAGAAATTTTAAAACACGTCTGAACGCAATGAAAATATATTAATCTTTAGTGCAGACTTTGCAATAGAATCCAGTCATATTGCAAGTAGTCATTTTTATACTATCGTAAACACATCTAAAGTTTTATTTTACCTTCCAACAAAAATATTTAAAAGATCAGGAAAGATTGCAAATACAACAACAAGAATTTGACAAAAGGATGGCGAACCAAGGGCAAGAATTTTTAAAAAATTTATTTGGATATGCTCTTGGAGATTCCCCAAACAATATTTTCTATGTTCAGGAGCAATGAAAATTTATTTTTGGTGCTGATATATGAATGCAATAGCAATATAATTGGAGTTCCTTATTTTTAACATATTTAAAAGATGAATTAGTTAGTATTAAAAAAATTAAGTATTATTATTATATTTATAAAAGTCATTTATTATTATGATTTTTAAAAAATCAATTATTATTGTTACTCTTTTTATTTAAAAAACAATGAATTGCATATATGTTAAAATAACCTTTTAAATAAAATTATGATTTGTTAAAAAAAAAATATTTTTCTAACGTGCCCTCATCTTAAGATTATTTACTAAATACTGAGCCAAATGGTTTCGGATATCATTTGCCATTGGTGTAGCACACTCACTAGAAATTTGATCATTTAATTGTTGTTTATCAGGATTTTGAGGAGCGACATTTTCATTTTAAACAATATCCACATGACCATTTTCTATTAAATTATGTAAAATACAAAAGGCTGCCACTATTTTTGGCATAAACGTATAGTTTATATCTAATTGTTTTAATAATATTCTCAAGCGACTTTTCAAACGTTCAAAAGCTATTTCTACTTTCACTCAAGCCGAATTCAAATATGAATTGAAATTCTTTGTAAATGCTTTGCAACATACACTTTTATAAAACTAATAATTTGTTCGTCCATTCGGTAAAATATTTTCACAATTGACAGCAGCGATTTGAATAAAGAGTAAGGTTAGGGTAAAAGCGCGCATAAACTCAACAGCTGAAAGGACTGAACCAGTCCACGCGTACCGGTTCGGTCTGCGCATAAACGTGGTGATTGAGACCCATAAGGGAATTAGCACCTCCTAAAGTTAAAAAGGAAGTGCAAACAATTCTTGGAATTATAAATTACATGCGACAATGTTTGCCAAACCTTTCAGAAATATCTACACTACTACTACTACTCTACTTCGAGAATTAGTTAAGAATAAAGTTGTCTTCAAATAGTACACACGTCATGACGAATGTTTATAGAAAATAAAGAATGGAATAAAGAAGGCTCCAACATTACAACAATTTGATGTTAGGAAGGAAATCACCATTCAATATGATGCTTCAAAAAGTGGGCTAGGATGTGGTTTATTACAGGAAGGCAGACCGATAAGTTTCGCGTCAAGAGTTTTGACACCAGCAGAAATTAATTATGCTCATAAATACATATACGGACGTAAAGTAAGAATCATTACAGATCATACACCTCTCTTGGGAATAATTTCAAAAAATGTTGCTACAATTAGTTCGCCTAGATTACAACGAATGAAGTTAAGACTTTTAAAGTATAATCTAATATTAGAGCACTTGCCAGGGAAAGATATTCGAATAGCGTATTTGTTGCCGCGAAATTACATAAAAGAATATCACCAAGAAATAAGAGATTTAAATCAAGTAGTGCATACTGTAAACATCAGTGATGAGAAAAAGGAGGTCTTTAAAAGAGAAACGGAGAATGATACAGTATTAAAGGAATTAATTAAAATATTAAAGCATGGATGGGCTGAAACTAAAGGTAAGGTAAAGGATGAAATGAAATATTATTGGAAATTCTATTTCTTGAAGCCGGGCTCATATTCTATATTGATAAAATTATCGGGATCTGGTGTAATTTCCCGGACCCAACAGCAACTATCAGCATTTGTCATTTAGTTATCAATTGTTTTTTTTTTTAATTTTTTCTTATTTTTATGATATTAGTAGTGACTTAATGCATGCTCGCTGCGCTACGCTCCGCTCGCTACCCCCCTTTAAGGATTTATACTGATTGGTTCCAAATATATTGCAATGACTTTGTTGTTGGGTCCGGGATATTACACCAGACCGGTCTAGTATTCTGGCCTGGAATGAATGAAAACATAGAAACGATGATTGCCAAATGTGAAATATGTCAAAAATACCGAAATGCGGCCACATGAAATTGTTGATATACCATTTTTCAAAATTGGAATGGATGTCATGGAATTTGCAGGAAAATCATATCTAGTTGTAGCCGACTACTTTTCGAAGTATTTAGAAGTAATACCGATTCGAAATAAGACAGCCGAAGAAATTATAAAAAACTGAAAAGAATTTATTTTCAGTTCACGACATTCCCAGGAAAATAATTTCGGATAATATGCCATTTGGGGCATACCAATTTAAAGAATTTGCTAGAGACCTGGACATTGAGACAATTACAACTAGTCTCCGTTACCCTCAATCGAACGGATTTGCAGAGAGAAATGTTCAAATTGCGAGGGCCTTGCTTAAAAACAGTCTGGATGGTAAGATTGAATTATGGGAAGCACTATTAGAATACCGAAATACACCTATTAAAGGGTCTAATACTTCACCAGTGGAAATAATTTTTAATAGAAAAACTCGATCAAAACTGTCCGGAAAAATTTCACTTTTTAAAAAAGGAATTTAATAACATTAATAAAATAATATAGAAAAATAACAAACGGAATAAATTTTATTTTGACAGCAACTCCAAGAAAGGCACGGAATTTAACGGGAATGAGAATATCTGGTTTAAAAATGAAAATCAATGGATTGCAGCAAGAATAGTGAAAAACAATTCGCACTGCGATCCTTTCTGATAAAAACAAATGACGTGAAAATTTTGAGAAGGAATACTTAAGTGGTTAAGCGTTAAGAAACTCGTTTTTCAGAAATGTACATCCCTATTCTGTGATACAACGTTTCAAGCTAAAACCAAACGCGTTCGATTCGATTCGCCATACAATCCCTATTCTTAAATCCGAAGTTTATCTCACATTTGCAACGCATAATACATGATATGCGCCGGATAACAACGAATTGTCAAACAGTTTAGTTCCTCGTATTTTGTAGTGATTTTATTATTTTAATCACAAAAGGTGTTTTAACTGTTGAAAATATTATGGAATTATTAAAAAAAGAATCAAATACTTGATTATAATTTCATATTTATTCAATAAAATTATTTTATTTATTCAAGAAATAAAAAGGGTTTCGATGTGATGCATAATTTGTTTTTATGATACGTAATCAAATCTGTATTTTATGTAAAAAAAAAGTGACATTCATCATATTTTTTGAATAAATTATGATTTTAAATAAAGTATTTTATTTTTTATTCATTATAAATCTAATAAAGCAAATTCATCATAAAACTTCATACATCGTAAACTTCAAACGCGAGAAAATTACAGCGAGTGATTTTACCTCAGAAATGTCTCCGCCGAATCACAGAATAGCAAAAATCGAATAGATCCGAATACTTTGATATGGTGCAAGATTACACGCTATGTTTTTTGGGTAGAATTCTACCGCAGACATAGGTTAGGGTTGGATGGGGCTGAGGCAGAAGATCTACCTCTCGAAACGTTGGCGCAACGGAGTTTTTTACGCACACAAACAAGAGTCACTGTTTGTGTCGGTTTCGAAAAAAATTGAAAATTCAAGCGCGCCATTCGCTTACTGACCGTCAACATGTAATCATAATCTAAAAGTACATAGGAAATAGTAAAATAGTAGATCCTAACAGTTTGACGGTTTAAATCGAGTGATGCTGTGCTCACACATACTAATACACTCCTTGTGTAGCTTGTATAAAAGACTGTGGTATACACATTCCACGTCTAATCGGTTTGGTAGTTTTCTACCCAAAACTTGACGGTAGATTTCTACCGTGTGTAATCCGGCACATGCGTTGCTACGCATTTCGTGCAATTGAACAAGGGGACTGTTCGGCGAATCCAAGAATAAGAATTTGATTCGATCGAGCGAAAATCGAATAAACGAACGCAACGTCGGATCACAGAATCGGGGTAGTGATTTCATTACACCTTGCTATAAGCATTTTGATTTTTTTTGTAGATTCTAAGTTGCAGTAATAAAATGAAGTAAATTAATTGAATTATAAAATTTTAAATAGGAGAAGATTAAATAAGAAATTTCTAATCGAAAAAAAAGAAGAAGAAAGCGATTGTTTAGCTTAAATGGAGATGTAATATATTAATGTACACCCCGATTCTGTGATCCGACGTTGCGTTCGTTTATTCGATTTTCGTTCGATCGAATCAAATTCTTATTCTTGGATTTGCCGAACAGTCCCCTTGTTCGATTGCATGAAATGTGTAGCAACGCATAGCAAAGTATTCGAATCTATTCGATTTTTGCTATTCTGTGATTCGGCGGAAAGACATTTTTGAGGTAAAATTACTCGCTGTAATTTTTTCGCGTTTGAAGTTTACGATGTATGAAGTTTTATGATGAATTTGTTTTATTAGATTTATAATGAATAAAAAATAAAATGCTTTGGGTGTAATTCTCAAATCGTAAATTCGCCCTGTAGCCACAAACATGCGATCAATGCCTTCTATAAGTTGCTGTCAAATCGTCTATAACTTTACCAGTGGGTTAAAAATATCGGAACTCTTAAAAAAAGTGGCATAAAATTAGAAATTGTGTGTTAATAAAAGGAGAATTGAAGTGAAAATTATTTAAATTGTGTTTGAAATAAATAAAAATGCAAGTAAGTCAATAATTCCAAGAAAATTTTAATTTTTTACTAATTTTTTTTACAGTGAAATTTTTGAAGTCTTTCAACGTAATACATCGGTGGAAAGAAATAAAGAATAGTTTTGGTATAAACAAATAAAAAAAATTTTTTTAAATAATTTCATCTAAAAAAAAAAAATTGCGCGCGGAATTATCAAAACACTACTGCAGAAGAATTGATTACACTGCTGATGTTGGTATTGCCATAAATATGTTTTCCAACTTTTCCGGGATATTTTGGCCTGTTTTTCTTCTTAAAATCCATTTATATTATAAACATTATTAATTGTTAATAAATAAAAGCAAAAATTTAATAAAAAAACACAAATTTTCAAACTTTTTTTTCCCATTTCTGACATTTCACAATAGACGCCGAATTAATTTTACGAGAGCGAAATGGTAACAAATTCAGAATAGTAATTTGGGCATTTATGTGAATTGGCTTAAATAATTCTTCGTATGGAAAGTTACGGTTATATGGACATACGATTTGAGAATTACCCACTTTATTTAAAATCATAATTTATTCAAAAAAATATGATGAATATCACTTTTTTTACATATTTAAAAGCAGTTTTACTAAGCCGGAAGCTAAGAAAGTTACTTAAAAAAATTTTTAATTTTTTGATTTCTTTTATTCTTACGTTTATGTGGTTAATTCCATTATATCGGATGAATCTCTTAAATACATTTTTCTATTGCAAAGTGGATTGATTTTTTCACGCCATTTTTACTTTGAAAATAATAAAATCACTACAAAATACGAGGAACTAAACTGTTTGACAATCCATTGGTATACGGCGCTTATCATGTATTATGCATTGCAAATATGAGATAAACTTCGGATTTGAGAATAATGATTGTATGGCGAATCGAATCGAACGCGTTTGATTTTAGCTTGAAACGTCGGATCACAGAATTGTTTCTTTTAAGGTTACTACTTCTTACATCGAGGCCACATTTTCGATACCCGAAAAACTTTCAAGAATTTTATATATACAACGTATAAAGGAGCGGCTAGAGCACGAAGCATAATTAATAATAGTTATAGATTTTAAGAACAATCTTCTAAAAGATTTTATCCACCAAGGTACGACTGAAAATGAAGTTTTGACTAATTGCGTATTTCAGTTAAAAGAACAGTGTGAGCAAGCAGTATTTGACTTTTTATTAATTCTACTACTACATAATGTAACAGATATCTTAAATCCAAATATAATTTTGGGTCCTATTATAATAACTGGGAATTACTCAATAATGATCAGTATGTCGCAGCTTCCATGATATTTTCATCATTGCAGAATAAGATTCCTCAAAAGTATTTTTATTTAGATGTGCCTGGTGGTAGTGGTAAAACATTTTTATACCGAGCGTTGGTTCAAAAATTCAATGCAGAAAGTCAAAACGTATTATGTGTTGCATGAACAGGAATAGCAGCAACTCTTGTACCCAACGGTATGACGTGTTACTCTGCATTTTCATTGCCTCTTAATATGGACGTCATGAAATTTCCCCAACTTACTCGCGAAAAACGCGAGTTTTTAACATCTGTCGATTGTGTTATATGTGATGAAGCTCCAATGGGTTCAGGTATAGGACATGAAATTGTGGACTTATTAAGGCCAATCTCCACACAGCCGACATCCTATTCTGATAAAAGTATGGGATGCACTTATGCAAAATTCAGTTAAACAGAAAGAGAGAAACAATCATCCTACGAATTTTGTCGTCTTCTGCAGTTCTCATTTCCCCATCTGATTCTTCATCTGCCAGATGATTCCCCTCAAACGCAGATAAACTTGTTCATCTGATTTATGGCTCTTCACTACGTTTGCATACTCTCACAATAATCATACACGATATCGTTGCACACTACGAAATTTTCTTATAGGAAGTTTTTCTATGACGAATTGATTTTTATGGTTTAGTGATGAAATACGCAAGCTAAATTTTTAACTTCTATACGAAGTATATAAAAAATACAAAAATTTGTTTTGCAAATCTCCACGTTTTATAAGATTCTAAATGGTTTGCAATCATTTTTATCCAATGTTTGTCTGTCTGTATATCACAACAAATGTTGTGATTAACTAAGGACTACCTACACTTTGAATTTCCATATTCCTATAGCTTTCTTTTAGAAATGCTTTCGGAAGGTAACGTGATTTGAACATACGTACAGAAGTTTCGTCGTTTTGCACTATAGCTTGTTTTTAGATGTGATAGGATTTTAAGCCTTATGTTAAAGTCTGAAAACACAATTTGGTACTACATTTTCCTATAAAATGGAAGGGAATGTTCTTAATTTTCCCATAATATTATAAATTGTGTGAAAATTGCAAAAGTCCGTCTCTTTCTATTTTTCTGTTTATTCTCGTCAGAATAGGATGTCGGCTGTGTGGCCTTTAGTATTTCGAGATGTAATGAAAAATAATTTTCCGTTTGGTGAAAAGGTATTTCTCTTAGGAGGAGATTTTCGGCAAGTGGCCTAAGTTATACGATGATCATTGTAATGAAGGAAATAATTTTAGAATGGAAAATTAACCTATTACAAAGATTATTTCTTTTAAAAAAAATAATGCAAAACATGGGAAAAAGTTTAGTAAATAGATTTTAAATAAAAAATCTTAGGTATATCAAGTAATTTGTTTTTTATAATTGTTTTTATAATTTGAATGACGAAACATGTTTTAATCGATCAGCTGTTTTGTGGATTGCGTTTCAATTTCATTTGATTCCACTGGAGAACTGCCAACATGATTCCTTCATTAGGAATTTTTCGTCGATATTCTAACCTCAAACTTCAGCGTCCCAATAAGAAAATAATAATATATAAAAAAAAATGGATAAAATTTGTGACTCATCGGAAAAAAAAGGAAAGGGAAGAAATAATCTAATTGGATTTGATGAAAAAAACTATTACACGACTTAGCTATGAACGAAAATCTGACTGTAAGTTTCTCTGACATTCGTAAAAGAGGTATAACCACCTTTCATTGAAAATCAAAGAAAAACGTTCGGTTTTCACTAGTTCCACAATTTCCTTCATTACAATGATAGTCGTATAACTTAGGCCTTACGTGTCGTTAGAAAAGGGGATCGTGTGTCAATTAAAGATTCGAGCATAAAAAAATTCCATTTATGGCAACACTTTCATCTATTTGGCTTTAAAAAAAATGAGAGCAATAAGTGATCCAAATCTTAGTAAATGGCTCTTTAATATTACAGGAAGAGCTTTGATACCGCAAATACTAAAAAAATCACAATACTCCATCCCAATACCTTCGTGTTATATTTCCGATCATCTAATTACAGACATTTTTGGTTCATCATTTACTACAAATGATTTTGCATTAATATTACAACGCGTAATTTTTTGTCCGAATAATGAATATGTTTGACTGAATGATAACGCCATTTCTTAATGGACATTAGTATATGCCCCGATTTAATATTTTTTATGAAGAAAACAAAAAAAAACTTGTTTTTTGCAATTTAAAATTTGTATGATTGGAATTTAGGTTCTTATTTTAGAACAGTAGTTGTATGTGTATGACTGACTCGAAAAAACTTATAATAATTGTATCGCCAACAGTAAAAAATAGAGAAACAATTTTAGGTAAAGTCATAATGGAACGACTGGTATTGCCAGTGCAATCATTGCATTATGACTTAGTAAACAAAATTGGCGTTACATTTAAAACAAACAAATTAAAGAATAAAAAATGAAACTAATGTAAATAAGAAATAATAATTATAAATACATAATTGATAAAGACAGTTGGCTTAACAAAAAATAATTTCAAATGAAATGTCTTATTATGCAATCGAATCAATTAAGACAGGTGACGGCTCGTATGATGAAAATATACAAGAAAATTTTCCCGTTGAATATCTTAACTCAATAAACCCATCAGGATTACAACCATATTGCCTTAACTTAAAAAGGGGTTGTATAATCATGTTGTTAAGAAATCTAGCAATAAAACAGGGATTATGTAATGGAACGCGATTAGTTATTGATTTTAGTGCTAACTGTTTAAAAACAGAAATAATCACCGGATCAAATTCAGGCACAATGCATTTTATTCCAATAATTGCATTAGACACCGCTAATGATCCATCTGTAATTTTCAATTTCGTTAGACATTAATTTCCAGTACGCCTGTCTTATACAATTACAATAAATCGCAGGGCTAAATTTTCGAAAGAGTTGGTGCGTACCTTCGTGAACCATGTTTTACACACGGTCGATCCTCCTTATATAACATTTTCTAGAACTGGTAAGTCTGACTCTTTAAAAGTACGAGTTCTGGAAACACCACGTCAAGGGAAAACAGAAAATGCTATTACAGTTTCAAATAATTTAGTGTACTGTAAAATATAGTCATAAATTAGCGTTTTGTACAAATGTACAGGGGTCCCCTAGTTTACTTAAATTAAACTAAATTAATAGCAAACTTGTTAATTTTATGTCCACAATCCAAAAATTCCGATAAAATATTTCTGTCGGAGAAAAAAATGTCAATTTTTCGATTCCTGCGGACTTTGGAATAACAAAATTCCGTCGGAATGAATTTCGAAATTCTGTAGGAGTCTAGAACAAGTAAATTAATTTAATATTATTTAAAACATTTTTTTAATAATATTTTAAGTGTTTATGTTCTTTGAATATGCAGGAAAAATTAAAGATTTTCAATGCATCTATTATCATAGCATTTTTATTTTTTATTAAAAAGAAATTATTAATAAATACATTTCCATACTACGCAATATTTTTTTTTTTTGGCGAAGAAGAATTTTTGTGGAAGTCTCCGGAAAAAAAGAAAAAGAGAAGAAAAGGATCACTGGACGTGGACGGACGTGCGAGCACATTTCAAAATGTAAAACACGTAAGAAAAATATATATTTATACATAAAAAATCAAAAAAAAAACGAAAAAACACTATAATCTAAACATAATAATAGAAGGCGAAACATTTAGAATATAAAATGTCAAATAAGAAGAACAAACCAACAAGAATTTGAAGCATATCAAAAATCAAATTTTAATAATAAAAAAAAAGTCGTGCAGATTTTTAATATTTGTCCTGTGAAAAAAAAAAACAATTTTCTGGGAAAGCGCGCTTTTTTTTCTTTTTTTTTCTTGTGAAAAAATTAAATATTATCACATGAGCAACGAGAAAGAGAAATAGCCAGACAGAAAGGAAAATCCGCAATCATCGGGAACATCAACAAGAAAACAGGTCTTTTTATTAAAGGAATAGAACGAAAGAGATAAGCAAAAATAGTAAAACAAAAAAAATAATTTCATATATTATTTTAGCCAAGAAATAAACTGTAACACCTGTTCCTGGGCCGGTCAAGGTTGGTGAAAAAATTTCGTACGTAGTTTTTATTCTACTTTTTTTTGCAAAAATTGAAATAAAAAAAGGTAGTTCAATAATAAAATAGGTAGAATCTAAATCATGGGTGGCCAACCCTTTCACTAGGCGTGCCAAATTTCAGAAAAATTATCTCCTGCTGGACAACGTACCTAATTTTTTCTTTGTTAATTAAAGTAAACAAGCAAGCGTGATAAAGGGTTTACTTACCTACAGAATCGTTATGGTACACGGGATACTTGGTTAAAGTAGAGTGTACTCTTATTAGTACCTATTCTAAACTCCGTCGTAATAGGAATTTTATAAATATGATAAATATGTATTTTAACGTCGATCGCAAAATCTCTCCAGACGCAGTGGCGATAATAAAAAGAAATTACAGAATAACACGGGATGTTGTCAAGGACTTACGAGTATGAGCCCGATAGTGTTGCGAGCTTCTCGAAGACGCCGTAACATATATATCAGAAGTTGAAGTCTCTTATAAAATTTTATCAACACCAAGCGTCGTACAAAAAACTAAGTAACCATGAGTGTCAAATAGCGGGATATTTTAAATAGCTAAAATCTATTAATTTTCACGGAAATGCGGGATATTTAAAATAGCTCAAAACCAACGAATTTTTCCAAAAATGCGAGATATTTCAAATTTCTTTAAGCTATAAATTAAAAATATATAATACGAACAACTCATGATGTAGTAATCTTTTCGTTATATTTACAATATTTATGTTCATTTGACCTAGCTCCGCGGGCCGTAACATGACTCTCGGCAGGCCAAATGCCCGCGGGCATCGCAATGGCCACCCATGATCTAAATAATACCATAATTAAATTTTCAAACATAAAAAAAGAAAAAAAATTGTCGAAACCAAAAAAAAGCATATATGGTAAAAGAAATTGTCCATACATACAAAAAAAAGGAAAAAAATTGTGAATTATATTAATAAAAATTGTTAAGTGAGTTAATAAAAAAAATCATGTGTGTTGTGCACATGCGGTAGAAGTGAAACCTTCGGAAAACTAAACAGCCAGAGAATGAGACGAATACAGTATCAGGGGTGGGATAGTTACACAGGGTCTACATTAGCCAATATTTCTGGTATACCAATTGGTTTACCAGAAATAAAATACTACCAGTTTTTTTTACGTGGGCCAATACTGGTATACCAATTCAGTATCTGACATGCCGTTGAACCGAGAACAGGAAATAAAAATAGCCAAAATATTGGCTTTAAAGTGTCGAATTCAATTCAGTTGCAATATCTTCCCACGCCCCTTTTTTTGAAATCAATCCTATATTTTCTTCTTTTTCTCGAACATATTTATTAATTTGATAATTTCTCTTCGCAAAAATTTAGTTTCCGCCATTTTATTAAATGCAAATGTCAAAAATTGGTATACCAGCGCTGTCTACGAAAATGGTATACCAGAATTGTCATACCAGAAAAATTGGTCTACTAGCAGGGTCTAACACTAGCTTTTTAGCAACCAATTTTGCTGGTATACCAGAAATATTGGCTAATGTAGACCCTGTGTTATAGGGTTTATTTATTAAAATATTGGTACCAAGTTTAAAAGTTATTTTACATTTTATTATTCACACTCTCTGTTTTGAATTTCAATAAATGGCACGAGTGGCTTATGATAACTAAAGTATGAAATGAATGTTTTGGTATGGATTTGATCAATATATCTCTGAAATACAGCGTCAATTACTGTTTTCGATCTTGTTGTCGATTCATTGCGACTACTGCACATTTTTAAATTTAATTTGGTGTTGAGGAACTCAATCAAAGGGAGCGCTGTATCCAATGCAAAATTAACATTAAAATCCCCACTTAAAATCCTCGGAATTTTATCGAAATCTTTTTTAAGAATCCGCGATATTTCTGGTGTGTACTTTAGCAAATTCTCGTGGATGAATTCAATAATTGTATTTATTGATTTGTTGGGAGAAATATAAATTGCCACGATTATAATTGATTTATTATGGTCCAATCTGCTTTCACAAGCGGATATTTCTCCCACTTTAGAAAGCTGAACACACAATGATTCTAGGTATTGTACATTGAGATCTATTTGTGGAGTAACAACACGGGCTGTCATTTATATTATTATGGTATATTGCAACTCCGACTGCCCTCGTATATTTTCTTTTCTATTGAACAATAATATCAAAATTTGGAATGTCTACAAGAGAAATAAGACGCGACCGTCCCAATACCTCTTTTGAAAATGACAAACAAAAAAATCCGCACAAAATAAGAAAATTAAAATTTTTCATTAGAAAGAATGAAGAAAAATGTTTTGTTATATATTTTTCAAATATTTTAAGTGCTAGTTCCTGTATGAATTGTTATTTACATAAATGTTAGAACTGATTGATATTTTGTGCTCGCATACCGTGTATAATATCATACTATCCATCCCCATCCATTTGCCTACGAAACAGCACACAAAGAAGAGACGAAGATAATAGGAAACACTGTATTCTGTATTCTATGTATCCGGCGCTCAGAAATCAATAATAGCAAGGCAAAATTTCAGAAAAATTATTTTTTCTGAAATATGAGCATATTTATCTGAAAAATATTTTTTTATGCAAAATTTTGTTCTTATGAATTCTGATCGACTGGTATATCTCGGTAAAAAAGTGTCGCTTTTTTAGCGTTTCATCGAGTTTCAAATCATTTCCAACGCGGCTAAAGTAGTTTTCACTTCAAAAAAGTATATTTCTTAAAAGAAATAAATATTTAAAAAAAACAGTTAAGTATCTTTACCGAAATGAATGTATTACTCCCAGTGAACTTCTTATGAGTAAGACTGTGTACTAGTTGGAAAGATCGAACCGCGCAAAAATAAAAAAGTATGTCAATGACAAGATGGCTGCAAAGTTAGTTATCCAGTAACCACATTACAAGCCTCACTTCGCTCTCGTTTCAAAACCCGCCCAGCTTTCATACTGCCGTGCTCGTCAAGTTATGCTTCCCCATTTACTCTTCTCATCCCGCATCCGTCCAGTCTCTAACAGAATATACTACCTTGATCAAAAACAAAACGGAATAACCACCGTGTGGCGCTCCCATCGTTCCGATTTGAGTTCTGTTTTTTTTGTTAAATTGGTACATCTGTTATTGATATTCCCTCTAAATCTTAGCGTCATAGCGACATTTGCATAAGTTACGTAGCGAAGACTACATCTATCTCTGTTTGTGTTGGCGATTTTTTACAATTTTATGCAAAAAAAAAAGAGACCGTGCTGACGCCGCAAAAGACATGATTTGCGAGGCTGAATCCGATCCCACAATTATCAAAAGGATCATTACTGGAGATGAGACGAGGGTTTATGAGTACGACACGCAAGTGAATGACGTTCACCAAATGAGCTGAGACCAAAAAACCACGTCGTTTTCAGTCAAAAAAGATGGCAATGCTCACGGTTTTCATGGATTACAACGGTGTAGTGCGACCGGACACAATGAAAATGATTCCGAAATTGCCGTTGCGGGTATAGACGAAAATATAAATATTGAAGAAGCTTCAACATCTACAGCACCCGAAACACGAATTTTAAAGGAACGTGTACCGAAAACTATACGGAAACATAATAACGAGAAATATATGGATGCGCAAATATCTGGATTACGAAAAATAACGGGAAAATTCAGCTATCACACAAAATTGGCAAAAGAAAATAATGCGTATGCCAAAAGAATATACCGTGGCATTGAAGAAGTTTCTCATATTTTAAGAAGCCAACATGGCGAAAATAGGCGCCATAATCTTGAAATGGAAAAATTGAAAATAGAAAAAATTAAAATCAAAAAAAGGCGCTTGGAAATAGAGGAAATGAAATTAGATATGGAGAGAAAGTATAGTAAAGAAAAATAATTTTTAATATGTATATAAATTTTAACATTTAAAATAGACTCTTTGAATATTTTTTTATAAAAAAAAAGGATCCCAAGGAAACCATTAATATTTCTAAAAATTTTGTCAAAATTAAATTTTTTTTTCAAATAAATGTTAAACATTTTTAAAATATCAATTCTTCCTGGAATTGTAATTAGTAGAAACAGAACTAGATATATAAAAAATTTCTTAGAAAAATGCATTACGGTAATGTTATAAGGGTTTTTTCTCAAATAAAATGCCATGAATATTTCTAATATTTTTGTCATAAAACGATATGAATTTATTTTTTTACCCAAAAAAAATGTCTGGGAAATAAAAAAAATTTGCTTGCTAAGAAATCATATTTTGTGCAATGTCATTCCTTATCCTGGCTCCTTGTTCTAAATGGTCTCCGTATTCTTCAATGTCAGCATCCTGTTCTATTGGTTCATTTATTTCTTCATTTAATTGAATATTATAATATTTACATATATTATGAAGGGCACAACAAACGTTAATAATTTTTCCTAGCTTCTTGGGCTCGTAATACAAGGTGGAGTCCAAAGTAATCAGGACTTTTTGAATCTAGCGCCCCTAGTGGCGTCATCTATATGCCGACTGGTGCGTTAGAATCTGCTATCCTTTATCGACTTCCTGTGAGAATTTCATGACATTTCATCTATTGAAAGTGAAGTTATTGCGTTTTAAGTGCAGTATGTTTGTGTCATCGGTGCGAAAATGAGCTTCGACGACCAAAAATTGCTCAGAATTCAACATTCGAAGGACATCAAATAAGAGGTCAAAAAGGACAAAAACTTCCTTTATAACATTGTGACTGGTGACGAAACGTGGTGTTTTCAATATGATCCCGAAACGAAACGCCAGAGTGCTGAATGGAAGGCGCCGGACGAGCCGAAACCCAAAAAATCGCGCCTGGAGAAGTCAAAAGTGAAGACAATGCTGATTTGTTTTTATGATTCCAAGGGTATTGTCCACAAAGAATTTGTTCCACCCGGTCAAAACGTTAATGCGGTATTCTACCTAGGAGTTTTGAAGCGTTTGGTGCGCCGTATTCGACGTGTTCGGCCCGAATATCGCGAAGATGGAAGTTGGCGTTTGTTGCACGATAATGCGCCGTCTCATCGATCGACGCTTGTGACCGATTATCTCACCAAAAATCACATTTTAACCATCAACCACTCCCCGTATTCACCGGATATGGCACCGTGCGACTTCTACCTTTTCGGAAAAATGCATTTGCCGATGAAAGGAAAGCGTTATGCAGACGTAGAGGCCATTCAAAAGGCTTGCACCGGCATACTGGCGGCCATAGAGGCCAACGAGCTAAAACACTCGTTCGACATGCTTTTGGACCGTGCAAAAAGCTGTATTGAAGCAGAAGGAGACTATTTTGAATAAAATGAATTGATTTTGCCGAAAAAACCATTTGTTCTGTTTTTTTTTTAAAGTCCTGATTACTTTGGACTCCACCTTGTATAAGGTATTGAGCAAACATCTGAACCGAATTTTAAAATTACCAATTGTTCTTTCCACAATATTTCTAGCTGCGGAATGTTTTTTGTTAAAATTTTGTTGGATTGCATTTTGTGCAAATTTATATGGTGTTATTACAAATGGTTCGAGCGTAAATCAAGAATCTGCAAGTAACCACGAACCACGCTCACCACCTTCAAATTTTTGTAATAAATATCTTCTGCTATCAGTCATATACCATATGAGAGCATCGTGGCTAGAACCTGGGCGAGTTGCATCAATAGCTCTTATTCGCATTTTATGATCACATACCTAGAATGATTTTTTTTTAATTAAACTACTCAAAATTATCTAAAATCGCCGTAACACTAACAACAGCATTGATGCTTTTCTGTTGTAAAACACTGTGATCTACATGTGGCTTTAAAATTTTTATGTGGGTCCCATCTACGCAGCGTATTACTCCCGGTATGCCATACTTATCAAAAAAGGATCTTTTCGACTTTGCTTTTTCTTGATCGGTCATATTTAATTTTATCCACTTTGGACACAGTTTGGTCTCCAAAGCATTTAAAATGTTGGTAAGAATTTTGCTCACTGAAGTTCTGCCAATACCAATATCAAAATCTTTTCCCACAGATCTTTGATACCCTCCTTCAGCAAAAAAAACGAAGTGCTGCAGAAAGTTGCAGAATTGCAGGAACTGAAGATGGTTTGATTGCTGGTTCTATTTCATTAATAACATATAAAAATGCTTCTTTATTCAATCTGAAGGTGCTTTTAAACCTAAGAAATATAAAAATTAATTTGTGTTCGCTATTATTTATAAAGTATAATAAACTTACATTTCGTCTGGAAGATCTAACACATTCGATTTATCTCTTAAGATGTTTTTTCTAATTCTTTCTTTTCTATTTTGTTCTCTTTTTTCATTTTCCATTACAAACACTATTAAATCCATTACAATTTTAAAATTTTCACAAATATTTTTTGATGTAAATTGAATATTGAGACAATCAGCCGATACTTTTGACGTTTCGAACATGGATTTGAAGTGATTTCGAAAAAAATGAAATTGAGTGAAATCGAGTGAAATTGAGAACACCAATTTACATTTCGAGTGAATTTGAAATTCATATCGATTTCATTTTCATGTGAATTGCAGAACATGGGTCAGTGTTACCATACTCGAATGTGGCCCAAAAATTAAGCTGTTCTAAGTTAGGGTCAATTACATAAACTGTATGAATTTTGTCGAAACCCGACCAGCGGTTTGTTCTTTTTCTTGTATGAAATCGCTACAAGCTAATTACTTGTCACCCATGTTCTGCATTTCACTTTTTATGAAGTGGTGAAAATGAAAAGCAGTGTTCTGTAATTCGATTAGAATGAAAACAAAAAATTATATGAATTGAAATTTCGGAAATGAAATTTTTTTCTGAAATTCGTTTTACTCGAAATGAATTCACTATCAATTGATGCCGTGAAATTGATATGAATTGATACAAAACTAAGGAAAACATTTAAAATGAATTTAAGTTTTCTTCACCCAATGACTCCATTAGACTTTTTGAATATTTTTTTTATAAAATTTCTAAAATTTTGTAATAAAAAAATTATTTTTAAATGTTCAAAATTTTTAAAATACCAATTGTTCCCGGAATTGTAATTAGTAGAAAGCGGACTCGAGATATCAAAAATTTCTTAGAAATAAATAAAATACACACAATTGAATGGTGTCGTTACAAAGGCGCCAAATTATTCTTTTATAAAAAAGTGCCTAGGAAGTAAAAATATTTGAAATATAGGAAGATCTAACACTTTCGATTTGTCTCTTAAGATTTTTGATACTGATACTGATACTGATACTTCTGACATTTCGAAAATGGATTTGAAATGATTTCGAAAAAAATGAAATTGAGTGAAATCGAATGAAATTGAGAACACCAATTTACATTTCAAGTGAATTTGAAATTCATAGTGAATTCATTTTCATGTGAATTCCAGAACATGGGTGACAGTTACAGATTTATTACATATAAGATAAAAATTTTACCAATGTCGGTATCCTATATTGGGCTCTGTTAGCTATCAGCAATAGCAGTTGCAAAATTTCGAAGATAAAGCCCCTAAAATTTACTGATTTTTCAATTTTTGCGGAGGAGCCCTAAATATTTTCCGAAGATTAACAGCAACTGAAAAACGAGCAAAAGTAAACTAAACTTCAAAATTATATTTCTGTATCTACAGTATCTAGGCACCTTTAAAGAAAAAAGCAAAATTTATTTGGTCGTTGCCATTGCTATACAAAGTTAATCAGGCCTATTCCAGACTCCGTCGGAATTATATTAAATCGGGCAAAATTTTTCCGACAGAATTTTGGTATGTATTCCAGACTCCGACGGATTCTGTACAAACGTTGCCATATGACCAAATATTTCGAAACGAATTTCGAACTCCCAAAAACAGCTGATTTGAAATAGTTTGTTTTTTGAGAGAAAAAAAAAAAAAAAAAAAAAAAAAAAATAATATTTTTTAAATAATTTATTAGTTTAAATAGCTTTGTTAACTTATTGTCCTACATATTTTTTTGCGTTGGCAGGTGTAAGTACAACACTTTAGAGGGGTGGGTTCTACTTCTAATGTACCATCAATTGATAACACTGAAGTATCTAAATCTAATAGTTTACGTGATCACTACTAGTTCCAGGTTGAGGTTCACTCTGGCCTATTCCTAACTCCGACGGAATTATAGAACCTATTCTAAACTCCGTCGTAATAGGAATTTTCCTTATGGAATGAAAATTTCTATTCTAGACTCCTAACGAAATTTAGAAATTCATTACGTAGGAAAAATTGAGGTTTTTTTCTCCGACACAAATATTTTGTAAGAATTCTCTAATTGTGTACATAAAATAAAAATGTAAGCTATGAATTTAATTTAATTTAAGTAAATTTTAATTTTTTAAATGTTATTAAAATGTAGGTCGTTGAATTCATGAAATAAAAGGGAATACAAAAGGCTGATAGAATTACTTAGTGAATATCCTAGTATTGAGCAAGGATATACAAAAATTGAAAAGGGAAAAGTAGTTAATTTCTGGGAGATAGTTACTAACGAGCTAAATGCAATGAGTCCTCTTAAAAAAGTCTGCACTTGTTGGAAAAAGAACCAATAACTGATGAATAAAAAAATATATATACATATATATATATATATATAAATGTTTGTTTTTTTTGGTTTAGTTCAACTATAAGGCTTATGTAAAGAAAGAACATATTTGGGAGAAACTTAAATTAACGGTCATGGAGCAATGCGTTTCTGATACTTCACAAACACAATGTTATGATGTTAGACGAAATTTCCAATGTCCATATTCAAGTTAATGAATCTCAACCTGGACCTAGCAGTGATCACGTAGAAATATCAGGTTTAGATACTTCAATGTTATCAATTGATGGTGCATTAAAAATAGAACCCACCCCTCTAAAGTGTTCTACACCTGCCGAAACTTAATTAACCTTCAATTAAGAAACCAAAAAGAGTTTCAAGAAACCATTTCTATGAAGTTTACTAAACAGCAACAAAAAATTCAAGAAATTCCTGAGAAAAGAAAAAAAAGTATGTAGGGCAATAATGTAACGAATCCATGTAAACTCTAATAATTTATGAAAAATAAAAAAAATATTCAAAAAACAACAGAAAATATTTGAAATCGCCTACTTTTGGCAGTTTCGAAATTCGTTCGAAATTTTAGTTCATATGGGAAACCTTTGTATACATTCCCGTCGTAGTTTAGACTAGGCCAGTATATTAGAATAGAAATTTTAATTTCGTATGAAAATTCCTATTACGACGGAGTTTAGAATAGGTATTTATCCAAAAATAAAGAAAATCAGTTCCATTGGACCACACACAAACGGAATTATTGAAAACAGAACAAAAAAAGGTCATGTTTTGTGTTCATAAATTTCTTTTTACTAATTTTCCATCATATTTACTTTTTTTCTCTTTTAAATGTTGTTTTTTATCATTATATTATTTTTTTACAATTTATTTTAGAATAACTTATATTTTGTTTAACTTTTTTTAAGACAAAAAGGAAAGTATTCAAAAGTTTAAAAATGAAGTCTCATAACTTTTTACTTGTTATTGTATTTTAAATATTATGCATTTGATTCGCCATTATTTTTCTTTCTTTTAGTTAACCATTGCCTGTGTATTTTATTTAATAAAAAACAATTTTGTATGTTGAGTGCCACCATTTTATCAAAACTTTCAATATTTGTTTTTTTTTTTGTGGCTTATAAAAAAATAATGGCAAAGAAATATATTTTTTTGTATACGATTTTTTTTTTTATAAATCAATCGAAATTCTTAATTTCATCAATTAAATCGAATATAACTAAATGCATATGAAATAATTTATTTCTTAATGAATACATAAAAAAAAGTCAAGTTTTGTATAAAAAAAAAATATATATATATATATAAGAAATGGCGGCAATTAACATTTTTATAAAGATGAAATTTTTTAAATTTACAACGCCTTTCATCAATCTGTCAAAATTTTAATTAGTTGTTCAGTTTATTAAATGTTTGTAAGAAATTTTTATTGTATGATGAAAAAAATTAAAAATAAGAAATGATTTTATTTTATCAAAAAATAAACAAATGAAAAAGTATGCACACAAATCTTTAATTTCATAATTTTCTACATATTATTAATCAATTTTATTTAAAATTCTTAGAAATTTTTTTAAGTAAAAATTTTATTTTTTTATTGAAAGAAAATAATATTTGATTCCATACTAATATTTGCCTTCTTAAAGAAATTAATTCGTAATTTAAATTTGGAAATTCTTTAAAACAGATTCAATTGCGCAATTTCTATGTGAGCATACAATTTTCACTTGTTTGCGCATACCATTGCATTAGGATTGCTTTTATAAGGATACAATTTTCATATTTCTTATATTATTTGAATTTTATTATGTTATATTTGCCAGGTGTGTGGTTTTATGGTCTTTTTTTTTTAAATATTATAAAACAATTCACAACTTTTGTATTATTTAGAAAATTTCATGACTTCCACAAAAAAAAAAAAAAAAAAAAAAAAAAATTTTTTTTCTTCTTCACTAGTTCGTTTCATATGTTTCTTTCATTTCACATGTTTTTTTGTTTGCCTTTTATTTAGTATTAAATTTAATTATTTTTTTAAAAAGTACTTTTCTTTTGATTTTTGTTTTATTATCGCGTACGCCAAACATGCGTTTTTTTTTAAAATTCATACACAAAAAAAATGCGATGTTTTGTTACACTCTTGCTATTTTGCTGTAAATTATCTAATTTCCTTTTTTGTGTTTTGTTTTTATGATGCATTTATACACAACGTTCATTCATTTAATAATTCACGGATTCACACAAAATTTTCATTAACTTTTTTTTAATTCATTCTCAATTATTCCATTTACAACATACTCTTATTATTTAATAATTATTTATATATAATAATCATTAGTTTCATCATCCGTTTTATTTTTACATTTTTTTTAAATCTTCAATCACTTAACTATTATTTATTATTTTATTAATCAGAGACACTTGGCTTCGTTTCACTTACTCACATTTCCTTCTTCGTTGCTTGAATTATTCAAATTATCATTATTTCCAGCTGCGACAAGAGAATTTGCTACATATAATGCAGGATCAATAACTTTCGGAATTGGTTTAATTTCAGTTCCTAATTCTTTCTCAATACGATGTAAATCAAATCGATCCTCATATGTAATGAGATTGATAGCAATACCTTAAAAAAAAAAAAAGCATTAAATATTTTAGGTTTCAATCGTTTTAATTTCAAGTGTTTCTTTTGGATTTCCAAATTATGACAAAATATAAAAGCACATGCTTTTGACAAATGTTAATGTTAAACCAAAGATCCTATAATAGTAAGATACTTCAAGACCTATTGAGTTCTATTTTTTAAAATGACGATCAGAGTAGCTATCCGGAAAAATTTTTAGAAATTTACCTCTTTGTTTTTTGAGGGGAAATGTTTTTTCAAGGCGTATTTTGCAAGAAGGTATGTTTGGTTTTTTTTTCTAGGTCAGGTAGACATTTTTTTGGGTAGAATTCTTTCATGAACATTTTGAGTTTGTTTTTACTTTTTTATTAGAAACGATATTTTGCGTTTATATGTACCTAAATCCCTTGCAGAAAATATGTAAATAAAATATTGGGTGTATAATATACGTACTGAGGCTTCATTTATTTTTCATTATTTTCTGGTAAATAAAACAATTTTTTTTTTCATTAATTAATTTTCCCTCACAATTTGAGAAATCGAACTATTGGTTTAAAATATTAAGGCGCTGATTGTTGGATACAAAATAATTCGTATCCTTCGCTTTCCACTGGCAATTTTTTCTTAGAAGGACAAGAATCATAAAATCAAGAACTGTTTTCCTATGTTCAAAACAATTATTTATTTTAGCGAACCAATTGGGGTTCGCTTTGTTTGTTTTGGTAATGCATGCGTTAACTATTGTTTCCTTTAAATTAGGTAAATGCAAATAATTTTCAAAAAATTTCTCGAAAATATCAAAGTGAATTTGACATATACTAAAAAACTAATTGGTTGGAGATTGCAAATATTTTAAAAATGCATTGTCACTTGTATAATCTCTATTTAAAATTAGAAATTCAGAAGGCAAAGGTACAATTTCTCCTTGTTTGACCATGTCTATTTTACATGTTTCACGGCCAATTTTTTAAAAATAACTTTAAAAATGACATATCCAATGAAGAATCGTCTAGAATTAGACTCTAAGCTAAAATTTTCAGTCTGCTGATAATTTGCCTTATTTGCAAGTTCTGTCGTATAATTTTCAACTTCCTGCAATAATCTTTCAGCTTGCATTTGTTCCATATTGTGAACAATGTTATCTGCTGGAATAACAATATTATCGTTCCATTCCAATTGAAGATCATCGTCATCTTCACAATTTTTGGAAAAAGAAGAAGTGATAATTTTCATTGCCATTATTCTGGCAACAGAAGTATTAAATTCAAAAATAGACGGATTTCGATTATTTCCCCCTTTTGCTCGAATTTGTGAAAATAAATTTTCAATTGGGTTTTGATTAAAACGAGATGTCAGAAGAAATGATATGGAAGGATCTTCATTGAATAAATCATCACACAGGATAAGAATTGCATTTATAGTTAATATAAGGCCATCGATGCAATAATTTTTTTATTCCGTGGAAGATTTATTTTGCTTAAATAATGCTTCATTTCGTTTAAATAATTCCAAACAACATTATTTTTTCGTAAAGGTGCCTTATACATATTCTTTTCTACTACTAATCTGCTATTTAAACAATCAAACAATTTGTCAATTTTATAAATAAATTGACATGTTGGCGCAGCTTTGGTGTTACCAATAAATTTTTCTAAATTAATACAGGTAGCTATTTATTAGTATTTTTTAGTATATGTCAAATTCACTTTGATATTTTCGAGAAATTTTTTGAAAATTATTTGCATTTACCTAATTTAAAGGAAACAATAGTTAACGCATGCATTACCAAAACAAACAAAGCGAACCCCAATTGGTTCGCTAAAATAAATAATTGTTTTGAACATAGGAAAACAGTTCTTGATTTTATGATTCTTGTCCTTCTAAGAAAAAATTGCCAGTGGAAAGCGAAGGATACGAATTATTTTGTATCCAACAATCAGCGCCTTAATATTTTAAACCAATAGTTCGATTTCTCAAATTGTGAGGGAAAATTAATTAATGAAAAAAAAAATTGTTTTATTTACCAGAAAATAATGAAAAATAAATGAAGCCTCAGTACGTATATTATACACCCAATATTTTATTTACATATTTTCTGCAAGGGATTTAGGTACATATAAACGCAAAATATCGTTTCTAATAAAAAAGTAAAAACAAACTCAAAATGTTCATGAAAGAATTCTACCCAAAAAAATGTCTACCTGACCTAGAAAAAAAAACCAAACATACCTTCTTGCAAAATACGCCTTGAAAAAACATTTCCCCTCAAAAAACAAAGAGGTAAATTTCTAAAAATTTTTCCGGATAGCTACTCTGATCGTCATTTTAAAAAATAGAACTCAATAGGTCTTGAAGTATCTTACTATTATAGGATCTTTGGTTAAACATTTAGTAACTGAAAATCGGTGTATAGCCGATGCCCTATGGCAGAAATGGGACAAACAAAATAGTCTGCACTTGTTGGAAAAAGAACCAATAACTGATGAATAAAAAAATATATATATATATATCGTAGTGGCCAGATAAAAGTTAACACCATTAAAATTAGTAATATAGTCTGAAAAACAGCACCTAGAATTATATGTATTTATTTTTTGTGCTTAAGTAAGCAACAATTGAGAAACTAGATTACTTTGAGATACAATGGCAACACTGTTACTTCGTCATCTACTTCCGTTAACTAATTATAATATTGTTCATTCTCAATTTCAAAGTTCATGCGGTTAGGATGCGTCAATTAAGTGAAGAAAAAAAGTGGGTTGTTGTTGCTTTGCATAAAGAAGGGCTATCAACTCGCCAAATTTCAATTCGTGTGGGCTGTAGCCATGTGACAATTTCAAAAATCAGAGATGCAAACCAAGACTTTTTTACAGTTGGTTCGGTTTTGGTTTAAGCATTAACCCTATTTTTGGTTTTTGGTTTGGTTTTGGTTTCTAAATATTTCAAAATTTGGTTTTGGTTTGGTTCTGGTTTAAAGACTACATAATTTTTGTTTTTGGTTTTGGTTTGGTTTTGGTTTTGGTTCAGAACAAATATGTCTTTTTTCTTAGTTGTTGTGACAGAAATGAAGGAAGCCAATGTAGATTTGCTTGACAAAATTTTTTCAGCTGTTTTATTTGTTATTACGTCGTAGGATTCAGAGTGCTTTTGTTAAGATGCCGCATTAAATTTTCTGCGTGATAATTTGTCATAACAATACTGCACTAATTGCACTTACTGCTATTTGTTATTGAATCACAAACAAATTTTTTAAAAACCGGGTATTTTCTATCATTTTTTTCTTTTGGGTAATACTAAAAAAATTATTATTAAACTCAAAAATATACAGACTTGCTTACATTTGTCATTTAGATATGAATTTTATATCTTTTAATTTTAAGTATATTCTTCCTTCTTGTGTTTGTTTCTGTTTTTATTTTAATTATGATTTCACTAAATGAAAAACTATGTCGTGTTTGATTACTCGTTAAAAACAAATTTGAAAACTGCAAACTGTTGAATGTTGATTAACCATCGTTTTTATAAGAAAATGTAGTAGACTTTTTTAGTTTTTTTTAAAAGGAAAATGTAAATTATAGGACAATTTTTTCTGTTGAACCGAACCAAAAACTAATAGAAAAATTTCGGTTTATGGTTCGGTTCAAGTATTAATTTTAAAAGTGGTTTGGTTTTGGTTTTGGTTTTTGTTCGGAAAATTTCGATGGTTCAGTGGTTTTGGTTCGGTTCAAAGTGGTTCAAAGAAACTGGTTTCCATCTCTGTCAAAAATAATTAAAAAAAATAGAATTTTTGGTACTACAAAACGAAAATCAGGTACAGGGAAAAGAAACAAATGTACCACGGAGCGTGAGGATCGCCTTCTCACAAATATTTGCCTCAAGGATAGGACGAAAACATCGCGTAAGATTAAGTTCGAGTTCCTTGAAAGAACAATCAAAAGAATTAGCAATCGAACGGTCAGGAGAAGGCTCCAAAATATTGGATTACCGGCAAGACGACCTCGTAAAAAACCGGCACTAACCACTAAAATGCGGTTACCGAGGCTTGAGTTCGCTAAAGCCCATAGAAATTGGACTGTGGATGAGTGGAAATGTGTCATGTTCACAGACGAGTCAAAGTGCAACATGAATCAGTCTGATGGTGTGCGGTATGTACGGCGTAGAACTGGTGAAGAATTTATGGATGATTGTGTGGTTACAAGACATAAATTTCCCGTAAGTTTCATGATATGGGGATGTCTTAGCTTCTATGGAGTTGGTGATTTGGCTTTCTGCTCTGGTTCCATGAACTCTCAGAGTTATGTGAAAGTAATTAGTGACCACCTGATTCCATGTATGGATAGGCTATTTCCGGTCATAGTCGACCACATTTTTCAAGATTATTCTGCGCCCTGTCATCGATCTAGAAAGGTAAGTCACTTTTGTTTTAGAGAGGTCTAAGAATTCAAATCTGCCATCATCGATTCCTGGAAAAAGGATATTTCCTTGGAATACTGCCAAAAATTAATATCGTCAATGCCAAGACGAATAGAGGCCGTAATTAAGGCTAGAGGAGGACATAAAAAATATTAATATTCTATTTTATGTTTTTTTGTTATGTCCTTAAAGTTTTTATTATGTTTTATTATGTTTTTTATTCTCTTTTTTTCAAAATCATTTTCGATATAATTTTTTTTTGTTTTGTACTTTTATTAGTAATTTTGAATTTGTCTACTTTATTTGTTATTAATTAGTTATGAAGACAATAATATGATTAAAAATGGTTTGCAATAAAATATATTATAGTTTTATGTACTTCTGAATAAAAAAAGTGCTCTACCTTGGTTTATGGGATTAACCATCAATTTCCGCACTGTTAACTTTTATCTGGCCACAACGGTATATGTTTTTTTTTTTTTTGTGTAGTTCAACTATAAGGCTTATGTAAAGAAAGAACTAAGCCATAATAATAAAAGAGAAAATGCAGAAACAGTTTTTCATATTTGGGAGAAACTTGAATAAACGGCCATGGAGCAATGCGTTTCTGATACTTCACAAACACAATGTTATAATGTTAGACGAAATTTCCAATGTCCATATTCAAGTTAATGAATCTCAATCTGGACCTAGCAGTGATCACGTAGAAATATCAGGTTTAGATACTTCAATGTTATCAATTGATGGTGCATTAAAAATAGAACCCACCCCTCTAAAGTGTTCTACACCTGCCGAAACTTAATTAACCTTCAATTAAGAAACCAAAAAGAGTTTCAAGAAACCATTTCTATGAAGTTTACTAAACAGCAACAAAAAATTCAAGAAATTCGTGAGAAAAGAAAAAAAAGTACTAGGTTGGGTGAAAAGTAACCTCCTTGGGAGGCCGTTTTGCAGCGATTTCGGCCTTCAATCGCTCCAATAATGCACAGTAATACTCGCTGTTGATGGTTTTTCCTTTTTCGAGGAAGTCCACGAAGAGTATGCCATGACAATCCCAGAAAACCGACGCCATAACCTTTCCGACCCATCGAGCGTCGTGCCGGCTTCAGTCCATTGCCGGGCACTGATTCTGTTCTCTGGTGTGTAATAGTGGATCCAGGTTTCATCAACAGTTACCAATCGACGCATCAGCAAGTCCAAACACTCTTTCGAAGTGCTCTCGCGTTCGTGTTTTTGGTCAGGAGTGAGCATGCGCGGCACCCAGCGGCAGGATAACTTTTTCATATGCAGAATATTGCCCAAAATATGGCGTGTGCGCTCAGTACTAATCGTTGTGGTATTTGCTAGCTCGCGCACCTTCACTTTCCGGTCAGCCAACACCATTTCATGTATTTTTTTGACATTGTCCTCTGTAACCGCATCGGAGGGCCTGCCGCTGCAGACTTGATCGGTAGTGGAGTTGCGGCCACCACGAAACTCTCAAAACCAATATTTGACGGTGTAATCTGACGGAGCATTAGCCCCATAATATTTATCGAACTTTTCTTTTGTTTCCTTCGCCGTTTTGCCTCTCAAAAAATAATTTTTTATGAGAGAACGAAAATCGTTTTTGTCCATACTCAACATGATGCCAAACACGTCAACAACAATCGGCTGTCAAAACAAAACTAAAGACAGTATCGCACTGAAATTTGGCATGTCTGCCTAAATATGAACGGACTTCAAGGCACCATAACCTTTTTTGCAATAGCAGCGCATTCTGGCTGTCAAGGAGATTACTTTTCACCCCACCTAGTATGTAGGGCAATAATGTAACGAATCCATGGTAAACTCTGATAATTTATTAAAAATAAAAAAAATATTCAAAAAACAACAGAAAATATTTGAAATCGCCTACTTTTGGCAGTTTCGAAATTCGTTCGAAATTTTAGTTCATATGGAAACCTTTAGATACAATCCGCCGCAGTTTAGAAGAGCTATGAAAATTCCATCGGAATGGATTTGTCTGACGAAATATAATTCCGTTTAGAATCTACCAGAATATTTCAAGGTTTCACCTTCATAACTTTCTTTCCCCTTTTCAGAATTTCCTATAATTTACAGGTAAGCTAGAACCCAATGGCATAATCTGCAAATTTTCTTCAAATCGGTTCATTAGTTTATCAAGAACATAAAAAAAATCGATGAACAGGTTTATTTTCTCCCAGAAATATTTCTTTCTCCACTATTTTTGGACCGATTTTACTGAAATTTAGCATGGTATCGCCATTCTATATAGTTAATGAACGGACGGACGGACTGACATTCATAAATCGGTATAACTTTTGATTCCCTACACAACCATACCCTTGAAACTTGTCTATGACGATTATTTATTTCGATGCGTTACACACTGAGAGCATAAAGATATTCAAAACATTGCAAATGTTAAGGCATAAATGAAAAAAAACACCACAATTTGATATAGAGCTGAATTAAAATTTATGCCATGTGCAAATAATAACTAGTGACGTTAGCTGGCATAAATTGGGATCAGACACACTATGGCCTAACATAAGCAAAAATTGGCTCACATTCAAAACAGAATTACCAGCCTCAGAAAACATAAGAAAACCCCGATGGATAGAATACGAAAAGGGTAAAGGAAGTTTGTGAGCTGGATGGGTTTTGCGACGCATTAGAGAAAGCATATACAGCAGCTGTTTACATACGAACATTAAACGATAGTGGCAATATCTCTTAACAGCCAAATCAAGGGTAGCGCCAATAAGTAAGAGACTTTCACTAAGCCGTTAAACCAGTGGCATCATGGCATCAAATCAAAGGAAAACCCGGTAGATGTGGCATCGCGAAGAATTAATACAAAGGTATTAATAAAGTGTGAAGAATGGTGGATAGGACCATCATTTTTGAGAGAACTATGGTTATGCATACCTCAAATAGAAGATACAGTAACAGATCTTGAAGCCCGGAAAATTTCAGTAAATATGACATTTACTGCAGACGATAGCATAATGGCAGGATTATTAGAAAAGTATTTAACTCTGCGCAAATTATTCAGAATAATTGCTAATTGTGTTCGATTATGTAACAATGCAAAAAATGCGATAATTTGGACAAGTAACGAGCAAAGATATTCAAGAAGCAACTAGTCGATTAATACAAGCAGTGTAAAATAAAGAATTTCCTAAAAACATCCGTAGTCCACAACGCAACAAGAGACTGAAATCTGACAGCAAACTGTTATCATTAAATCCATTTCTGGACACAGAAGGAATTATACGTGTTGGTTTAAAGTTACAAAATGCGGACATCAGCTACAATGAAAAGTATCCCATAATACTACCCAGGAGAAACAGATTAACCCAGGTAATAATCGAAGAAGCTCACAAGTCTACCATGCATGGGGGAGTTCAGCTAACACTAGACAAACTAGACAACAATATTGGATCATCAATAGACATAGCTCTGTTACCTGTTTCCGGCATAAAGCACAAACAGGAAACCAGTTAATGGGAGATCTTCCAAAACATCGAACAACAGTGGCAAGGCCATTCACCAACAGTGGCGTAGACTATGCAGGACCCCTAAATATGAGAATGTCAAGGGGCAAGGGAGCTAAATCTTTCAAAGGATATACTTGTATAGCAGTATTCCTATGTCCGGATCCTAAGGCCATTCACTTAGAAGCTGTAAGCGACTTAACAGCCGAAGCATTTCTAGCAGCGTTTAAACGCTTTACGGGACGAAGAGGTGCGGTCAACAACTTGTATAGTGACAAGGGTACGAACTTTGTACTAGCAAATAAGATACTTCAAATCAACACGGAAGACTAAGAAAAAATACATGGAGAAACTATCAATGGAAATGACAAATTTGGGAACAACTTCGCACTTCATATCAACATCAGCCCCGCATTTTGGAGGGCTATGGGAGGCAGGCGTGAAATCAGTAAAGCATCACCTAAAACGAACTATCGGCGAAACTATGCAGACATTCGAGGAGATAACCACAATCCTAGTTCAGATTGAAGCATGTCTGAACTCACGACTATTATGCCCCACTTCCACCGATCCCAAAGAATTGGATGTATTAACACATTTCTTAATAGGATCTCCTTTACTAGCTCAACCATCACGGGATAGAACCGTTAGTAATATGCACAGCTTAACAAGAGATGGCAGCTTTTGGATCGATTACAAGATCTTTGGAAAAAATGGTCAATGGAATATTTAACACGACTACAACAGCGACCAAAGTGAACGTAGAAAACTGATAACATTAAAATCGGGGACATAGCATAATTCTCATTAAAGATGAACTACTACCACCGACAAGATGGGTTTTAGGTAGAATTAGGGACATGCATCCAGGTCACGATGGACTGATCAGAGCAGCATCTATAAAAACGAAGAGCAACACACTGAATCGTCCAATAACTAAAATTTGTACTCTACCTACCGTGGATTATGACATCAAAAAACCTCCAGTATCAACCATATTAGTACACACTCATCAAATTGGAGACATACCAGAAAAGAATATGACCAATGAAGCAAATATATCTATTAATAATCGACAAGCTGATGCTCAGAAACTCACCAATAAGGGTAAAAAATAAAACCTAACAGACTATAACAAATTGCTCAACGCAGACTTAAAAAGAGCGAGAATAGCAAGTATTCAAAGAAATCCCAAGAAAATTTGGATTCACCCTGTTTCAAGATATGTACGATAATCTCATTCCACAATCAACACCAATTAAAGAAGGGTCAATACACAGAGATGAAGCTGAGTATACAAACCTACTGAGACACCAGAATCAAGACACCTTAACGAAAATAAGAGCTTCAACGGTTCTAATGACTTCCTTGTTACTGTTTCCTATTCTAACATTCGGACCAATCGAACCTATTGAGGTATTTGAGCACCATCCCGGTATATACTTTGAGGAACTTGGACAAATAAATCTTATAAATAACGACTGGAACATAATGGCATATTATAACCTTCAAGGGTATTGGCTCGAGTAGCTCGGAATAAGGAAATACACTGGCGAACTAGATCGACTCTCGAATATAACCATATTTAGGAAGGATTACTGCATTCCAATACTTGTTCAACTTTAACATCAACTTGTGCAACTGGAAGAAAATAATGACATAATAAATAGAAAAGGCGGACACAACCAACGTCTATTAGGAAAAAGGTCTCCACTTGACTTTATCGGCACCATAGCTAATAAACTTAGACTATCAATACCAGGACAAATAAAAGACGGAGTGCTAAGAATATACAATCTAATAACAGCTTAGGTTAGACTAATGAGATCACGTATTCTATTCAGCATTAGAATACCACTTCTTCAAAACGAGTTCTATCAGCTATTTAAATTAATACCTGTGCCAACTCCCCACAACAACGAATTTATATTTATTGAACCATCCACTGACTTTCTAATAGTAAGTTTGCATCGAGATCGGTTTTACCCTCTGTCACAACTAGAGCTGGATAAATGTAAACACTTAGAAGAGGAAGAGTATCTTTGTAAACATCTTTGCTATTTATAACAGCAAGTCAAATGGCAGTCGTTGCGAAATAGAATTGCATAACCACAAGAAACAACTATCTTCAAGATGTAAGCTCCGTAGAACTAACCCAACAAGATTTTGGATCCAACTTCATAATCCAAATAGTTGGCTATATGCTCAATGAAGAATATACATTCAACATTGTTTCTGGCAACAAGGTGATCGCTAAAACCCTAAAGGTGGATTGGTTACTTAAATTGAGATCTGACTGTGCCATCAAACAGACCTCAATGACGATTAGCGGACACAACTTATACCAAACTCAATTGAAGGCATCATTTATACCAACAATAAATCTCAGTCAACAACTAAAGGAACATCTCAACATACAACCACCACAAATTGCTAACCCAGAACTTTACCTCCGAGACAACATGTACATACCAAGTTTCGTGAAATTGTGACTACTATTGACCGAATTATAAAGGTTTTTCATTTTGCACTCCCGCAACCCCCACCGAGGGGAGACACATTCTATCTTTTCAGTTGGCCTATCCAGAATGTACACACCAAGTTTTAAAGAAATCCGCCCATTATTGAGTGAATTATTGAAGTTTTTTTTTTTTAGCCCTCCACAACCCATATTTTATCTTTTCGGTTGGTCCATTCGAAATGTACGTTCAAAGTTTCATTAAAATCCCACTATTATTATCCGAATTAGGAAAGTTTCTATATTTCCACCACATTTTTTAAAAAAAGTTTTGCGCAATAGTGTTATCAGAAGTGAATTCCATTTTGGTTCCGGCCTTAGTTCACAAACTGTGCAAATCTCATCAAAATTAGACGTGCAGTTTCGGTTTTACCACTAGTGCAAAAATACACTATATTTGGACATAATGTATTTTTAGACAGTGTTGTTGTGGTCGAATATGGCCCAAAAACTAATCAGATCTAAGTTAGGGTCAAATACATAAACTGTGTAAATTTTATAGAAATTGGCCCAGCAATTTAGTCTGACGCGTGCGGACAAAATTTTGTCGTTTTTAGACAAAAAAAGCGTTACCAAATAGTGGTGCCATATATTAATTTAGCCCAGAATCTAACACCATCTGGCATTTGATGCAACACCAAACTGGTGAAAGTTTCATGTAAATCGGACCATCCATTTAGATTTTATTTAGGCAAAGGTTGCATTTGGTATTAATTCTTTTTGTGTTTAAGGCATTATCTGGCAGGGTGGTATTGTGGTGTACCTGTTTTTTAATTTTTATCTAGTAGTTAATTTACTTGTAGTATTATTATTTTTTGTTTTTTCGTTTTTATAATTTTTCTATTACCATTTTGGTTCATATAATTTCTGAATTCAAACGCGATACATTATTAAAGAATTATAATTTTTCTGATTTTATAAAACTTAAATATTAAATGAACATTATAATGATTCAATAATCCAGAATATCTAAATAAATAAATTTTAGAAATATAAATTGCGATTTTGTTTATATATAACAGGTGGGCTGAAAAGTTCATATCGTTTCTATGAGAGGGCGCCACTAGAATTAAATCTATATCATTTTTCGTTAGTACCAACCTTCAAAAGATACGTGTACTAATTTGACAGCTGTCGGACTATTAGTTTGTGAGATATAGCATTTTGAGTGAAGCGACTTTTGTTATTTTGAAGAAAATGGATAAAAAGGAATTTCGTGTGTTAAGGAAACACTGTTTTTTGATGAAAAAAAATGCTGCTGATACCAAAAAGTGGCTTGATGAGTGTTATCCGGACTCTGCGCCAGGCGAAGCAACCATTCGTAAGTGGCTTGTTAAGTTCCGTACAGACCATATGAGCACCGAAGACGATGAACGCAGTGGACGTCCAAAAGAGGCTGTTACGGACGAAAACATCAAAAAAATCCACAAAATAATTTTGGACGACCGTAAAGTGAAGTTGTGAATGTTTGGGTATGCGAAAGCTCTGTGCAAAGTGGGTGCCGCGTGAACTCACAATCGACCAAAAACAACAACGAATTGATGATTCTGAGCAGTGTTTGGAGCTCTTCAATCGTAATAAACCCGATTATTCGCGTCGATATGTGGCAATGGATGAAACATGGCTCCATCATTTCACTCCTGAGCCCAAACGACAGTCAGCCGAGTGGACTGCACGCGATGAACCGAATCCAAAGCGTGGAAAGACGCAAGTCAGCTGGCAAAGTTATGGCGTCTGTATTTTGGGATGCGCATGGAATAATTTTCATTGACTATCTTGAAGAGGGAAAAACCATCAACAGCGACTATTATATAGCGTTATTGGAGCGTTTGAAGGACGAAATCACGGAAAAAAGACTCCATTTGAAGACGAAGAAAGTGTTGTTTCATCAAGACAGTGCACCGTGTCACAAATCAATTAAAACGATGGCAAAATTGCATGAATTGGGCTTCGAATTGCTTCCGCATCCATCGTATTCTCCAGATCTGGCCCCAGCGACTTTTTCCTGATCTCAGACCCCAAAAGAATGCTTGCTGGAAAGAAATTTAGCACAGATGAAGAGGTAATCGGCGCAACTGAGGCATATTTTCAAGCAAAAGACAAATCGTACTACAAAAATGGTATCGAAAAATTGGAAGATCGCTATAATCGGTGTATCACCCTCGATGGCAACTATGTTGAATAAGAAAATCGAGTTTTGTTAAAAAAATTTGTTTTTCTTTAAAACGATACGAACTTTTCAGCCCACTTGGGTATGCATACGTTATACAAAGAATTATTTATTAAAAATATAACTCCACAGTTGTTTCAACGATTATTGGCTTTTGGTGAAGATATAAAATCTGGACTGGCATTCTATAAGGCGACAGGCGGGCGATTATCGCCTGTGACCAATTTGATCAGGAGGAACAAAACATATAGTAAGTAATAACAATTCACCATTCAAAAGTCGATGAATTCTTGAGTGCTGATGAAGACGAGGAAGCAGAATCGAACGATGCGGTGCCAGGTAAAAACAATAATTTGAAAGAAGCAGCTGGTAATGCAAAAAGTTCGAAGATCTGCGCGTACAAATAAACGAATTCCATCAAAAAGACTGATTCAAGTAATGGAAGCAAATAACAAGGAAGTAATTGAACCCAAAAATTACAATCAGGCAATTACATCAAGTGGATTAAAGCAATAGAGAATAAAATGTCTTCACTAAAGGAAAACAAAACATGGAAATTAGTGGCACTACCAGATAATCGTCATGCAATCGGTTGCAAGTGGGTTTATAAAATCAAAACCGCTGTTGGTGAAGTTCAATAGTTTTAGGCACGCTTAGTAGCACAAGGATCCTCACAGAAGTTTGACACAGACTACGATCAGGTGTTGGCTCCAGTAGTAAGACAAGCATTTAGAATCTTACTAGCCATAGCGGGAAAGGAGCAAATGAGGGTTACTCATCTTGATGCGAAAACGGCGATTTTAAACGGTAAGCTGGACGGAAAGATTTATTGTCGATTTATTTGTTTCTTGAGGAGTATACCAAATATGCCTTGAATCAATCTGCAAAAATTTGCAATAAAGCAATTCATAAGGTGTTGGTTGATGCTGGATATATTCAGAGCGAAAATAATCCATATCTTTACGCATTCACGTTCGAAGATAAATTTTGTTACATTTTAATATATATTGACGACTTAATCATAGCTAGCAAACGTTGTTCAAAACCATACAATTTATATTAAACAAGAAAAAATAACCTGTGAATTGTCGTGCTGGCAATACTGTGTTCAATATATGAAATAGGAACTCTGCACCAGTTTAGTTCTTGTTGAACCTTCTAACAATAAACGTTAAAAATTCATATAATAAAAATTGTGTTTTTATGTAGTTAGTCCTAATTTATACATTTTTGGTGCCGAAATCCGGGAACAAGTTATAGTTATGACCACATTAGGAAAACATTTTAAGACTTAAAAAAAAAAAACCTGCAAAATTAAGTGCAACTATTCTGTTGTAAGGAGTTTTTTTCTGGAACTTCAGTAGGTACGAAATTTTACATTCATTATGATAATTACCTTGTGAAAGGTTCAACATCGGTGTTTTACAAAAAATAGAGATCGGGTCAAATATTCTGATGTAGATATTTGGAGGAATTTTCATTTGAGGATATACAATCATTAATGTATTGTAATTGTCACGCAAAGAATTGAAACCTCGAATCATCGATGTCGCCCTTTCCATTTTACATATTATATGCATGCATGTTCCTGTTTCAGCGATCGGTTGATGTTGTTGTCAATGCGCCTTTGTCTAAATCAGCGGTTCCCAGACTTTTTCCAACACGACCCACTTTTTTTTTAAAGTAAATATCGCGACCCAAAAAAAATTAATATTTGTGCATTTAAAAAAAAGTATGATTAATGCTTTATTAAGAATAATGCATTTGATTCAATAATAAAAAAAAATAACGAAACAGAAAAAAACATAAAATTAAAATAAAACTAACAAAATTATTTTACAAAATTAACTTAAATATAATCAGGTAATAACTAGTTGCGGTGGGGCGGCATCTTATTGCACAACAATTCAAAACGAGGCTCAATTTTTGTCAGCACTGGTCGAAGTTTTAACTCAACATTTTCGATTCTATTTCTATACTTATTTTTAATATATATTAATGATGAAAAATCAGCTTGCCGTTTGCTCTTTATTTATGCACGATTTATAACAAATCTATGTGTGTGTTGGTGTAGCCTGTAGCGTATGATTTTGCACTCAGAATTCCGTGTGAAAATCGTTTTACAAATTTCCAAGTTGGAATTAATGCATATTGGGAGGTAATTTGAAAATATAATTTGAGATGATTATAAATATATCAAGTTATAATTTTAGAACATTTTCGCGACCCTATTTTGGGTCGCGGACCACCAGATGGGAACCACTAGTCTTAACACACAAATTCGAATGTGTGTTGCGTTATTTAGAATTTAGAATTATTGTGAATTCACACAGTTGCACTGAATTATTTTTTATGGTCAGGAAAGCCATAAAAATTTTCAGATAAGAAAATACAATATAAATCGATACATATAGCAAGATTCTGATTATTTCGTAAACAATTGAATAATCAGACTGTCAATCGTCCAAACGAATATTTTAAATATTTTTTGTTCGATTCTATCGTCACTTTAATGTAGATTTACATAGGCAATTCAATTGAATTTATCTCAGCAAATAGCATTGAAACCCTCGCTTTTAGTGGCAAATAAAAATGTATTACACTAAACAGAAAATTGTTTCCAAATTACACAGTCAAAAATTTTGTAATAATTCAATGTTTATAAGCATTGGCTCCGATACCTGTCCAAAAAGATTTTCGTGAAGTATTAAGTTGGTTATGAAGAGGACGTCATTGTAGATCAACACACAGTTAGAGATTGATCATATTTATGCATAACAGTGTAAAGCCCTGATGTTTCATGACCATAGCTAGCGATTCATGTGTCTCATGCCATCGTAGGCCGGCGCACAGTTGTCGGTCGAAGTCATATGCAACAGTATAAAACTTTGGTGTGATTCACATATTTTAATACCATCGTAGGCCGACGTACAGTTGTCGGTTGCGGTCATTTATAACAGCCTGACACTTTGGTATTAATTCGTATCTTAATGCTATTTATTTTACATATAATACCCAGTCATATAATCAGGCTAGAGTTTCCTGTCATACAAAAACATAGGAGGAGTGTTAGCTAATGAAACTAATTCATTCCTCGAGAAATAATTCCTTATGATCCCACATAACGAATTCCATTCAGTGTAACCGTATTTAAAGGAAAAGTATTACCCTTTTTTTATGCTAGACATTGAGTACATTGATAAATTTATTTAAGTGTGACTCACCGATCCTGCGAGCAGTAAAACGAAGCACATGCACAGAAATCGAAAATTTTAAAATATTTTAAAGATTGATTTTGTAGGAACTCAAGCGTTGGTCAAACGCCCAATAATATGAAATTCGTTTCTTGAATTATCATTCAGTGATTCAGGATATTCAATATTCAATCATTCCTCGAATTATCATTCAATAACTCGAGAAGATTAAAATGAAGAGCATCCTCAAGTAATCAAAGACTGAATAATTTTTAAGCGATAGAGCTCTGTACTACAAAAACATTTGAACACAATGCCACAGAATTTGACCAATGCTTGAATCCAGGTAGCCATATGTTTTTTGAACTTGACTCGATTTGAGAAATTTATTTCAGATATGTCGGCTGAATCACAACGGTTAAAGCTCATCATCTCAAGGCGAGAGCAAGCTCTGGGTCTTATGCAGCGATTATAAACCCAATCCAAATCAAAATTCGCATCAAAATGAATTGCTGCAATGATTGATATACAACAACTAAAGCTGCAGAGAAAGTGGACTGAATGTCAGGAATGTTTAATAGACATTGCATCAGCAAGAGGTGTAACAATAACAATCCTCAACATAAATGATTTAAAATCGATCGCTGCTTCTAAAATTTACACCAAAATCAAGAAACGGTCGGAATATTCTTGCGTAATTACCTCCCAGCTCGATATCGTCCATTGCCTAAAGCATCTGAGATCATATTAGATAAATTTGATGGCAATTACACCAAGTGGACTACCTGGCGTATTTCGTTTCCAGGCAAGGTAATACACTATCGGTCAAAAGTTTGGGTTCACTTGATACATTTTTTAATTTTACGCAATTTCGTCGGCTACTCATTATATTCTATTGGGTCGTGGATTCGTTTTTCAACAGGATAACGATCCTAAGGACTCTTCCAAATTCTGAGCAGTCAAAGAGAAGCAGAAAGAACTAAAATATATGGAATGGCCTCCTCAGTCACCTGATTGTAACCCTATCGAATTGCTGTGGGATGAATTGGACAGAGAAGTGAGGAAAATGCAACCAACCAATTCAAAACAGCTGTGGGCGTTCCTGCAAACTTGTTGGGATCGACTTTCAACTGAATCATTGCATAAACTCATCGAAAGGATGTCCAGAGTATGCGCTGCTGTATTACGCGCGAAAGGCGGGTAATTTGAAGAATCAAAAAGTTTGGGCTCACCTCATAATTTTCACAAACTATTAACAAAACCAAGGTTTCACTCAATTATTGTTATTTATTAGCATCATTTACGACAAATTTATCATTACGTGAACAAAATATGTCGACTTTTACAAATACTCGGCATTATTTCTTCATATTTTTGATTCTTCACAATACCCGCCTCGCGCGCGTAATACAGCAGCGCATACTCTGGGCATCCTTTCGATGAGTTTATGCAATGATTCCGGACCACCAGATGGGAACCGCTGGTCTAGATTAGCAGAAGCATATGACAATCCATATCAACTTGTCATTGCTCATATCCACATAATTCTAAACTTACCCAAAATGGAACACCCTGACTTACATAAGTATCAAAATATATTGAACGTTTGCGATCAAGAATTGCGCGCGTTAAGACGTTTTGATTACAATGTCGATGGTTGGAGTCCATTGATGGCTGTGCTGATTTTACGCAAACTTGATCGTTCTACTCGGAATCGCTGGGAGATGGACCGTGAGCCGAACCGTCCACCAACATTGCGTGAAGTCACCGATTATATAAAGAAACGGATTCACGCTTTTAACAATTCTAGTTCTGTCAAAGAATGTATCCTAAAAGATTTGGATCTGAACCATCCAAACACCAAACGTTCCGGTCCACCGCCATCAATTGTTCAAGCATTTGAAGCGTCCACGGTCCATCAAATTTTCAACAAACATAAACTTCCAGTTATTGGCAGAGCCTTATTCAAACTAATTTAGGCTCAAGGTTCGGAAACAGGAGAAATCTGACCATTATGCGATTCTGGTTCACAGTTGAATCTCATAACAGAAGATTGCGTACAACGCTGGAAACTCAATCGCAAACCATTAAAAGTTTCAATCTTAGGAGTAGGCTTCAGCTCTCAATTCACGTCATCTGGGTTCATTGATGCACTCATGACTAATCGATTAGGTTCGGCGACACCGATTCCCATTCGTTTCTTGGTTGTCTCAAAAATATCGAGCCACAATCCTCAAAAACACTTTAAACGTCCATCATCAATTAAATTGGACGGACAGGTGTTGTCGGATCCTACATTCAACTATCCTGGTCGTATAGATGCATTAATAGGAATCAGCACATGGGTATCAATTATCGAAAAAGGCATGATAAAATGTTTCGACAAAGACTACTGTTTCATTGTCCAACAATCACAACTTGGTTGGGTCATCTCAGGATATACAAGTCAATCTGAAACTGTCAAACCAATGTCGTTTCATATCGCATGAAGCGATTGGAATTTAGATGTTTAGATTGTAACGATTTTGGAATATCGATGACAATGATCAAAACAGAGCGTTCAGCAGATGAACAACGAGCCGAAGACATTTTTGTAAATACTCGTTCAAGAGATCAATTCCGTCGTTATATTGTCACGATTACATTTCGCGCAAATGTCACTCCACTGGGGCATTCTCGTAATACAGCCTTCAATCGATTTATTGGATTGGAAAACAACTGAATAAACCTGGTAACGAACATTTGGGTAAAGCATACAGGAAATTTATGGACGATTATATTAGCACTGGCCACTTAATTCGAGCCTCTCCAGCTCCCAGGGATCTCCAAGCAAATCTTATTATATTCCTCACCATATGATTACTAAGAAAAAATTCAAAGTAGTATTTTATGCCTCCTGCATAGCCTCTTCTGGAGTATCATTGAATGACCTTCAGCTACCATGTGAAAAGTTTCAACCAGATTTGTTCGACATAATGCTGTTATTTCGCACATATCGATATGAATTAACCGGTGACATTGTCAAAATGTATCGGTAAGTGAAAATCCATCCGGATCAATACAATTTTCAACGCAGAAAAGTCCGAGCCCATTGGTGAATACTTTATAACTAGTCATTTGGGGTTTCACATCAACTTCATTAGCAAATGTTAGACTTGTTTCGTTGTGGCGGTTTTGAGTTGTCTAAGTGGGCTTCTAACAACTCTGAAATGTCAATAAAAATTCGATCAAAAAGACACGGAATTGGTTTATCAAGATGAATCAGGTGTTCTCGGTATGGTTTGGAACTCAAGAACCGATAATTTTGACTTGAAGAGATCAAGGATTTTGAGATTGAAAAAGGCATAAAGTTAACCAAACGTCAACTTATTAGTCGTATTGCTTAAGTATACGACCCAACTGGGTTGTTCAGCCCTATTTTTGTCATTGGTAAAATCATTATTCGAGAAATTTGGAAATTACATTTGGAATGGGATGAAAACATTCCTGAACACATCATCAACCAATTTCGCGAATTCCAACGCAACGTTAACAAACTGCTGACCATTCCAGTCCCTCGTTTGTTAGTAACTTCCCGACTGGCTTAAATCGAATTTCATTTATTTTCTGATGCATCTGAACAGGCATATGGAGCCTGCGCATATATTCGTTCAATATATGTTGATCAAACGACCGTCCGATTAGTCACATCCAAAAATAAATCTGATCAAGAAACAGATCATTCCTCGCCTTGAGTTGATGGGTGCTGTTATGAGCGCCAGACTAGCTGAACTAGTTGTCAGAGCATGTAAATTGGGAAATGTTAAATCTCATTTTTGGACTGACTCAACTATCGTTCTTCATTGGCTTCGTAGTGAGATCGCATCCTCGAAGCCTTTCGTTGCCAACCGAGTTTGAGAAATCTTGAGGAGCGCTGAAGTCAACCAATGTCATCATCCTGGTATGCAGAATCCTGCTGATTTGGTGTCTCGTGGATGTACAGCCGATCAATTACAATCCTCAGGAATTTGGTGGAGTGGTCCAGAGTCGCTTACATCATCATCAGGAAACTGGCCAAAAGTTTCTAAAGCAACATTGTCCAAAGAAGACATGGAAGCCGATCAAAATAACTAAAGGTCAAAACTAAGGTCAATAAGATTGTCGCGCAGATAAATCAGATTAAGTGGCTCCCCTTCTCAGTTTATAGTGAGAATGGGCCAGTCAATCGATGCAAGAGCATCGACACTCAATAAGCTAGTTCGTGTCACTGCGTTTTCGTTTCGATTCATCAATAATTGTAGAATTAGATGCACTGGACGCTCGAAACATTTGTAAGGTTTCAGCGATGTTCCGGCTCTGGCGACAGAGAGCCGAGATCATGAATTAAAGTATTGGGTCAAGCAGTCGCAAACTATATCATTTTTTGCCGAGGGGAGGCCCTTCAGGAAATGCTCAACAATTTATGGGTTCGCTCCCAGCGAGTCGATCCTACCCGGCGTTGCCGTTTTGCGTTCAGGTGTTGACTTCGCAGGCCCATTCGAAGTCCGAAGAACAACAGCGCCATTAATGACTTTAAGAAACGTCAACCGAGCTTCCAAAAATTCAACCGAAGCACAAACAATCAAATGTTGGGTGGTCGTCTTCGCATGTTTAGTTACTCGGGCCATTCACCTCGACATTACATATGGCCTCTCGATCGAGGCATTCTTGGAGGCGCTCGCAAGATTCATCAGTCGTCGTGGTCAATGCAAAGAATTGTTAAGTGACAACGGCACGAATTTTGTTGGATCCAACAAGGAACTTCAATGTGTGAAGAATGAATGGTCAAACCAGCTACCAGATCATCAATTATCGAGTACCTCAATGTATTTGGTAGTATTTACTGTACCATCTAAACCAGTGATTCCCAAAGTGGTCTATATCGACCCCCAAGGATCGGCGATGACCTGCAAGGGGTCCATGTCAGCGAAAAAAAATTTGGGGGTCTATGAAACGAAAATGGGGGTCAACATTAGTGAATCTCATATAAGACGTGACAATAATTTTTGCATTCCATGAATGGAATAATCTCCATACACAGATAGTACCTATTTACTTACATAATTCTACCTTATAATATAAAGACATAACCATCTACAAATTATATCTTTCAAAGGGCTGAAAGTGAGTATACCACCCCCCACCCCTCCTTATTTCAAGCAGAAAAAAATTGATACGGAAAATATTTTGGATAATGGACCGTATAATTGTCAATATATTATTGTAAACAATTTGTGCTGTTCATATACAACGTTGCATAGTACTATATCTTACATTATATTTATGATCGCAGTATACCAGCTGTCAAAAATACATTTGAAGTTGATGAATTTGCAAAAAATCAATATCAGGTAAGCAGGGGGTCTACCCAAAATCGAAAAACATGGCAAGTGGTCCACGAGACAAAAAAGTTTGGGAACCTCTGGTCTAAACATTCCAATTTGCCTAAGTCGTCATCTGCAAAGCATCCCCAGAAATGTTTACTATCCACAATTCAAAGCCTTTTTGCGGCAAACGAAGAATACATTTTCCAACAAGACCACGCACTTTGCCAAACTGCAAAAAAAAGTAAGTATCCAACTATTGCTTAAATATTTTGCAAATTTAATCCATTTTTGATCTTTTCAAATTTTTCTAAAATATCTACAAAAAAAAAAAAAAAAAATGTCTACCTCAGATGAGACAATACTTTATAGACAACGGAATTTTGAAGTAGGATTTGCCGGAAACAGCCCGGATCTTAATCCAATAGAAAGCTTTGGCAACAGGTTAAGGTTAAAATTGCAAAGGCACGACCTTCCTAAAGAAAAATTTAAGGAGGTAGTTAAAAATGTATGGGAAACTGAAATTTCCGCTGATTATTTGAACACGTTGATAGAATCAATGCCAGAAAGATTGAAAGCTGTAATAAGGGCAAAAGGAGGGCACATACATTTTTTTAAAATCAATGTTAAATATGAGGAAATGCTTTTTTTTAAAAAAAAAGATCCTGGTTTGAATTGTTTTTGTCATGTGGTAAGAATTCAAAAAATACACAAGAAATCGACTAATTTCCGTTTAGCGGGTAAAAAGTACTCCGTCACAATTTTTTATTTTTATTATTACTTAAATTACACATAACTCGAAAATGATGTCAGAATAACAAATCTATCATATTTTACGGTAAAGCTCAAAAAACACAACCTTCTAACAATAAACGTTAAAAATTCATATAATAAAAAATTGTTTTTATGTAGTTAGTCCAAATTTATACAAACGTTTTTTCACAGAACACGAAATTGATAATAAAATTCAATAATTTGTAAGCGCTGTTTGTTTGTAAGTCTATCCATGATGAAATGGCAATGCTAACTGAGCATATTTGACTTTGACACATGTCACGAATCACGGGCAACACTGAAAAACCAAACGCCTAAAAAACCAGGAATGGAATTTTGTATTTCGATTTGACCCAATTGGATCGTATATACGACTCGACCAACCAATTTGGTATCGCCTAAAATTGGATCGAAAATATTTTACACTGTGATCTTATAAAATTCATTCGATCAGTGTTGAGTTGTCGAAAACATGTTTTTTTTTATGTTTATTGTCATATTTTTAATTTCTTTAATGCAAAAACCCAAGTACAAGAAATTTAACAATTATTTCCTTAAATTTTTACTAAAGTATTGTAGTTTTCACAAAAAAAAAGAAAATAAAATATTTTTTTAAAAAATTTTTTTTTCACTTGAGTTCATTTAAAAAAATCCCAAGCTTGCAAAAGTTAACTTGAAAGTATTGAATTTAAAAGAATTATCAAGATTTTCATGAAATTACAACCAAATAAAATGCTCTAAGAGCGAAGTGAAAATTATCATTATAACAAAATATAAAAAACGTCCACCAAATTTAGGACCGAAGACACTTGAAGATATTTTGTTTCACTGAGACCAACAATTTCAATATTTATTATTAAATATTAATTTAAAAATAATTCAAAACTAAAAACAAATTTAAAACAAACATTTTAAATTAATGTTTTCAAAAAAAAAACTATCAGCTGTCAAAATTTCATCGGGCAATTTGAAAATTTATACCATTTGCGTGGAATTCTCAAAGGCCACACTAATTTACGATACGATAATTTTACAGGATGCCAAAAAGAATTCAGATCGAATATTAAATCAAATCGAAAATTCAGTTGGATCGAAATACAAAATACCATTCCAGATCGAATACTAAATCGAATCGAAAATTCAGTTGGATCGAAATACAAAATTCCATTCCAGTTAGTACCTACCAGAGATGCAAACCAAGACTTTTTTACAGTTGGTTCGGTTTTGGTTTAAGCATAAACCTTCTTTTTGGTTTTTGTTTTGGTTTTGGTTTCTAAATATTTCAAAATTTGGTTTTGGTTTGGTTCTGGTTTAAAGACTGCATAATTTTTGGTTTTGGTTTTGGTTTGGTTTTGGTTTTGGTTCAAAACAAATATGTCTTTTTTCTTAGTTGTTGTGACAGAAACGAAGGAAGCCAATGAAAATTTGCTTGGCAATTTTTTTTCAGCTGTTTTATTTGTTCGCTTCGTGTCAATCATGTCGTAGGAACCGGAGTGCTTTTTTTAAAGATGCCGTATTAAATTTGCTGGGTGATTATTTGTCATAACAATACAGCATTCATTGTACTTACTGCTATTTGTTATTGAATCACAAACAAATTTTTTAAAAACCGGGTATTTTTTATATTTGTTACCTGACATTTTCTTCATCATCAAAATTATACAAACTTGCTTACATTTGTCATTTAGATATGAATTTTATATCTTTTAATTTTAAGTATATTCTTCCTTCTTGTGTTTGTTTCTGTTTATATTTTAATTATGATTTCACTAAATGAAAAACTATGTCATGTTTGATTACTCGTTAAAAGGAAATTTGAAAACTGACAAACTGTTGTATGTTGATTAACCATCGTTTTTATAAGAAAATGTAGTAGACTTTTTCAGTTTTTTTAAAAGGAAAATGTAAATTATAGGACAATTTTTTCTGTTGAACCGATCCATAAACCAATAGAAAAATTTCGGTTTATGGTTCGGTTCTAGTATTAATTTTAAAACTGGTTTGGTTTTGGTTCGGTTCGACCGAATCATTTTAAAAGTGGTTTGGTTTTGGTTTTGGTTTTTGTTCGGAAAATTTCGATGGTTCAGTGGTTTTGGTTCGGTTCAAAGTGGTTCAAAGAAACCGGTTTGCATCTCTGGTACCTACATTTGTAAACTCGTCATAATTTTTGATTTGGCTGATTCGTAAAAATTGATCATCAATAGCAATGAAAAATATAGACAGTTAATTGAGTGTTTTTTACTGTATGTTTCAGTTAACACTAGATATAGAACACTATATACATATATAGACCAGATATAGCAGCAAGTATATCAATTTTGGCACAGAGGGTCACATAACCTACACTAGATTAGAATGAGCTCAGAACGTTGGCAAATATTTAAATGGCACTGCAGATTTATCATTATTACTTGGCAGTGTTAAAAGCGAATTTAGACTCGTTGGTTACGCAGATGCTAATTGGCGGAAAATCGAGTTGATCGAAAATCCAATAGTGGATACGTCTTCAAATTATTAGACAGTGTTGTCAGTTGGAGTTGCAAGAAACAAGCATGCGTGACTCTTTCATCGACGGAAGCTGAGTTTATTGCTCTATCAGACGCGCAAAGAAGTACTATGAATTCAACGCATATTGAAGGATTTTAATCAACAAGTGAATGAACCAACCACATTATTTGAAGATAACCAAAATTGTTTGAATCTTATTGAGGAACAATTTTTTGGCCGATCGAAACATACCGACATCCAATATCATTTTGTAAAAGATTACGTCGATAAACAAATGGTTAAATGTGTTTATTGCCCAATAGAAATTATGATTTCAGATTTGCTGAATAATAATTGTCAGCTGATCGTATCAACTTATTAAAAGAAGAGTGCGTAGTGAAGAAATTTGAATAAGGAGGAGTATTAAACACTTAGTTTGTGTATTCAAATTATTCAATAACAAAGGAACTCCTATTATAGAAAAACAAAAATAGAATCAATGTTCTTTTTTGTTCCTTTTTTCTCAGTCAATCTATTGCAACTCAGACTTAATTATTTTCAATAAATCTAATTATTACTTAATATAATTATATTCTCTTTATAATATATATAATATACCAGAATCCCATTAACATTCTACAATGCTTGGCTCTTCCCATTATAATTGAGTCTTAAGGCGTCGGGGAAAAGAGAAAAGTCGTTAATTTCTGGGAGAAAGTTGCTGACGACTTTAATGCAATGAATCCTCCTAAAAAAACTGCATTGATTGGAAAAAGGATCAATAATTGATGAATAAAAAATATATATGAATAATTTTTTTTTTTTTTTTTTGATTCGACTACTAGGCTTATGTAAAGAAAAAATTAAGCCATAACAAAAGTTAAAATGCAGCAACAGGTGTTGGGGGGAATACCTACCAACTGCATACAGTATAAACAACCAAAATACTGAAAACAATCAAATTTAAACGTTCACTGAAAAACTGGCCACAAATGTCAAAAAATTACAATATACGTCTAAATGTTATGTATATATTATGTATATACAGAGAACTATTTCAAAGAGCATAAATTTTTCTTCGGAGACAGAAAAACTGATGCGGGAAACAGAATGACGGATTCACGTTTTCGGTTTTCAGTTTGTATTAAAAATAGTCCGTCGTGGAACCTTCGCGTTCTGTGTACACTAATTGAAAACGTAGATATGTTTAAAATTAAAATGCGTCGTGAATCAGTCATTTTGCTTAGAAATTCAAAGTCTCTCGCCCAAAAAGTCTCTTTTCTTGTACTTCACTTTTGCTTTTTAACTTTAAGAAACAGAAGTCGCAAAAACGCAATTTATTTTTAAGGGTTGTCACACGAAAAGTTTTCTCACAAGGATAATTTTCAAACTTATTTTAAAGTGTGCGTTAAAATAAGAGCCTTTATAAAAATAATAAACTAATCTCTGAGCCACACGGACATTACATGTACAGTCCATGTACATCAAAAATACTATACTTTTCATTTCTGAAGCACAGAAGTAAATATACACATAGCAGTGGCATGCACCCATGTACGTTCAATTTCATAATTTTTTGGAGAACATTGCTATTTCATGAATAATTATTTTTCAAGATATTTTCATTGTTCTTTTTGTTCTAGTTAAATCGTTGTATCATTCGGTATTTTTCTATACAAAAAAAAAAACTATATCAGAAAACCGATAGAACAGTGTACACCACGACTTACATCGGTAAGGAAATACGGCTACTAATTTGAATCTCAAACAACTTTGATTAAATCAAAAAAAAAAATGTTTTAAGAAAGTATGCATTTATATACTTTCCGTAATTTTCTACTAGTTTTCTAACGCTTTGAAAAATACGTTAATTATATTTGAAATGTGCTAACATAATTAACCTTTCCTTAAACATAGTATTTATGTATACTTAAATATAAATAATAGATATTATACAAAACTTACCCAAATGTCCAAAACGCCCTGAACGGCCAATACGATGCAAGTAAGTTTCAGCCATACGTGGAAAATCGAAATTTATTACAACATTCACAGCCTGTACATCAATACCACGTGTAAATAAATCCGAGCATACAAGATTTCTGCATAATCCCTGTCGAAAATCATGAAAAACACGATTTCTGTGCGCTTGCGCCATTTTAGCATGTATATAATAGCAACAATAGCCGAGCTCTGTGATTTTTTTTGCTAACAACTCAACACGTTGCGTTGAATTACAAAATATAATTGATTGATTGATTTGTAATTTAGAGAATAATGTATTCAAGCAGTGAACCTTTTGTCGTTCTTGAACAAACGCATAATATTGTGTAACACCTTTGAGTGTTAATTCTTCCATTAAATTTATTTCATATGGTTCACGTAAATGTTTTTCCATAAAATTTTTAACACTGAGCGGGAATGTTGCCGAAAATAATAATATTTGTGGATCTTTCGGCAGTTTCATAATAACATGGTCCAACATGCCCTTAAAGTCTTGGGATAGTAATTTATCAGCCTCGTCCAAAACGAGGATTTTACATTGTGACATTTCAGTCACCTTTTTATCCATTAAATCTAGGATACGACCTGGGGTGGCAATGATTAATTGTACTGAAATGAAGAGAATTTTAAAAGTTAACCAAAATGATTTAATTTTATTAAACAAAATCTCAAAATAATAAATTTTCAGAACGGATTTTGTCATTTAACAGTCAAATGATGGGGAATCCGAAATATTCTCATCATTGTTTCCACTTATTAATTTAAAAATGATTATATTTACGCACCCTTTTGATAAATTCGCATGATATCATCTTTTAGATTGGTACCGCCAGTTGTAACCATAACCCTAATATCCAAATGCTTCGCTAGTTCAATGCAAATTTGGGAAGTTTGAAGAGCTAACTCCCTCGTTGGAACAATAACAAGAGCTTGAATAACATCTCGACTTGGATCTATTTGTTCCAGTACAGGAATACAGTATGCGCCAGTTTTGCCAGTACCATTTTTAGCCCGCGCAAGAATATCTTTACCACTCAATGCAATTGGTATTGCTGCTTCTTGAATTGGTGATGGCTTCTCCCATCCTTTCTCAAAAATACCCATTAATAGTTCACGTTTTAAACAGAATTCTTCAAATTCATTTCCTCTTGTGTCAGTTACATCCTAAACACAAAAAAAGCGATAAAAATATTCATATTAAAGTATTACAGATGATTGTTCTTAAAACAAGTATTTAATTAAATAATCGGTAATCACACATTTTGCTTTTAATTTACATCAATTCTCTAACCCCGTAGACTGCGATTTTCGTCGTTACCCTTCGTCTATATTCTCAACGTATATACAATAGATTTAGGGCTCAAATTTAAAAAACGGATGTAAAAACGATTAGCATATATACGTGAGAGGAAAAAATTAAGTAAGTAAATTCGGAGGTTCGAATTTTTATTTATTTTTTTCACAAATTTTCGTTAATATGAAAAAAAAAAAACTTAAAAAAAAACCATAAATTAAAGAAAACCATAAACAAACCAAACCCATTCTTTAAAGCAATAACAAAATATTAAATTTCTCTCTATTTTTTTTCCTCCCAAAATCAAATCCGAAAGTGTACGCAATTTAAAACCCCGGTTGGAACTTTCAATTTTGTTAGATTTTAGAATCCTCCGAAATCTTTATTCTGTGTATATACGGGTTTCGTACTGTTATATACTAAATAATTATTTAAATCTCTTTAGAATTTAAATAAATTTGTAATCAGATATGTATAAATATAATAAATGTAATAAAATATAACATACATTCCTTTCAATATTTAAGTTCGCACAAACATACATACAAAAGAGTTGGACTATAAAATAGCAATTTTGGTCATTGTCGCTGCGTAACAATCCCTATCGATACAATCGCAGGATAAGGCAGTTAGTCACATATTTACTTACACTAGTCTTAGGTCTATTATCCTTTGGCGGGATTTTTAGTTTCGATTTCCAACCCATGTCATCATTCAGAGCTGTAGCAATAGTTTTATCATTGTTGGCCAAACTAAAAATAAAATAGAAAATTGTAACATGAACTTCTACTAATATGATATGAATTTGCAAACCTTTTCGGGGTGCCATGGTTATTGAGATGATTGGCAGTATTTAAATTTTCTGTCATCATATTGAAATTATCTTAATTTAATTTTTGTTACAGATTAATTTTTAACTAATTATTTGTTTTAAAACTTCTTTCAGTTTATTATCATAAAAAAATTGTTATTTTTACAATTACACTTTGATTTCTTTTTGATATTTTATTTTGTTTCTAATTCTGGTTGGTACTTTCTTATTAATTAAATTTCAATAAAAATTTGCTTTCTTTTTATATAAATATTTTTATTCTCCACGTATTCTCAATAGTTTTCTTAAGTTCCAACAAACCAAATAGAATTAAAAAAAAAAAAAAAGTTATAATTTATATTTAAAAAAAAAACAATATTATTTTAAATAAATTTTACTTGGTCAAAAAACATGAACTAAAATTCATTTAATATATTTTTGTAATTTTTAATCAAAAAGCGTTGTTTTCTTACACTTTAAAGTATCTCAAGTTTATATTTTTATTTTTTTTTAAATATCTTATAGATAGATATTTTCTACACAATTCAAAATCTATCTGTAAATATTAAATGCGCGGTTTTATTATTTAAAACAACTGTTTTTTTCTTAATATTTGTTGCACTTGACACTTTCATAAAAAATAAATTATTTTGAATGTTTTTTTAATACGAAGAGTTTTTATGTTTTGGATTTCTTAATTATTAATATAAATGAAAAGATTATCAAAATATAATTTTTTTTTTTTTTTAAAGATCTTGCATGTTCTGTTTAGTTTTTAATTTACATACGATATGAATAATTGCTATTAATTGGATTTCCTTTATCATTCACTTTAAAAAATTTTGTTAACCTGAAAAAATTAAAGTACAAAACAAGGATATTAATAATTCTATAGTTTTTATATAGATATATTAAAGAAATTATTAGATTTGAAACAAAAGTTTAAAAAACTGGCGGGAAACAGGCTATGAAAGGGAAAACAAAGAATGGAAAAAGTATTAACTGTAACTGTAACTGAAGTTGAATGGCAAAAAAAAAAAAAAAAAAAAGAAAAAAGACTGCCACATAACTTATAAAATCTATATATTTATAGAATAAAAACTTGAAACTATTTTAATTGTTTTTTGTCAATAATACTGCATACCTTTCTAAATAAACGCCCGAAATCTTGAAATTACGATTATTTTTCTTATTTCAGAATTTTTAAATATAATTATCATTGAAAAATGACGCAACTCAATTAATTGGAAATTTGTATTTACAGTTAACCATATTCACTCAGTCAAAAAAATATATATTATATAGTTATTATAAAAAAATTTCATTTAAATTAATTTCTAAATGTATTATATGTAAAAACTGCTTCGCCCTCTTCTAAATCATAACAAGACCAAATCCATTGGCACTGCTGAATTTGCCAAGGATCACCTCAAATTAAATCTTTACATTTATGTTCTAAGTACTTTTCTTCATATTTGCAAACCAAGGATTTTAATATTCAATTATTTTCTTTTATTTAAATGAGTAATAAGAAATGCAGTGGTACTTTTTTTATTTTAACCTAATTTGTTGGAAAAAAAAAAAAAAAAAAAAAATAAATAAAAAAAAAACTAATTTTATGGAAAAAAAAAATAATAAAATTCTGTAAGATTTAAGAAATACATCAATCACATTTTTAGTATATTGAATTTCATTGCTTTTGAAGAGGGAAAACGAGAGCAATTTAACCTAAAAAAAAAAAAAAAATTCTTAAAAGATCTTTGCTAGCGAAATAAAAATGGCCATTTTTTTATTTTTTTCCACATTACATATCACACCACACACAGCAGCAGCGACCGTAAAAAAAAAAAAAAAAATACTGAACTCCAATCAAATCAACACTCTTGACTTCCATTTCATTTTATTTCTCAAAAACAATTCAACTTTCTTTAAATCAATCACACCAAATATTCTATTTAATAAATTATCTTATTGCAAATCAATTATAATTATTAGAACAAAAAAAAACTTTTTACCTTTTTTTGGATTTTTATGAAAATGCGCTTTGCTTTTCTTCTCTTTAAAAATATTTTAACTTTCACTTCGCTGTATTTCCCTCTACTTCGGATGCCAACAGCCAAATAAATGAAATGGTAATGGAGTCAATTCGAAGTAAAAAGGGGAAATTTCTCCTATCTCTCTAACACAATAAACAGATTTTCTTCAATATTAGTACAATTTTTCTACACGAATATAAAATAATATGGCCAGCATGCAATTTCCATCCATTCCTAGCGACTACTGCGCTTATGTTCTATAAAGTAAATATTTGGAACGAAATTTGAATTTTTATATTCCATTTTTAGTTTTCGAAAGAGTTGAATAAAAATTTGTCCAAACTCCAAAGAAATTTAAAATAACACACAAATTTTATTTGTATCAATAATATATTTCAGCAAAATATTTTATAACATTCTTATTACTTTAAATACACTTTGGGAAATACAAGGCAATTTTCAAAAAATATTTCAGTTTTCATTTTGTTATAAATATAAATATATAAATGGAAATAAAACATTACAAAAAATATAAATATAAAACTAAAGTATATATTATTTGTGTACATCTTTACTATCTATTCTTGTAAAAAAGAAAATCTTTACTGCTAGGTTCTACCTATAAAATGAAATATTTATTAATATTTTTTTTACTAAACCAACTTTAATTTTTCTCTTGAGATTTGCATATTTTTTTTAATATTAAAGGCGTGTGCTAATAGCAACTAAAGTGACTTTAAAATTGACTTGACCAAGCTTATCCCTTATTATTCACAGATGGCATTGATTTGAAAAATTTTTGCCGTGCGAATAACTTTTGTTTCCATAAGGGCTTGCGTTACCCTGGAGGCAATCTCGACGGACGCGACGGACGCAATAAACGCGTGAATTGTCAAAAACGTTAGTGACGGTATAAATATTTTTGTGTAGGCAAACTCGACGCCGTCGATGAAATTTGTAATTTTTATTATTATTTGATATAATCTTTGTGTTATAAATTAAAATAGTTTTTTAAGTAGTGTAAATTAATAAAAAGAACTAAAATACCGTTTTTAAATGGAATTTTCACAAAATAATTCCCACACAAAAATTTTAAAATGACATTTGAACGCGTCCGTCACGTAAAAGTTGAACACGAATCAACTTTACAACGTCTTAACCGTCGCGTCCGTCACGTCTACGTCGAGATTGCCACCTCCCATACATTTCATATGAAATTAACTTTTATTTGACACTTCACGCGTCCGTCGCGTTCATTGCGTCTTTCGCGTCCGTCGAGATTGCCTCCAGGGTTAGTTCGCAAACTTGTGAAATTATTTGTTTTTGACAGTTCGTTGAACCAATCAAAATTCTTAAAAGACTTCGCAGTTTGCGAAGTTTATGTCAAAAATAAACATTCCCTGGAGTTGATTATCTTCGTAAACTTGCGAAGAAAATGCAAATTATTCTCAAAATTAAATATATATTTATTTGACCGAAATCAATATTTTTCTTGATTTATCAAAGGTGCTTGAGATTCAAATCAGAACATGTATAGGTGCGTATTTATTGTTCATTTCTACAAGTTTTTATTGTAATGCACACTTTCGAATGAAAAATCCCCTCGTGAGAAAACTTTTTTTGCGACATCTTCTAGAAATAAATTGCATAAGGGAGTGTAGTCAGTTTAGTTACTATTCGCACACATAAGTGTCAAAAATTCTTAAGTGCAAAATAAGCCATACTTAAGTGTACTTTTACGAGGTTCAAAGAATTAATAAAAAGAACTTTTTATATACCACGTTTTTAAATTTTCTGTTGAATCGTATCTGGTGTAATTTCCCGGACCCAACAACAACTATCAACATTTGTAATTTATTTGTTTTTTTTTTTTTAATTTTTTCTTATTTTTGTTATTAGTAGTGACTTAATGCACGCTCGCTACCCCCACTTAAGCATTTATACTGACTGGTTGCAAAAATATGACAATAACTTTGTTGTTGGGTCCGGGATATTACACCAGACCCCAAATGTCTAGCTAGTCGGGAAGTTAGTTACAAATCGTTTGTAAAATTTGTACTGGGCAAACAAACAAGAAAGCGAATTCATAAAAACGTGGTAAAATTAAATAGACAGGACTAGAAATCGAATTTACACAAAAAATTATTACTGGTAACTCTGCAAATATTGTACATTTTAAGTTCTAACAATTATTAAGTGGTAAAAGTAATACAGTTACATTAACCCAATTTTTTTAGGGGAAGTAATATATGAAACATGAATAACTGTGTAGATAAAATAAAAACATAATCAATTATCTCCAGGCATTTGTTGTTTTTAAAACTGGTTTGTATTCCAGTGTTCAAAGAAATGAAATGCACATATGATCTTATGGTTGAAGCAATTATGAGATCGTTACAGTTGTTTGTTGCTGTTGAACAGTTCGTGTACCTTGTGCAATTGCACCAGCGCGAACTGCTTTGAATTTTAAAAATGTATCATAACCATAAAGGCACATGGCGCAATAACCAAAGAACTAAATGAGAAAATAATAATAATGATAAAATTCGATTTTATGACCTTTTAAACTTACTGCTGCCGCTGAATAGGCTTCATTCTGCTTGGCAACAGCAAATGATGCCGCGAACAGATTTAGTATAGTCAAAATTAGACAAAACCACATTTCTATTTTAAGCCATGGTATTCGATATAATTTTTCGCAGATATGAAATAGATAAAAAATCAACATAATTCCAGTAAACCAAAATCCAGTCATTGCAATCGTATTAAAATAACTGCCACGTGAATCATAACTAGAACCACTTACTTCGATGCAAATAAATCCAATAAAATTAAGTAACTAAAATGAGCATAGAATTATTAGTTATAAATTATTTAAGTGTATATTGCCTTACTATCAGAGCAATTTTTATTAAACCAGGAACAGTCCTTATATAGGAACTATCAAATCGAATTACTGGTGTAACTGCTGTCTGAGAGACCGACGTCGTTGTTGTATGTTGGCCGGGAAATCCTTGATCGTTCATTTTGAGCTAAACAATAATTTGAATATTAAAATATTTGGGGATTGAAGTGTTTAAATTCATTTTAAAAACACATTTTGTTCTATTAACCCACATATGCCAATAATTTTTTTAGTTCAAAACAATGCTTGGTTAATAAACATTTTAATTTCCAACAAGGATTTTGTATTATATTTACTCCAATTTCATTTCATAAAATATTGCTCCAAATGATTTTTGAATTAATGTAAGTGCATATCCTGACATTATTTATTTTTAACATGTGGTTTTTCTTATTAAAATAAAATTTTATAAACATGAATAGAAAAACACGATAATATTTATTCCAAAATAATTTTCTAATGAAAGGAATTTGGATGAGAATATTTTGCAATCAATTTCTTTAACCATAATCGGAGAATTGATAAATAATAATTTCAAACCCACCCATTTTAAAGCTGCTATTGTTTAGCCTAATTTTTTTTCAATTATCAAATTATTAAACAAACAATTCTTAGAACAAAAATAACAGTAAAATAAGACATTTTTATGGCGATTTACTAAAATTTTAGTTTTTGAACTTTCGGGTTATTTAACAATATCAACAGATCACACCACGAGTTTTGATTTTGAATTTTCCACGATAGCCATAAATTTAAAAACACAAAAAATAAGAAATTACTAATTATACCTCGCCCTTTTTTGATTGTTATGTTTAAAACCAATTGTATCAAACGTCTTCAAGATGAAAAACAATTAAATCTAAAATTGCCCTGGATTCTTTTATCTCAATTCGAGCTTATTATTCTCTAGTTTATTGTGGCGAATGAAATTCCTTCAACAAATTTGTTATAAAAGCAATATAATTGTAGTCTTGTAGCACTTGAATATTTAAAAAAAAATTTAACTTTAATTCATATGACACATTAAAACTATTTCAGCCATTGTAAAAGTAGGCGTTATTTTTGACAAATGAAATAATTGAGCCAAATTTCTCTATGCGAATATGCGGATGAGACATATATTTTGTTTACATGATCTGATTGAAGTCGACTTCAATCCGAATATCTTGCATGTATACCCAGATCGACTTCAAATCGAATTGAGTCAATCCGATCACAAAAATTTTTCTGATGGATTTGATATTTGCATGTATATCCAGATCGACTTCAAATCGAATTGAGTCAATCCGATCACAAAAATTTTTCTGATGGACTTGAAATTTGCATGTAAACCCAGATCGACTTCAAATCGAATTGAAAATTTTAAATGAAAAGAGGGGAAACATAACCTAAAAAAAAAATTTGATTGGCAGCGTTTATTAAATTGACGTTGATTTGCCGTCGATTTCAAGTCAATTTTAATATACTTCGTTTACATGGCTATTTCAGAATTGACTTGAGATCGCCTTGAAAATCAACCCGAGTTTTTTATCTTTACCGGATTGAAAAATTGACTTGAAATCGACTTCAAATCAACGTCAATTTCATAGACGCTGCCAAACAAATTTTTCTTTTTTAGGTTATGTTTCCCTCTTTTCATACTCCATTTTAAATTTTCAATTCGATTTGAAGTCGATCTGAGTTTACATGCAAATCTCAAGTCGATCAGAAAAAATTTTGTGATCGGATTGACTCAATTCGATTTGAAGTCGATCTGGGTATACGTGCACGATATTCGGATTGAAGTCGACTTCAATCCGGTCATGTAATCGAAGTAGTAGAGGCAGACATAGGGTATTCATACCTCAGTATCGATACTACAGTATAGCCTTGTACCATGGTATAAAAAGGGGTTGGCACACATCAAACATAGTATTTGTCTGACATTTGAAATTCTGGCATTTAAGCGAGAATATGGGTATTTCTTTTCGCTCCACTTAAATCCGCTATATGATTCCTCCAAATATCTATAAATTTTGAGGTTTCATCTACAGATAAAATCTTGCGTTTTTCTTTACTTTTTCCATTTTTTTAAAATAAAATTTTCAAAAAAAAGTGTAAAACACAAGCGTAGGCATTAACTCGTTTTTACGATATCTGTGGCTGAAGCAGCGATTTTCAAGCCGCACTGTCAAATTTTGGAGGGGAAAAAATTGCATTTTATTAATTTATAATTTTTAGTGCGTTTCGGATTCCAAACCAAATTCTTTTGAATTAAATAATGAAAGTTAATAAATTTCCTATATAAAGTGTTTAATTTCTGGGTGTAATGAGTATTTAAGCGATATGACAGCTGTCAACGTGTAATTTACTTAATTTTTTACTGAAGTTTTATTCTATCTATGTCCAAGCTTAATGTGCTAATTATTTATTTTATTTACTTTATTTACCTGCCTTATTGGTTGCTATATACTTGGTACTATTCGTGGATCAGTTTTTGTGAAATTTTTTTCTGTTTTTTAATATTTCCTTGCAAGACTTTTGTGAGGTTATGTTGCAGCCAAAAGATGTTGATTCGAAATGTAATAAGTGCAAGGCTAGTGTGGTAAAAGATCCTAAAATGTCTCGCAAAAGGGGCAGTAACAAATGGATCTACTGCTCATCGTGTGATAAATGGTTTCACATTTTTTGTGTCCGCATTGGCACACTTGAATTTGCTAAACTTGATGAGGAATCATTGTGGTTTTGTTCAATCTGCACCTCGGATTCTTCTTACTCGTCTAAAATCTTGGACTTCAGTGATTCGTCGTCGCTAATTAGTAAGATTGGTGCAATGATTGCTGATCAGACCAAAAAGTTTTTTGACACTTTTGCGAGTAAAATTCACGACGATATTCTTCAGAAATTGACTGATCTCGAAGATAATTTAAAATCACGTGTGACTGAAGAACTTAGTCATAAACTTACAGTCTTGGATAATCGTATCCAAGTTGTAGAAGCACTTGAGAAAAGGTTAACATTGTTGGAATCAACCTCTAAGTTTCTGGCCAGCAAAACCATCGACATGCTGGAACGGAACCACAATGTTCAATTTCTTATTCTTCGCAATCTTCCAACTAACTGCTGCTCTGGTAATGAAGACGCTAATAAACTCAAAGAAATTCTTCTGAAAATTAGTCAGGGTATGGGTTTTGTGCTTCAGTCGTCTGACTTGGTTTTCATCACCAGAATGAAAACAAAAAAAACCTACTAAATTTCCGCCGATTTTGTTGCAGTTTTCGAATGGTCGACTTTGCTTTGATTTCTTCCGGAATTACCTGAAGAATTTAAATATTTGCAGCCTAAAGGCACTTGGCATTACAAACAATGATTTTCGCATTTACTTCAATGAACATCTCACTAGTAAGAATTTTGAGATTTTTACTAAAGCACGATCTATTCAGCGGAGTGCTTCATCTGCTATCTGCGGTTTTCCTAAAATTAGAAGGTGGAAATACACGAGAACTTCCTCCTTCATTACTATGTCTGGATAAATATCTGGTAAAGGATGGATAATTCTTCAGTAACATTTACTTTTAACTTTATAGTATTTAAATTTTTCTTAATTTCTTGATTTTCTTTTTAATTTTTCTTTTTTCTATGTATTTTTTTATAACTTTAGTTTCTTGGATTTCTGGTTTTGGGTTTTCTTATATATTCTTAATCTTTATTTGTATTATAATCTTTTTTTCATCTTTTTTTAATTTTTATTTTAGATATATAGTGTCTGCTATCATGGTTGGAGTTGGATTTGATAGCAACTTTTTACTAAATAAGAGTATTCCTTCTTCTCTTCTCCTTTTCCTTATCCTTTTTCTTTGATTATATTCAAAGCATGTTCTGGCTGTAGACTTCTACACTGGAGTTATGAGCAGTTTTAGGCTACACACTGAATTTTCAGACTGAAAGTTTTCGTAGATTGCAAGTGGCTTTTAACTCTTGCACTCGTTATGTGTTTAAACTGACCAGGTTCGATCATATTTCACCTTTCAGTAACAAATTGCTGGGTTGTTCTTTGCGACACTACTATGAATTTCGTCTTATAATGTTCGTCAAGCGACTTTTCACATTTAGAGTCCCGGATTACTTACTTTAGCTCTTCATTAGATCTAACTCTGCTAGAACTGGTCACCTTGTTATTCCCATTCATAAATCTGCTCACATGAGTACTTCGTTAGTTGTTCAAGCCTCGAGGTTATGGAATAGCTTACCTGCTTATATCAAAAACTCTGTTTCGTTGGGAGTCTTCAGAAGGCGTTGCTTTGAATACTTTTCTTCCCTCTAATTTTCCTTTCTTCCTTGCCTTTTCCCTTTCCTTCTATATACTTTTAATTTTGGTTGTTTTGCTCCTTCCATTGTGGCACACACTTTATGTTTATTTTTTTTTTCTCTTTATTTCTAATTAGTATTATTTTAAGTTCATCTCATTTCTTTTTCTTACTCTTCAATTATGTATTATTTTATTATTATTACGTTTGTTTTTTTTTCTTTCCTTTTTTTTTTATTTTTTGCTTTATATTTTTTATATTACATATTTTATAGTTACTGCGTTGGCATGCTGTAATTTATCTTTATTTTTTGTAGCCTTACGTACAAATTATATACTACTATTGTATACGTATGTTAATTGATTTTTTCAAATAAAAATAAAAATAAAAAATAAAATAACAAACAACATCCAAAAATTCGTGGAATTTTCTTTCACAACTAAGTTTGACATATTTTTTATTAAAATGTGCGAATTTTCGTTCTTGCCGTATATGGTGTTTATTTACTTATTGGTAATCAAATAGAAATTATGTTAATTCATAAATTAGTAAAAAATTCGTTTTTTTTTAATCCACGCCGAAACGTTAAATCCCACTTTTTTTTTATTTTGATTTTAATGAAATCTACCAGTGACAGTCTTTTTTGGTTAAAATGGGGGCAATTCTTAAAATTCGTCGAAATTTTTGAAAATTCAGCATTTTCAGTTTTAAATATTTTTTTTTTTGGTTTTAAAGCTTCCAAAAAATGAGGCTCTACGTATGAAAAGGCTTTCGGCTATTGGTTTATGTACGAAAAAATATGTAGGCACATACATATTTATAATTATTATTTAATAATTTAATTTTGTATGTTTAAGAAAAACTTGATTTTTGTAGCAATCAAATGCAAACATTTTTTTGCAATTCGGATGTTCCAGAATGCATGAGCTTTTGGCCCATTTGCAATGTTGCCCCTCTGAATTCATGTTTTTAACGCCACCACTACGCCGCACACATAAGCAATAAAAATGCAAGTGTATTCCAAAAGTGCTTCAATTTCCCCTGCGAAAGGCCTATCCATATTTTCCCTAATCTAAGGTAAAACATATGTCAATTGCTCAGCTTGCCTACAAAATTCCATTCGCTATTTTCCGCTTGAATAAAAAGGCGCGACAATCACTAAAGAATAGATTACAGTGGTCGAAAAAATTAAGTAACAAAGGGAATACGACGTACTTTTTCGAATTTATATACCAGATTTATGCGACGTAGTTGAAATGGTATTCGTCTAGTATTCGACGACACACATATGGTATACGACATGGTATCCTTAACCTATGGTATGAATACACTAAGTGTGCCTCTAGTATTACTCCAAGCAATACAAAAGGCTCAAATATAATGTGCTCTGCATGGCAGAGCAAAACTGACAGAAATGTACTAATATACATGAATCCTATTCCAAGATTATATTATGCATACGCGTGCATTCGTTAAGTTCGATTTCTGTTTCGTTATGTTTAAGCAATACAAATCAGTTAGTACATTCCGTACGGAAATTTTGACAGTTGAATTGCAAATATTTTTCTCATGAAACGTGACTTGATGATTTGGTTTTTTTTTTGAAAATTTGTTTTCTAAACGATTCTCAATTTTTTAAAATCACTTACATTACAAAAAACAATTAAAAAAACAAAATTTTTTGAGTCAAATGGTTATTCTTGCTTGTGCACATTGTAATCAGTTCTACGGATTTGACATGCATAAGCTGGCATAAGGTTGCATTCGTTCAGTTTTTTTTGTCTTTTCCTATGCCATGCAGAGCACATTATATTTGAGCCTAAATCCAAGTTTACCAAGATTGCTGAATGAAATGCTGAAGTGCTGAAGTGTCAAATTTGAATTTACACATGTTTTATATAAAGTAACATTTTATGAAGAAAAATAACAAATAAAAAAGATTTTGTTTTTATAAAATAATTTATTTATGTTGAAATATATAGTAGCCGTTGCAATCTAATTTAAAAAGAGACAAACCTAACATTTCATATTCTTTTCATGTTTTTCTTTTTGTTTGGAATGTTCAAGAACGAACAGTTCATATCGATGTATAAGAGCGACAACGTGTTCTAAATAATTATTCTAAATAAAATCATACATTCATTTTAGTTTTAAACATAACTTGTGTTCTCATTTTATCAGGTTATGGGCCTAGATTACAAAATTTAAAAATAATTTTAAAGATATAAATAATAAAAGAATGAGTGAGGAAATGATTAAAATTGTTCAATTTGACGGGAATAATTATAATAATTGGAAGTTTCGAATCGGCGTCCTTTTGGAAGAAAAAGATCTAGAACGGTACATTAAAAATAGTTTATCGGAAATTTTTTCAAGTGAAACTGACGAAAAAGTAATCAGGGTACATAAACTAAAAGAAAAGAAATGTAAATCTTTGTTGGTGCAGACAATCGCTGATAGTCACCTTGAGTACATTAAAGACAAAACAACCGCGAAAGAAACCTATGATACGTTAAAAAATGTCTTTGAAAGGAAAAGTGTAGCGGGACAATTGTTTTTACGAAAGAAACTGCTAACTATGAAATACGACGAAAAAGACGACATTGCTAATCATTTTCTAAATTTTGATAAAGCGATACGTGAATTGAAATCAATTGGTGCAAATATTGAAGACATGAATATTGTATGTCATTTGATTTTAACGCTGCCGAAATCATATGATGCCCTTGTGACGGCATTGGAAACAATGGATGAAAAACGACTTACAGTGGAAATTGTTAAAAATCGCTTATTAGATGAATATAATAAAAGGAAGCATTCTGATGGAAATAATCCAGAAAACAGTGAAAATGTTGCAATGCATTCATCATCATTTAAGTTCAAAAGCGATAAGTGTGGAAAAGTTGGACACAAAAAGTCAGAATGTAGGTCAAAACAAAAGAAGCGTCATGGTGAATCAAATAATGGCAAACGTCATGTAGGTGCTGCTGTTCTTGGCAAGGAAGAAGACAAAATACCATTAATTCTTGATGGTGATTTTAACGTAAATTTCACATCATTACCACTAGTAAACTTCATTTGTGAAAAATTCAATTTACACTTGAATAACGATCCAAATTTCGCAACGACTAGATCTGGAACTACGATAGATGGTATTTTCTGTAGATATTTAGAAAATATGGAATCAAGAGCGTATATCTCATATTTTAGTTACCATAAAGCTATAGTGTCTATGTTAAGTCCGCGACTTAAACATTTATAGTGATGAAATTGTTTTGACGTATACTTGCGTAACTTCAACACAACCTAATCACTAAATTAAACGGATAGGTAGTTGGTAAAATAACAAGATTGTTGTGTTTGTAAAAAGAAATATATAAATAGTTTTATTTGATTTAAAAAATATACAATTTGTTTGAGTTTTTTAATAATTCATAAAATATAGTTAAGTGTCCTCCTGGGGTTTCAATAATTCAACGTGTCTGCCGTAGCAATTTTCCTTGCTGCTATTTGTTCAATATAGTAATGTTAATTTCGTAAATGAAATCATTCGTAATTTTGTGTAAGAAAATCCGATGATGATTATGATTAGTAGTATGAAATATTCAGGCGAAATAGTCCGTGGTTTTTCCGTGAAGAAAAATCAGGTTAAATCCCGTGATTGTGTGATGATAAATAGACTAAGATATACATGGTTTTGTGTAAGAAAATCAGGCCAATATCCGTAGTTGTATGTTGATATATCCGACTAAGATATCCCTAATTTTGTGTATAAAATCAGGCCAATATCCGTAGTTGTATGATAATATATCCGACTAAGATATCCCTGATTTCGTGTAAGAGAATCAGGCCTCTATCCGTAGTCAAATCAGGCTACTTTATCCGTGATTTTTGTGTGTGAAAATCAGGCTAATATGTCCATGATTTTGCGTGTGAAAATCAGGCTAGTATATCCGTGATTTTGCGTGTGAAAATCAGGCTAATATGTCCGTGATTTTGTGTGTCAAAATCAGGCTAATCTATCCGTGATTTTGTGTGTGAGAATCAGGCTAATATGTCTGTGATTTTGCGTGTGAAAATCAGGCTAATATGTCCGTGATTTTGCGTGTGAAAATCAGGCTAGTATGTCCGTGATTTTGCGTGTGAAAATTAGGCTAGAATGTCCGTGATTTTGCGTGTGAAAATCAGGCTAATATGTCCGTGATTTTGCTTGTGAAAATCAGGCTAATATGTCCGTGATTTTGCTTGTGAAAATCAGGCTAATATGTCCGTGATTTTGCGTGTGCAAATCAGGCTAGTATGTCCGTGATTTTGCGTGTGAAAATCAGGTTAGTATTTCCGTGATTTTGCGTGTGAAAATCAGGCTAATATGTCCGTGATTTTGCTTGTGAAAATCAGGCTAATATGTCCGTGATTTGAAAAGAGAATATCAGGCTAAAATTTCCGTGATTGTACGTTAAAATGTAATTGTCTATGCGAGAAACATTCTTGAATAAAATTATCAAGTTACTTTACTTAATGTTAATTCGGCAACGATTATCCAGAATTAACCCCGATTAAAAATAATAAGGCTAAAGTATCCGTCACTATTTTTAATATGAAAATTGATAAGGCTACGAATATCCGTTATCATTACCCGATTGAAAATTTGCAAGGCGAAATATCCTTTGCAAATTGCCAAGTGTTCATTTCTATGTTTCACCATAGACAATTTCTAAAATTTTGTACTCACCATTTAGCTTATAGTTGATTCCCTTCTGCGTTTTGCTGAAAATACTTAGTGATTTTATATCGATTTGGTTCCCCCTTTCATAGTCGAGTCCTAACGGTTCTTTGAAACTAACAATGGACCAACTGATTTCTGAGTCAAAATGAAGTCCTTATGATATTTAAAATTCGAAATTTTGATCATATTTCTCGCTAATGATCTAATTCTTTTATCTTTTTATTCGAATTTTATTCCTTTCGAATTTTCTATAACGCATTTGTGTCCTCCTGACAATTTTTGGTACATAAAATGATAAAAACTTATTCATAATTTTAGGGGTGTGTAAACCCTAAGATACAGTTTGAGAATATTATTTTCTAACTTTATCGGGTGTCATTCAATTTTGTTGTCATTACCTTTGTAAATGATTTCTTTAAGTCTTTTTGTAATCCTTTTTAACTTTCCAATTAAATTCGATCAAAAAACTTAAATGAAAGTTCCAAAATGCGGGGGTGTACAAATGAGCGGATGTTGTTAAACTTAGGTTGAATCAAATTCATAACTTATGTGTTAGATTTTTTGAAATATTTCATCAAACATTCATTCCTGCTGAAAACCAATTATATTATAATTCGTAGCATTACTTATACTGCCGTAAATTATTAAATATACGAATTATTCGTCAAAAATTATAATTTTAATTATAATGCAATCTGAGGAATTCTGTTCAGTGGATAACTAAAACACCGCTGTACAGAAACGTTTGTTGCATTTCAATCTGGTGCAAGGAACATGGCTGTCGTTTGACAATTCAACAAGTAAACAAAGTATTTATTGTTTTTATATTTTTTATTTATTATTATTTTTTTTAATAACTCTTTTTTCCAGGAAAAAATGTTGAAGACTCAACAGTCTATTTTATTCATAGTAGAAGAATAACTCGAGGGAATTGTAAAATTCGAAAAAATAAATTGAATATTGCATTTAAATTCAACATTTTATTTTTGTAATATAAACCTTTTACATACTATATATATATATGTTATATAATATTCTGTACACACACTCTCTCTCTTTTATAAGATCGGCAAAGAAGTTTCACTTCTATCACGTACACAGAGTTGCACGCACTGCTTTCATTGATTTTGGGGAGCTCTCCATCTTTGCATTCGCTCAAGATTGGCCCACAACTTGCAATCTTCTCGAGTCTCATCTATTCTGTGCAAAACGGAAAAAATTATTTTTTCATTTAATTCTAATAACTACAAATATACTTGCATATGTTTTAGCATTAGTATTGTAAATACATATATTTAGCCGTACGGTTTTGTTTATCTGACATTACACACTTTATATTACCAGCTGTAACTTTTTCTGAGGCTGCTATGGAGAGTTTCTTGACTTTGGCGAGCTCTCCATCTTTGGAATCGTCCATGATTCACCCGTAACTTGCGCTCTTCTCGAGTTACAGCCATTCTGTGCAAAACAGATAATAACGTCATCATATACTTGCATTATGATGATTAGAAGATAAAAAAAGTTTAAACTTTAAGAGACAGCGAAATCAAATAACCTAACTCAATAAGATGTTTTCAGTTTAATTTCTATCATTTTAAAGATATCAATTTAGCTTTTATCATGTGAATGAAAAATTTGTAAACAATAAATTTATTGTTGTATATATGTCGGTATGAGTATGGTGAATACAAGTATTTATTATTTTGCCGTACGATTTTGTTTACAACGTTACAGTCAGACATAGAGACTAACAAGGTAATTATTATTTTCGATTTCAAATTGCGAAAAAGGTCAATTTTAAGTCAATGTTCAATCCGATTGTTCAAAATTATTTATTTACAGTTTTAATAAAGCTATAATCACTCTAACTTCCAGTCCCATGGAATACAAACAATTCCATCAGACAAAACTGAATAATAATTAGCAATATTTAAATGGATATTCGCCAAATTTTTTGGTTGAGCGTTGAGTAGTTTTTCGAGAGATTTTATCATTCTTTCTGGAGTAACTGAGTCATCCTTTTTCAATGATTTTAAATTCAATTCATCTATACAACGTTTATGTAACTCCCGCTCTATGTGTTTGTTCCTGTAAAAAACGAATAAATAAATGTTATTATCTGCAAAGGTATAATAAAACCAAAGATATAAATAATATAAGATACGTTTTTGGCCACAATTTTGCCAGAAAATTTTAGATGCAATTATTAGTTAATAACGCGCGAAACTATATTCCCTCCTTCTTTTCATTGATAGAGAAAATTATTCATGGGAAGTTTTTTCATTATTGTTTTTATATTCGTTTTTGAGCTGTTGGTTTCTTGAATATAGGAGAGAACATATTTTTTAAATCATATGCCCAAAGGAAAGAATTTGTTTGTGGCTTTCATTTTATCATATGGAAAAACTTATAGTAACTGAAAATCGACCTATAGACGATAGCAGAAATGCGACAGAAAAACAGGCAAAACTCAAAATATTTCCGGGTTTTTTCTGGATAAATTTGTTTCCTCTTTTTGCAAATTTTATTCAAATCGGTATATTAGATTTTAAGGTACATAACAAAAACTTTATGAACAGGCTTATTTTTCTTAAAACTATTTCTTTCTCTACTATCCTTGTCTCGAGTTTACTGAAATTTTTCTTATTATCGCCTATTTATGTAGTAAACGTATGTAAATAAGGTAAACGAAATCGCTGCATAAATTTTGCGGTTAAATCTGAAAAACCATAAAAAAACGACAAAACTTCCTGATCACCCTGGGTTTTGCTTAATAACTTCACTCCCCCATGGTCAGTTTTGCTGGAAAGCAATACCAAATCATGTTAAGCTGTCAATAGCTCCCATCGAAACGATACCTTTAGTATCACCTAGCTATAACGCTGTAACGGTAAAATTTACATAGCAGGCTTAGAAAAAGTAACAGCTGATAATATAAAGTATGTAATGTCAGCGTTTAGCGCTGCGAAGCACAGGAAATGAACGTAGACAATGCGAACATGAATCACGTTATTTTTGACGAGTTATAGCTAGTAGTTACATATGCTAATATACTTTGAACTAAAAACATTGAATTCGCATCTAAGTAACCTTTGTAATACTTTGTTAGACTAAGTGGGATATATATTAGTATAAATAGAGCAAAATAAAGTACTACAGTGTCATGAATAAAAGAATACAAGATTACGCAGTGCACATGTCGGCCATTTTGAATATTTTTTTTCATACTTTTATGACATCACATATGACCCGATTTCATTCATATATAATAGTGATTTTTCACACAAACAATGTCTTTTGGGTCTGGAAAGATGTAGGTGCGCAGAAAAAACCAATTTGATGGGTAGGCGTAATTTTGCATTCCTTCATTCATCCAACAGTTCAGTTCTTTTCATGACGTCATCCTGAACATTATACATATAGTTTAAATAAAATCATTATTGGCCTGTTTTTCAGTGAACGTTTAAATTTAAGATTACTTAACCCAAGTACCCCGATTAAATTCGTGGGTTAACCCGAATGCGTTTACAGTTGCAGTTCATTTTCATTTTGCGTTTATTTAATCTGAAAATGGCAAGTTATTGTGAATGATTAAATTCATGGGATAAAGGCCAATCTCCACACAGCCGACATCCTATTCTGACGAGAAAAATCAGAAAAGTAGAAAGAGATGTACTTTTGCAATTTACGCTAGGATTGATCGAATAAAAACTTCAGTGTCTCTCCCCACACAATTTATAATATTATGGGAAAATTATGAACATTCCCTTCCATTTTATAGGAAAATGTATTACCAAATTGTGTTTTCAGACTTTATCATAAGGCTTAGATTCCTATCACATCTAAAAAGAAGCTCTAATGCAAAACGACGAGACTTCTATACGTATGTTCAAATCAAGTTACCTTCCGAAAGACTTTGTAAAAGAAAGCTATATGAATATGGGAATTCAGAGTGTATGTAGTCCTTAGTTAATCACAAAATTTGTTGTGATATACAAACAGACAGACATTGGATAAAAATTATTGCAAACCATTTAGAATCTTATAAAACGTGAAGATTTGCAAAACAAATTTTTTTATTTTTTATATACTTCGTATAGAAGTTAAAAATTTAACTTGCGTAAACCATAAAAATCAATTCGTCATAGAAAAACTTCCTATAAGAAAATTTGGTAGTGTGCAACGATATCGTGTATGATTATTGTGGGAGTGTGCAAATGCAGATGAAAACCCATAAATCAGATGAACAAGTTTATCTGCCTTTGAGGGGAATCATCTGGCAGATGAAGAGTCAGATGGGGAAATTTGAACTGCAGAAGACGACAAAATTCGTAGGATGATTGTTTCTCTCTTTCTGTTTAACTAAATTTTGCATAAGTGCATCCCATACTTTTATTAGAATAGGATGTCGGCTGTGTGGAGATTGGCCTTAACCCGAATGCGTTTACAGTTACAGTTCATTTTCATTTTCCGTTTACTTAATCTGAAAATGGCAAATTATTGTAAATGATTTGCACTTTCTTACTATAGTGATTGAAAGTGTCAACGTTCAAAACAAAAATAAACAAAAAGACGAGACACCAAATAAAAATGGAATATTTGAGGGAATTACGAATTAAAATGAAAGTTATGTTAGAAAGTGTAACGGCGCCTTCTCCAAAGTTTCCCTCTTTGCCTCTACGGAATTTTAATTTACCGAAAATACATTTTAATCCCAGTCTCCAACCATCCGTTATTTTGAATTTAAAATGTTCCAGAAATTCACAATTAGATCGTTAGAGCGTAAAGGGTGAAAACTTTTTCTTTCCACAAAACAAGAAAGAATGACTGAAGGATATCTAAAAACTCAAATGAAATCAAATGTTTCGTTAGAGGAAAAAACCAAAAACAGTTAGGGGTGACCGAAACAGAAAATATCGTGACTGGCAAAAATGAAAAAAAAAAACAGGCTTTTATATAACGTGATATGCACGATTTGGAACGGGAGATGGAGAAATGAAAGATTGAAATTCTGATGAGAGTCAGTCTTAGAAGTTGATAATGATGAGTTCAGTTTTCTTTGATATCCAGAAAGAAAGGAAAAATAAAACAAAAAAGTTTTAAAGGAAAGAAAAACTAATAAGTTTTAGGGAAAGAAGAAGTTAAAATTATAAAAAAAGATATAATTTTAAGAATAATCAAAGTAGCGCAGTATTTTTCGTTTTTTTTAATCGTTAATTTGGTGTGCTAACGTTCTGATACGAAAATAGACGTCCTCTTTTGCCGCTTTCTGAGAAAAATAGGATTTAGATTCAGAAGTCCAGTTTGGAATGTAAATACCGCTGTTTCTTCTAAGTCCTTAATCACCGATCCATACCCTTCTGGATGCTCCTGGATTGCATGGTTGATGCATTCCTTTAATAGAGTGCGAATAGATAAGATAAGTTCTTGCCTGGTAACTGGCTTGAATGTCTTCATTCGTGGAGCAAAGTTGCATATGGCCGGCGCTGTATGAGTTTGTCTAGTATTGTGTCAATAAATTTTGTAAAATTATCTCTGGAAATACTGGTCAAAAGTGAAGCTGCTCGACCCCGAAACCTTGTTGGTAAAAGGCACAAGAAAATTGATTGGTCCTCTTTACTTAAAATTTCGTACGATGTTCGCCAACATCCCACAAATACCGTTATCTCCGATATTAAATTTGGCCCTATTTCAGCACTCAGTATGGGAATTGAATTAAATATAAATTGACTGACTTTTTCTACTGACATATTGATTCTTATTTCCACTTGACTTAATATTAGGTCTGCCTTAAAATCTAATTGTTTTTTAAGTAGTTGTCTACGGGGACTTGTTTTCCCAGGGAAATTTGTTTTTATAGGTGATATTGGAGTTGATTTTGAATAGTTTCGACCTCTCCTAGTGCGCCCCAGTTCAACGACTCTTGGTGAAGTAAAAAAATCGTCCGGGCTAATGTTGTCGAATGATAATTCGTCGATTCTTTTTGGAAAGTTCGCTCTAGCTCTTCGTTTCCAACTTCCGGAGGAGAGTTTGAATCAGTCATCCGTTAGGCTATTACACTTGCCAGTTCGTGTTTCCTCAGATTTTTAACGCTTCGCGCCTGAGAACTACCGGAGCTGCGCCAAATGTTGTGCAATTCAGCCCTACAGAAAACCCTCGTGGCTCTCTCAGAGCAATTGTTTAAGAAAAAGTACTAGAGTTTTACTTATGGAATGGCAAGAACCGATTCGGTGACTCAACCCAAAGTTAATTTGACCCCAAAGATTGAATTACGGGTCTCTCTGATGCAAATATAACGTAGAGATAATGAAAATCAAACTTACACGATCGACTGCTCTTATTATCCGGCACTCTGGCTTTAAAATAAAATACAATTCTTTATTGTTTAACACTTTATTTTCTGTCAAATGCGATTTATTGAACTTTTACAAACACTGTAAGGTTTCCAAATGAGAGCTATTTAGCTTTACAGATTTTTAGATATTTTAACTTTTTTTTTAAAAGTTATTTAAATACAAAATTCCTTTTTGAATATTCTAACTTTTACTAACGTACTGTATTTAAATTTTCAACTCCTTTCTTAGATACTTTATTTTCCTTGTTCCAGTCCTTAAACTCATTCTACAAACTTCTTTCTTAACACCAAATCTCTTTCTTCTTTAGAAACATAATTTAATAGTGTAAAAATTTTATTTTCTTCAAACTGTTTTTCCGTCTTACAAACTTTATTTCAAAAGAATAAAACTCTTTTAAACACAAAATCTGTTTCTTCTTCACAAACTTAATTTAATAAGTTAAAAACTTTCTTTTCTTCAAACCGTTTTTTCGGTCTAACAAACTTTATTTCAATAGGATAAAACTCTTTTTAACACAAAATCTGTTTCTTCTTCACAAACTTAATTTAATAATGTAAAACCTTTCTTTACTTCAAACCATTTCTTTGGTCTTACAAACTTTATTTCAATAGGATAAAACTCTTTTTAACACAAAATCTGTTTCCTCTTCACAAACTTATTTTAACAATGAAAACTTTCTTTTCTTCGAATTTTTTTTCCGACACACGGCTCAATTTTGGGGGATCGATAATCGAGCAAATATACGCGAAATACTACTGCTTGAACCAATTTCACCGCGACATTTATAAGCAAGAAATTCTCAACCTTCGCACTTAATGTTCCCAATTAAATCACATAACGATTATGAAACTGCTCTGATTTACTTAATCGTTCTGGTTTAATTTCTTTTGGACAATTTTCCATTGATTTCATAATCCATATCGATATTATGCATTACAAGTCCGCTAAGTTGCGTTTGCGCGAAAGTAGAACTTTCGACTCGAAGTGTCTTTGCTTTGTATTGGTTCGTAACTGTGGTTTGTATTTATGAGGGGTGTGTGTAATGTTTTATAACATTACAAAATAAATAAATTGAAAAGCAAAACACACTGATGGATTAACGGTCATTTTTTTGACACTTCAGATTGCTTATTACAAGCCAACAATATCAAATTATAATATCGAATAAACGATAAATCGAATGTATATGCTATCATCTCATCATTAGTGTCGGGAAGGGAGGAGGGGTTTAAGGAATATTAGTGCGGCAAAGAGATAAATTAGTGGAAAGGAAAGAAAAAAATAATACCATCACCGACCACAACCTTCAACTCACCACCATAAATCCAACACCCATTCACCGACGTAAAATAAAATAATACATATAACTATTATGTTAGTCTCACTCTGTTCAATAACAAAAATACACGTGGGTAACAACCAATAGAACACAAAAAGGTTAACCGGAGAGGTTACATATCCGATGATACAGCAGAGTCAGTGACCAACAGACTCTTCAGTTGCTCCTTACTTAACGATAAGTCAAAGTGTGCAGAGTTATTGTTTACACTCTGTAACATTCTAGCAACTGGTTCAAACCTTCCATAGTCAGTACGATGACAGTCGATCATGAATAAGCATTACACTTCTTAGTGAGTGCGCGTTAACTTTAAATTGTATGCGTTCGAGAAGGCTCGAAGACTCAATGGCACCAACAAGAATTTGATGATTGAAAACTATGTCAGCTACCTCGCGCCGTTTCCGCAAAGTCTGAAGGTTAATCAGCTTTAAACGATTACGGTAAGGAGGGAGATTGATAGCATTGCTCCAAGGAAGACCTCTAAGAGCAAAGCGAACAAATCTACGCTGAATCGCTTCAATTCTCTTAATGTGCACTTTATGGTACGGAGACTAAACTTGACTGGCGTATTCAAGCACCGGTCTTACATAGGTAATGTATAGAGATTTAGTGATATATGGGTCAGGGAACTAAAGAGTTCAGATCGTTTTATAAACCCCAGCATTGACGAAGCTTTGTTGATAATTGTGTCAATATGACAACGAAAAAAAAACTCGCTATCACACATGACACCTTAATCTCTAATAAAATCAATTCTCGAAATAGAGTTTTCCAATGAAGTGTAATCAAATAAGACTTTGCTGCGTTTCCGCATAAATGCTATTGTTTGACACTTGTTAATATTAAGTGATAAGTCATTATTTGTACACCAAAGAGTAAATTTATCAAGATCAGCTGAAGCAATCCTGTAAAGAGGAGATAACTTTGGAAATTTTCATGTCGTCAGCGTAAATTGTAATCTCCGAATGCTTGATAACCGACGTAACATCATTAATAGAGATGATGAATAAGATAGGTCCTAAATGACTACCTTGAGGGACTCCAGAATGGGCAGTAAAAGGATCAGACTCGATAGCACGGAAAATAACCCGATAGCGTCTACCAGAAAGGTAGGAATTTATCCACTTTATAAAAAGGGGAGGAAAACCTAGAAATCGTAATTTTAGTAAAATGATACTGTGAGACAACTTGTCGAAAGCTTGGCTGAAATCAGTAGCAATTACATCCAATTGTTTGCCTTGCTCCATCCAGTCGATGGCGGTAGAGACAAACTCAGTCAGATTAGTAGTCATTGACTTGGGTTTAAGAAATCCATATTGTTTCAGGGATATAAATGGTTTGCAGTGAAAGTAAACGATTTCTAGACAATACTTTCAAAAAGTTGAGGCGTACAAGATAATTTAGCTATGGGCCTGTAATTAAAAATGTCAGCTTTAGAACCTTTTTTGTGAACCGGGATAATAAAGTAATCTTTCCAAGCATTTCGAAATACACCCGAGGTCAATGATTTTTGAAAAAGGGTAGCAAGTGGTACCGACAAAAAATGGCAACACTTCTTTAAAACTATTGCAGGCAAACCATCAGGACTGGAGGTAAAGTCATCCTGTAGCAATTGGATCTGATTAACAACCGTCTCGGCATCAATAATCATTGAAGTAAGAATTGTACTCGGGTAACCACCTAAATAACTAAAGTAGTCATCAACTGGTGTAAAATTGCTGCCAAAAACAGCTTGTCCAAAAAATGAGGCGAACAAATTGGAAATTGTTCGGGCATCATTTGTCGAGCTATCCAAATACTTCATAGTAGAAGTATATCCATCAGTTTTACGTTTGCAATTACCAAATTTCTAGAACTGTTTCGGATCCACGAATAGCGTATTATGCATTTTAGATAAGTAAGTGTAATACTCAATTTCCAGTAAACTTTGGAATTCTTTCAGCAAAGATAAATACTCGCTATGATCGGAAACATTACTAGAATTCAGATACTTCAGCCACGCTTTATTCCCCTGATTTCACAAACCTCTGAGTTTATTGGTATACCAAGGGGGAGATGAAGTCAGATTTTTTTATGTACAATATGGTACTGACAAAACGAAACACCCAAATAACGCGGAATAAAACTTCAAAATAGCAACATTTATGTCATGGTCATTAATAATATCATTAAAGCCATTGAAGCCATTGAAGCAAAGAGTTTAGTAAGTTGAAATCAGCCTTACGGAAGTTAAATTTACAGACTTCGTCAGAACATACCTTGTTAATAGTCATGTCAAAAGCGAATAATAATTCCAATGGCGGATGGTAAGGATCAATGTCAGAAAAACTAGCATCGGCTTGTTTGACCAGGCAGTTGTCAGAGTTGGCACAGAAGACCAAGTCCAATAATCTATAATAATAATAATAATATGTTGTAAGTCACATGCTGTAAAGCTATCAATAATAAGCGATTCTTGCAACGAAGAAATATTGGAAGCAATATAGTGAACTTCATCATCCGACTGCGCTCATGTCAAGTGGGGTAGGTTGAAATCGCCTAAAATGATTAGGGTATCATTGGGACGCATGGAGTCAGTAATGAAATTAACATCAGCGACCAGGGGTTGGTAGTATTTAATTGCACAAGAAGGTGGCAAATAGCAATTTGAAATATAAATAGTTTCATGGTGTAGAAGGATTTCAACACAAACCAATTCTAACAGTTTGGTGTTCAGAATGACAAAACACGAACAGTCCAACACAGATCGAACTGCAATAAGCACAACCCCCCCCCCCCCACCCAAGCGACTATGTCGTAAGAAAGTGCTTGTCCAATTAGAAAAACTTTACTCAATTTAGATCGCAGTCCCCTCAAATTTTGGTAGTAAAAGGACAAGCGTTTTAATTTTTTGAATGTAATGGATTTGTTGGATTTTTTTTGACTTGAGCACCAGCAGAGAAAGGGCGACGACTAGAATGTTCTCTAGGAATAACCTCTTTGACGAGAGTTTTGTCGGATCAAGAGGATGGCGAAATTACTTGAGAGAAGACATTATCAGGGACCAGAAGTTTAAAGGATGAGATATTACTGTTAAGTTTACTAATTTTAACATCCCCAGCACTTATGCCCGTAAGATCAGTAGGTAGCAAAGACTATATATAATTTAGTATATTCGTAGATGTTGTTGACGGAAGAAAACGGGAAACAAAGACAGGTTTTGGAGGGGGTACGATGTGAAGAAGAATGGGTATATCATGGGCAGCAGTAGAACGGCTAGTATCAATGAAACCTTTGTTATTACTGCTATATTCTTTATTATTATTAATATTGGTGCTGGTTTTACTATTTTTCATATTTGTTTTTTTCTTATTTGTAATATTTATATTGGGAATATTAGAGGTTTTCGGGCTATTGTCATTGTTCCTATAAGTATTGAAGTTCTTTGCGATACCCTTACTACTTATAATATTGTTATTATTATTATTATTTTATTTTTTTCATACTCATTCCATCAACAGTTTAGCATCAAAGTGGAATGAGTTTGTGACACTCATATTACCATTTAGGAACAATGGTTTGCGTATGCACTCAAGAAAAATGTTTTTGCACAATAATTATTTTTTTTTTTGGAATTATTAGAATAAATTAAACTTATTGAACTTATAATTAATCCAATTAAGCACATAATAAACAAACTAAATATCGCAGCATATTAAAAAAGTTTAAAATAAATAAGTAATAAATTTAGCTAGGACAACAACACGATCATGTCCTAAACAAAAAATTCAGATATGTACACATACATACGTATAAAGAAAATTATTACAATTTTAAGAAAAATACGGCAAACCAAATACAAATTCGTTAGGAGAAACTATGACCACAAAAATAAGGAACAAAAATAAACGAAATATAGATCACGAGAAACATGAAAGGACAATACGATAATTGAGAATTTTTGTGTTCCAAAATTCCGTTTTTTTCATGAAACAGTAGAAATGTCATTGATATTTTCAAGGATCCGTTGGGATGGCACTATAAAAGGGGTTGTCAATTTGATATCAATTTACTTGTTTTCAAGCTTCAGTAACTACAAGTAAAGAAGAATCCAGGAACATCAAAGTAGGAAAAAAAGGTATATTATACAGAAATAAAATCATTTTGATTGGAATCGATTTTCACTGGGAAAAAATGTCCACAATTAATTTTATGAATTCAAAAAAACAAATTCATAAAATTAATTGTGGACATTTTTGCCCAGTGAATTTAATGTCGGTATAATAAGGAAGGATATTCGTTGCTTTGTTATAAGTATATTGAAATTGGTGACAAAAATTTGCCTTATTAATTTCAGTCACTATTGATTCTGGACATTCGTTGCCGAATCGAGATATAATGTAAAATTAATTTAAAGCGATTTCAAACTAAATAAAAGTGCCGTCTTTTTTCAAATTAAATCTCGGACATCGTTTTGCCTGATTTTCCCAATCAAATCAAGGACAGCGTTTTCCTGATGTTTTCCAATCAAATCACGGACAGCGTTTGCCTGATTTTTTCCAATCAAATCACGGACACCGTTTTGCCTGCTTCTTCGCAGTTCAAATCACGGACAGCGGTTGCCTGATTTTTTTCCCAATTCAAATCACGGACATCGCTTTGCCTGATTTTTTTCGCAAAGTACATCACGAACATCGTTCGCCTGATTTTCCTCAAACGAAATTAAGGACATCCGTTCGCCTGATTTTCTCGAACCAAATGACGGGCAGCGGTTGCCAGATTTTTTTCAAATCAAATCAAGACATAGCTTTGCCTGATTTTTCGCAATTCAAATCACTGACATCGTTTTTCCTGATTTTTCCCAATTCAAATCACAGACATCGTTTTGCCTGATTTTTCGCAATTCAAATCACGGACATCGTTTTGCCTGATTTTTCCCAATTCAAATCACGGACATCGTTTTGCCTGATTTTTCGCAAATCAAAATCACGGACATCGTTCGCCAGATTTTTTTTCAAAGCACATTACTAACATCGCTTTAACATATTATAGTTTTTGAGAAGGAATAGCGGTTGCTTGGACACAACTGTTAACAAGGGATAATTTGCTGATAATAGGAGAAAAGACCACATAAGGAACGAAGATTTGCGGAGGATTAAACAAATTAGATATAAGATTAATTTAGATATAAGTACATGTAATAGACCTAAGAAATTGAAGTAAATAAAGACAGAATTTTTTTGAACAATTCAATCTTTTATTTTACCATCAACCTATCCATTATTAATTTTTCAGAGTGATTAGTTTGTGATTGGTTAAGAGTATATAGCTCATACACAATTACAATTGCGCCACACAAATATTGTGCAGTAGGCTCAACAACTCCATTTAAATGAACCCTACCTACAAACATTTATTTATATTTAGTTAACATTCTTAACATTAACAATAAATAAAGCAAACACCTAGTTTTGAATTTTGGACTTAATCCACCTAAAATACTTAAAATCTGCTCGTACACTTGGAACTGTCCACCGAAAAATAGACACTGTACACTTATTTTGCGGACCACAAATAAATTACAAGTGAATTGATGCAGCTATGGTTGACATTATTAGGGGAACCCCCCATAAGTAAAATCTATTCAGCCAATTGCATTAAGTTTCTGCTTTTAAATTTCATTATTCTAAAATTATTATCATCGTAATCTTGGCAATGCCCAGTACTGTAGTAGAATACCATATAGTTCCATTTTTCGTCATAACTTCATGCAAATCCTTATCGACATCGGCATCGGGTATTTCAGAGCATATTACATCGTCGATTTCGTTTGAAGTGATTTTGTTATAGAGCCATATTAGTAAATGTACGTCTGGCAATCGTCTCTTTTGCGATTCCACTGAGTACATCCAGCAGCGCACAGACCCAAACACTTAATGTTTTACCATGAAATCCATCAGCGATTTCAGCTTCTGTCTGAAAACACGTGCTGTGATGTCATGCCTATCCACCGGCGATTGCCCAGTAAGTAAGAGCTGTTGTATTGTAAATCGTCCCAGGCTGGAAAATTCATCTAAGATTTTGTAAAATTCAGCATTTTCATTTTTAAATGCCTTTTTTGGTTTTAGGGTTTCCAAAAAATGAGACTCTACGTATTAAACATCTTTGGGCCAATTAGTAGAGACTAGATTATAATTTAATAATTTAATTTTGTATGTTTTAAAGAAACTTGATTTTTGAAATAAATAACGCCAACATTTTTTTCCATTCGAATGTTCCACAATACATGAGCATACAGCCCATTTAGAGTATTGCACCTTCGAATTCATATTTTCAATGCCGCCACTGCTTCACAACAAATAAGCAATAGAAATGCAAGCAAGCGGAGGTATAACCTGTGTTATTACGATATCTGTGTATGACGCACCATTTTTAGCTCGTAGTCTCAATTTCGGAGGGGAAAAAATTTTCTGGAATTTCCTTTCACACTTAAGTTTGATATATTTTGTATTAAAATCGCCGATTATTGCTGTACAAAAAAGGTTTTATAGTCTTTATTTATTTATAATTAATCAAACAGAAATTATGTTAATACATAAAAAAAAATTTGTTTTTTTGAATCAAGTTTAAATCGCAAATCCAAGCGCGAAATACCACTTTCTTTTTATTTAAATTAAAACGAAAACTACCAGTGACAGTCATTTTTTTGGACAAAATGGGGGCAATTCTTAAAATTCGTCGAAGTTTTTGAAAATTCAGCATTCTCAGTTTTAAATACCTTTTTTTCGTTTTAAGGTTTCCAAAAAATGAGGTTCAACGTGTGAAATGGCTTTCGACTATTGGTTGACGCAGGAAAGAAATATATAGGCACATTCTTATTTATAATTATTATTATATAATTTAATTTTTTATGCTTAAGAGAAACTTGATTTTTAGAATAAATAACGCAAACATTTTTTTGCAATTCAGATGCTCTAGAATACATGATCATTCAACCCATTTACAGTGTTGCCCCTCCGAATTCATATTTTTAACGCCGCATACGTAAGCAATAGAAATGGAATAGGATTTCAAAATAGCTTCAATTTCTCCTGCAAAGGGCCTATCCGTATAATCTATAATCTAGGAATGCAAATATATGCTTCCATTTCCCCTACTTGTTCTCTTTAATCAACAATCATAAATGAGAAACATTTACTTCGCTTACATGACCGGATCGAAGTCGACTTCAATCCGAATATCTTGCATGTATACCCAGATCGACTTCAAATCGACTTGAGTCAATCTGATCACAAAAATTTTTCTGATCGACTTGAGATTTGCATGTAAACTCAGATCGACTTCAAATCGAATTGAAAATTTTAAATGGAGTATGAAAAGAGGGGAAACATAACCTAAAAAAGAAAAATTTGTTTGGCAGCGTCTATGAAATTGACGTTGATTTGAAGTCGATTTCAAGTCAATTTTTCAATCCGGTAAAAATAAAAAACTCGGGTTGAATTTCAAGTCGATCTCAAGTCAATTCTGAAACCGCCATGTAAACGAAGTAATTGAAATGGAATGTTAAAATATTTAGTATAGAGTGTGTCATTATTATTCTGTGTGGGAATGACATCACCTGATGCTTGACGCTTTATTAATTTATGTGCGTGTGAATAATCACGATATACTATAGTGTATACATGGATATTCTCGATGGAAATGCACGAATTACATGATGCTTGTGTCATTGTGCTAGTGCTGCATTTTATAAAACCTTTTTTTACCTGTCACACGTGTGGCATACGTATATAAGAAGAATATAAAAACCTGATCATTTTAGAAAGAAAAGTGCTGTAAAAGTTTCAAAGCAATCCGTGAAGAACTTTCGCAGATTAGCGATTTTGTACAAACGTAAAGATACGATTTTATTTATATAGATTACAAATTTTACAAAAAAAAAAAAACATATTAAAATAACATAACTAAATATAAAAAAAAAATAATCAAAAAACATTCGGAGATAATATAACTGATATTTTGTGTCCTTTCGATAAATTTTCATATACATTTTATTTGGTTGGAATTAGGACCTTATTATAGTAATTCAAACAGCTTTTTAATTACTGCCAACATTTCGTCTACTTTATTTAGACTTTTTCAAGTCTTATTTCGTGGTGTATACTATCGTCAAATCAAAACACTCATCAAAATACATTAAAAATGGATTAAATTTTTTACAAGTCGTTGTTTAACTTGTAAAGAATTTAATCCGTTTTTAACGTATTTTATTAAATGATTTGACGATAGTGTACACCACGCTGGTCGTTCTTCTTATTATTATTACTATTATTAACATGCTTTGTAATTTTGCTATTATTACCATCCTGTACCACAGTTTTAGTTTCAGTGGAATGCATACGGTTATGCCTTCGAATCGGACTGTCAACTGTAATAGGGGTTCCTGAACTAAGAGCTTCTGTGATACGCTCTGTCGCCCCAGTGAATTGCAACATGCTATGAAACACAAGGGATTGAGACGAAAAAGGTCGCTCAACTCAACAAATTTAACCCAGAGATTTTCAAACGATTTGTTAAGTTCTTACACTTTTGATAATACAACGCCCTTAGAAAGTGGTTGACACTTTTTACAATACCATTGTAGGCCAGTACCTTTTCCTTCTAATTTGTCAACAATTCGACCCGTAAAACCTGCATAAAAAATGTGTGAAATTTCTGTACATCCATTGCAGGAAATATATATCTCGAAGGAGTTCCACTCCTTGGTACATGATAAACATGAAGTCATGATAAATTAGACTAGATGAAATTTCGCCAGAAATGTGGTCAATGTTATTCAAAAATTAGACTATCACCCATGTTCGGCATTTCATTTTTTATGAAAAGGAATGGTGAAAATGAAAAGCGGTGTTCTGAAATTCGTTTTACTCGAAATGGTAATCGAAATGAATTCACTATTAGTTGATGCCGTGAAATTGGTATGAATTGTTACAAAACGAAGGAAAACATTTAAAGTAAATTTAAGTTTTCTTCACCCAATAACTTTTTGAATATTTACTTTCCCGATAAACGAATGTTTATAGGAAACGCGTACAAATTTTGAAACATATTTAGATCGTTTTGAGAATTTTATATTAATCAATAACGTAAACCTGAACGCCAAATTACAGGTCTTAGTAGCATATATGGGTCCAAAGACTTACGGTACATTAAAAAATTTGTGCATGCCAGATAAACCGTTGGAAAAGTCATATGTCGATTGTGTTGCAATTTTAAAAAATCATTTTAATCCGAAAAGACTGCTGGTGCTTGAGCGGTTTAAGTTTAATAAACGTGAGCAACAACAATCTGAGTCAATAAATGATTATATTGTCGAGCTTAAAAGGTTAGCACACACGTGTTCGTTTGGTAATTTTTTGTTGGACGCCTTGCGAGACAGATTTATATGTGGGTTGTACAATGAAAATATACAAAAAAGATTGTTGTCCGAGGATGAATTAACGTTTGCAGAAGCGTGTAAAAAAGCGTTAAGTATGGAATTAGCAACTGTGGAAAGTAGGAATTTACATAATTCAGTGGTAGGGAATATTAAAGCTAGGCATCAGTCAAATCACAATAATTACAGAAGGTCAAATAAAAATCGTCAAGAACAATGTCACAGTCAGTCAAAGGTCAGTCAAAGTCAAGCGCAAGAGCAAAGTCCAAGTACAAGTCAAAGTAAAATTCGAAGTCAAAGTTGCTTTCGTTGTGGAAGATACCATGACCCAACAAACTGTCCAGCCATTGCGTGGTCATGTTTTCGTTGCAACCATCGTGGACATACCTCAAGGGTTTGTAAGCAACGTCAAAGGGTGAATCAAGTCGAAGATGAAAACTCTGAAAGCTCTGAAAATTCATCTACACCACAAGAAGAAGATGATCAACTTTCCAATATATTTGGTATTACATTGGAAGAAAATAAAAATACGTCTTCAGAACCCTTTTTAATCAAGATTGCAGTAAACGGGTGTAGTCTAAATGCCGAATTTGACACCGGCGCATGCCGAACCGTAATGTCAAGTGGTATGTTTAGAAAGTTTTTTCCAAAAGAACCACTATGCAAGTGCAACCATAGTCTGAGGGCTGTGTCAGGTGAAACACTAAAAATTTTGGGAAAAACATTCGTTAATGTCAAAGTTAAGTCCAGTCAAAAATCAGTGTCACTAGAAATGGTCATCATTGAAAATGCAAGAAAATTTTTGTTGCTGGGTCGCAACTGGTTAGCCATTCTCTTTCCAGATTGGAAACAGTCAATAGTACAGTCAAAGTTCATCAATGGCACGGTAAATCGTCATAATAAAGTGTCACAAATTGTTATTAGTGATTTCCAGTCAACACTATTACATGAACTTAAACGAACATATCCTAATGTGTTCAATTTAAATAGCGATGCAATTAGAGACATGAAGGCTTCAATAGTAATCAAGCCAGGAGCTTCGCCTATATTTTGCAAAAGATATTCGATTCCATATGCATTAAAGCCGAAAGTAGAAATGGAACTAGAAAAAATGTTAAATGATAAGATTATTTACTCAGTGAAAACCAGTGAATGGGCTAGTCCCATTGTGATTGTAGCAAAGAAAGATGGTGGTATAAGAATTTGCGTGGATTTTAGAGTTTCGTTAAACAAAGTGATCGATACAGAGCATTATCCTTTACCAAAAATCGATGATATATTTGCTACACTGGAGGGTGGGCAGATTTACTGTGTATTAGACTTGTCAGGTGCGTATCAACAATTAGAAATTTGCTCAAACTCAAAACAATATTGTACAATTAATACACATATGGGTCTATTTCGTTTTAATCGACTCACATATGGTATTAAAAGTGCACCATCAATTTTTCAGCGGACAATGGATTTTATTTTGAAGGGAGTGCAGAGAACAGCATGTTACATTGATGATGTTATAATTTCTGGTCGAGATTTGGACGAATGTGTAAAAGTGTTGAACGAGGTTCTTAGTCGATTCTCAAGGCATAATGTAAAGATTAATGAGAAAAAGTGTGTTTTTTTTCAAACAGAAATCGAATATCTTGGTCATCTAGTAACTAACAAGGGTCTACGCCCTAGTCCGAAGAAAGTGGATGCAATCTTAAATGCACCCCCACCGCAAAACGTGAAACAAGTACAGTCATATCTTGGTCTATTAAATTATTATAGAAAATTTGTCAAGATGCAAGCATCTACATTGGAACCTTTGTATGCGCTGATAAGAGGTAATGTGCCATTTCATTGGTCGGCACAATGTCAAGCAGCATTCCGGAAAAGTAAATCGGAAATTTCGTCAGAAAGTCTGTTAGTGCACTATGACCCATCTAAAATGTTAATTCTGTCAACGGATGCTAGCTGTACAGGTGTCGGAGCTGTATTAAGTCAAGAAGTGAATGCAATAGAACAACCAATTGCATTCGCATCAGCAACATTAACTGTAGCAGAACGTAATTATGCACAAGTAGAAAAAGAAGCCCTAGCGATAATCTTTGGTGTAAAAAGATTTCATAAGTTTCTTTTTGGACAAAAATTTATTTTGGTGACGGATCACCAACCGTTGAAAACGATATTTGATCCTAACAAAAGTATTGTGTCAACAAGTGCGACACGGTTACAAAGATGGTCTGTTATTCTGTCAGCATATAACTATACGATTAAGTATAAAAAAGGTATTGATCTTGCAGCACCAGATTGTCTATCTCGTTTATCAATTGTCAACAATCACACTAACGAGATGTCGAATCAAATGATATGTGCATTCAATGAGACCTGTGAATTACCAATTTCGTCTAAAGATGTAGCGTTTTATACTAAAAAAGATGTAATTTTATGTAAGGTAACAGCGCTTATTAAAGCGGGTTGGCCAAATTTTATAGAAGACAAAAATTTAAATCCATACTTTCATAAACGGAATCATCTAACAGTCGAGGAAGATTGCATACTATATGGAGTGAGGGTTGTGATACCGCACACCCTACGTCATAAATTGTTAATGTCGTTACATAGTCAACATCCAGGGGTAGTCAGGATGAAAATGTTAGCAAGGTCCTTATTCTGGTGGCCAAACATTGATGAAGAGATAACACGAATAAGCGAAAATTGTATAGAATGTCAATTACACAGAAGAGAGAACTCACAGGAAAAATATTATACAGGGTGGCCAAATCATGTGAAGCCATGGACTAGACTACATGCAGATTTCTTCCACTTCCACGGCCGTCAGTATTTAATAGTAGTTGACGCAACATCGAAATGGCTTGAAATTTTTCTTATGAAATACACGGATGCTGAAGAGGTCATTATCAAATTAAAAAAAATGTTCAGTGTTTTTGGGTTTCCCATGACATTTGTCACAGATAATGGACCACCGTTTAATGCAGTACAGTTTGTACGGTTCTTAAGGGAGAATGGAGTCGAAGTTTTAAAGAGTCCGCCGTATTATCCGCAAGCAAATGGCATTGCAGAAAGAATGGTACAAACAATAAAAAATTCGTTTAAGAAAACATTTGAGTCACGAGTTTATTCAGTACGAGAAATTGAGAGCATTATTGATAACTTTTTATTTACTTATAGAAACTTGCCAAATTCCAATACAAAACTGAGTCCAGCAGAAAGTATTTTTAAATATCCGCCGAGAACATTGTTGAGACAAGTTCAACCATCTTTTGGACATACTCAATCGAATGGTGCGAATGCGTCAAAGAGCAGCAACTACATACCGGATATCATTTTTGGAAATAATCAGCACGTTCGGTGTAAATTGAAGGATGAGTGGGAACCAGCACGAATTTTACAACCACTTAGTTATAACCGTTATTTAGTGATGCATAATGATACAGTAAGGATGGTACACAAGCACCAGTTACGGGGTGTATCACCAAAATTTCAGTACCCAGTGGATAATAATGGAATATTGACAGAACAAAAAAATCCGGATAGTACTACAGTGAGTGACGAAATAAATACTAAATTACAAAACGGGGCGGATATGATTCCAAATGAGCATGTAGTCACTGATCAAGCGGAGTCAAAATTAGATGAATCCCTGTCAATCAATACACAACCAGTGGCTTCAGATATTCCATTGAGACGCTCTGAACGATTACGAAATAGGAAATTAGCATGTAAGGAATAGTTAGACGAGTTGTTTTTTTTTTGTTTACTTATGTTTTTTTTTGTAAATTATCTTGTTAATATTAAAATCAAATTTCGTTAAATTGTAATAGCATTAAGATCATAATTATATTCAATCTCAATATAAGAAGAGAGAAGATGTTGTGTTCGTACAATAAAGAGAGCCGTTATTCTAAATTCTGAAGAATAAATATACATTCATAGAATACGGTTATGACTGTATTGTTTGTTCATGTTCAAAAGATGAACAACGGCAGTCGATAGTTAGAACCAAACGACGCAACATCATTTATCGATTCAATAAATATTATAGAAAACTTAATCAACTCACTTTCATTTAATAAAACATATCACTATAATCGTGCGAAAACCTTACTTTTGATCTAGAAGGGCTAGGAAGATGAAAATAAGTGCAAAATCCGTTTCATCAAAAATAATTAGCCCCATGTCCGTCCGTCCGTCCGCTTTTTTAAATCGTTAATAAAATCTGAATGGATGGTTCGATTTCCATGAAACTTTCACCATTTTGGTGTTGCATCAAATGCCAGATGGTGGCAGATTTTGGGCGAAATTAATATATGGCAACACTATTTGGTAACGCTTTTTCTGTCTAAAAACGACAAAATTTTGTCCGCACGGTTCAGACTAAACTGTTGGGCCAATTTCGATAAAATTAACACAGTTCATGTATTTGATCCTAACTTTGATCTGATTAGTTTTTGGGCCATATTCGACTATGGCAACACTGTCTGATAATACATTTTGTCCAAATATAGTCTATTTTTGCACTTGTTGTAAAACTGAAACTACACGTCCAATTTTGATGAGATTTGCATAGTTTGTGTACTAGGATCTAAGTCAGAACTTTTCAACGGAATTTACATCTGGCAACACTAATGCGCAAAACTTTTTTAACAAAATGTTGTGGTGGAAATATAGAAACTTCCCTAATTTGGTTAATAATAGTCGGATTTTAATGAAACTTCGAACATACGTTTGGGATGGACTAAGTGCAAAAATAAAGTATGTCTCCCCGCGGTGGGGGGTTGTGGGAGGCTAAAAAAGAAAAACTTCAATAATTCACTCAATAATAGGCAGATTTTCTTTAAACTTGGTGTGTACATTCTGGATAGGGCAAGTGAGAAGATGGAATGCGTTTCCCCTCGGTGCGGGTTGCGGGAAGGTGAAATAAAAAAACCCTAATAATAATGAAATATAGAAACTTCCTTAATTCGGCCAATAATAGTTGTATTTTAATGAAACTTTAAACGTACGTTTTGAATCGATCAGCTGAAAAAATATAATATGTCTTCACGCGGTGGGGGGTTGTGGAGGGCTGAAAAAGAAAAAATTCAATATTTCACTCAATAATAGGCAGATTTTCTTTAAACTTGGTGTGTACATTCTGGATAGGGCAAGTGAAAAGATAGAATGCGTCTCCCCTCGGGGGGGGGGGTTGCGAGAGGGTGATATAAAGAAACCTTAATAATTCGGCCAATACTAGTCACATTTTCATGAAACTTGGAATGTACATTTAGAATAGGAGAACTGAAATGAATATTTGATGACATTATCGGGAAAGTTAGTGGTCCGGCCGATATAGAGAAATTGTAAATTCACTAATATTTATTATGTCTCCAAAATTTTCTCATAAAAAAATTATTTTTAAATAAATGTTCAAAATTTTTGAAATATCAACTCTAACCGGAATTGTAATTAGTAGCAACCAGACTCGAGATATCAAAAATTTATTAGAAAAATGCATTACGGTAGTGTAATACAGGATTTTTCTAAAATCTACCTCAATAAAATGTCATTAAAAATATTTCTAATATTTTCTAATATTCTTTTGTTTCTTGTTTTTTTTATTTTCTTTAGCCGTAGAATAAGATTCTCTCTCTATTTTTCTCTCCGTCTGAATTTTTCAAGATGTTAAATTTTCTATTCTTCGTTTTGAATTTGTGAATTATATTTAAATTCATTTGTATTTCCTTGAATTCATGCGCCTAAATGTATGCACACTTTAATTAAAAACTATTTTATTATATAAAGGAATTCGCCTATCAGTATGCATACAATTATAAATTATAAATGATTTGCGGAGAAAACCTTTTTTATATAATAGATAGATACACTAAATTGTATATTGATCATTTTGTTGGTATCATTATAAAGGTGCTAAATTATTCTCTTCCAAAACACATTCGATTTGCCTCTTAAGATTTTTTTCTAATTCCTCTTTTATATTTTGTTCTCCTTCTTCATTTTCCATTGCAATCAATATTAAATCCATTGCAATTACAAAATTTTCGCAATATTTTTTGATGTAAATTAAATAATAAAACGATCAGCTGATACTTTTGACCTTTCAAAAATGGATATGAAATGAATTCGAAAAAAATGAAATCGAGTGAAATCGAGAGAAATTGAGAACACCAATTTACATTTCGAGTGAATTCAAAATTCATAGTGAATTCATTTTCATGTGAATTCCAGAACATGGGTGCATATAATAAACTAACCAAAAAAATGAAAACAACAAAAGAATTTCAAAAAATCGAGAATAAAAGAACAAGGACGAAATAAGAAAATAAGAAAATAAATGAACAAAGTAAAAAAAAATGAAACAAGAACAGTTTTTTTGTGGATAAGGAAAAATAAGATAAAAAAACATATAGTAACTTAAAATTGGCCTATAGCCGATTTTTTGATGCCCTATGGTAGAAATGGGACAGAAAAACTGTCAAAACTAACATTATTTCAAGGTTTTTTCTTCATAACTTTGTTTCCTCTTTTCAAAATTTCTTCCAATTTACAGGTAATCTAGACCCTTAGAGCATAAGTCTAATTTGTAAATTTTATTCAAATCGGTGTATTACTTGTAGTTTTTAAAGTACATAAAAAAACTTTATAGAGAGGGTTATTTTCTCATAGGATTATTTCTTTCTCCTTTATCCTTGGACCGCTTTGATTGAAATTGAACGTGATATCGTCTATTTAGGTAGTTAATCTGCATAATTAATTTCACTAAAATTGATTCACAAATTTTCCGATTAAATCCGAAAAACCATAAACAAAAAAACGACAAAACTTTCTGGTCACCCTGGTTTTTCGTTTACAACTTTGCTCCTGGAACGATTTTCCTCAAATGCAATACGAATCCAAGTTAAGGAATAAGCAACTCACATTCTAAATTTCATCAAAATCGGATAACGGGTTTTTGAGTTATCTTGTATACGGACGGACGGACATGCATAAATCGATATAACTTTTGATTTCCGACACAACCATACCATTAAAACCTTTCTACGACGATTATTTCGATGTGTTACAGATGGAGTGAAAAAACTAATATACCCTCTGGTAGTACCTACCATAGGGCATAAAAACTACACAATAGCAAAAACCGCTAAGTCAATAAATTATAAAATTTTCAACAAAACAACATATATTATTTGTTCTGTGAATGTAAATACAATTAAATGTTTTGTAAATTGTAACACGTAAAAAATGGGTCTCGTTTGTTCAGCACTCAATAGTCTTTTTTGAGTGTAAAGAAAGAAAGAGAAAAATTGTAAAATTCTTTTTAAGAAACAACAAAAAAAAAAAGGAGAAATAAAAGTTTTTTTTTGAATTTTCATATATGAAGGAAGAAAAAGGAAAAAAAACATTTTGTTTTTTTTCATAAATTCTTTTCTCGAAATAATAAAATATAGAACTCGAAGAAAAAAAAATAATCAAGTTCTTTTTTTTAAACAAAAGAAAAAAAGATAATAGAAATATTAAAAGGATATTAGAAGAAATATTAAGAACTCTTGTTTTTAAAATCTAAATTTCAATGCATTTAAATTCGAATAATTTTTGATATTTATTTTATCTTGTTTTCCTATATTTTGATTGGTTAACCGAAAAAAAATTGTTTAAACTTTGTAAACCTGCCGATTAGTTTAAACTGAATTTTAATCGGACTACACAGGTTAAACTCAAACTGTAAAACCCAAAAATTTTTAATCACAAAGTTAAACGTCCTTTTAACAGGTCAATTGAAAAGTCCCCGGCCTACCATAGTAAAACACATTTTTTTTGGCAAAATTCGTTTTTTTTATTCAACATAATTCCCTTCAAGGGTGATACACTGATTATAGCGACCCTCCAACTTTTCGATACCATTTTTGTAGTACGATTTGTCCTTTGCTTCAAAATAGGCCTCAGTTTCGGCGATCACCTCTTCATTCGACGAAAATTTCTTCCCAGCAAGCATTCTTTTGAGATCTGAGAACAGGAAATAGTCGCTGGGGGCCAGATCTGGAGAATACGGTGAATGGGGAAGCAATTCGTAGCCCAATTCATCCAATTTTGCCATCGTTTTTATTGACTTGTGACACGGTGCATTGTCTTGGTGAAAAATGACTTTTTCTTCTTTAAACCAGGTCTTTTCTCATGAATTTTTACATCCAAATGGTCCAAAAGGTTGTGATAATAATCTGAGTTTATTGTTTTACCAGTTTGGAGGTAATCCACCAACAAAATTCCTTTTGCATCCCAAAAAACTGATGTCATAACCTTCTTCATTGATCTTTGGGCCTTCACCCGTTTTGGAGCCGAATTATCGGTTTTTTGATTTTGCTTTCGACTCAGGATCATAGTGATAGACCGAAGTCTCATCCATAGTGTGAATCGGCGCACAAAATCCACTTTATCCTTTCGAAAATGCTCCAAATGTTCTTGAGAAAGTCGCATTTGCATGTGTTTTTGTTCCATTTTTCGGAAATGCGGCAGCCACTTTGCACAGAGCTTTTTGAAACCTAAAACTTCAGCTAAGATGTGATGTACTGGTCTATATGAGATGCCTAGGATGTCAGCTACCTTATCCACAGCCACTCGTCTGTCTTCCGAAACCATATCCTGTATTTTTTGTATCTTTTCTGTTGTTGGTACACTTTTTGGATGTTCTTGACATGGATCGTCTTCAAGGCTTGTACGACCAGATTTAAAAAGGCACCCCATTTTCCAACGGTGGATTTCGAAGGTGAAGAGTCCGGATAATAATTATCAAGCCAAGTTTTCGTTTCAACGGTATTTTTTTTGGTCATAAAGCAATGTTTAATCAACACACGAAATTCTTTTTTATCCATTCTTTTTTCAATAGCAAAAGTTGCTTCACTCAAAATGCTATAATTCACAAACTAATGATCCGACAGCTGTCAAATTTATACACGCGTCTTTTGAAGGGTAGGGCTAAATAAAAATCATATGGATTTAATTCTAGTACCGCCATCTATGTGTCAGGCCGGGGACTTGTCAATTAGCCGTTAGAGCAAAGGTTCCCAAACTTTTTTGTCTCGTGGACCAATTGCCATGTTTTCGACTTTTGGTAGACCCCCTGCTTACCTGATATTGATTTTTTGCAAAATCATCAACTTCAAACGTATTATTAACATCTGGTATAGTGCTACTCATTTTGAAAGGACTAAAAGTGAGTATGCCTCCCCAAGATCATAAATATAATGTAAAATGCTATGCAACGTTGTATATGAACAGCACAAATTGTTTACAATGAAGTAATGACATTTATACAATTATAATTGACATGGACCCCTTGCAGGTCGTCGTCGACCCTTGGGGGTCGATATAGACCACTTTGGGAATCACTGCTTTAGAGTATAAACATTCACTGAAAAATTGGCTATAAGTGTTTATTATCGTTTTTATTGATTCCATACTTTTGAACAGGTTATGGGCCTTCGCTAAAGCCTAGTAATGTGTTCGCGTGGAATAAAATTTTCACTGGGTTCCAAATTTTGTACGATAAATTCATCGTGAAAAATATCTGTGTGAAGAATGTTTTTATTTTTTTTAATATGACAAATGTGCGAAGAATTGGATTTAACAGTTCGGTGATAATAAATATAAAAATTTGATACAAATGAATTAAATAAAAAAACAGAAGGGAATTAAAATAAAAAACTGTGGAATAGTTAAATACGTTAAATAAAACTAGAATCAAAAAATAAATAAATATTAAAATCGAAGATAAGTAGTGACAAAGATTTAGAAGATATTGTAATCGGAGCAACCGTTGTAGCAGCCACAATAGCGTCAAACTACTTAAAAGAACGGAAACGAAAGGGTCCTTTTGTCCAAGATGTATATATCTATTGTATTGTATTTCAGTTCTATGAAAAAAAGAAGCAGAATTACAAAAAATAAGACTATGTAAGTTCTGTAATCGTCCACTACAAATTTTTATGAATTAATAAAATAAAAAAAAAAAAGTGATAAATTCAACTTGCTTAGTGTTTCCATTGTTTTGGCTACGACAGACCAGGCAGATGCTTTCGTATTTTTATGAAATTTCTCGGTCATTTTTCAAATAACCGTTTTTTCTTTAATTAGGTTCGCTAATTGTTTTCTGATCCTTATCAAAACTTTGTGGTTTTCTTCATTCTATTACTACCATTTTTTGCGGAAGAAGATCGCAAAACTCTATCATCACATTAAGCTCCATATTTATAATATTTTTTGTTCCAAAATTCAAAAAACTTTAAAACTTCGCACAAGAAACAAGAAAATTTTCTCATGAAATGATAAGATTCCACGTGGAAAGAATGTACCATGCGATTAAAAGTGCCGTGAAAATTTTGTAGACTTACATGAACGCCATCTGTTGCTTAACTCTTTTTCTCTAGTGAGCTTCGTACTATTGCGCGAAATATCACCGTGGAATTTTCGTTTAAAATTTCGTTCAAGCCAATTTTATATGGAAAATTTCATTCCACGCGAACACGATACTAGGCTAGCAATAATTTTAAAGTAAATTATGTATTGTTAAATTACCTATTTCAAAGAAAGTGCCAAAATAAAGTGTTCAAATTATTGAGTATATAGAAAACTAGCTGTACCCGGCCACGCGTTGCTGTGGCTCAGTCTGGTTAAATGGAAAAGAAAGAAAAGAAAAAGCGCTCGTTTCTAGTATATTCAATTTCACAATGCTTGTGGGTATACAATATTTTTTGTTGTTCCATTTTCTGTGCAGATATAGAGATTGTCTGGTTTGCTGACTCTAGAACACGCAACACGCAATTATCCATGTGAGAAGCAATCCGTGTCTAGATCTAAACCGCACAATTCTAAAGTTTGGCACTGAGCTTTGTTGATGGTGATTGCAAACGCCAATCGAATCGGGAATTGTAATCTCTTAAACTGAAATGGCATATTCGTTGGATTCATAGGAATACGAGGAATGAGCATATGTTCACCTTTAAAAGGTCCTGTCAAGATAGTTGCTTCTACGATGTTGCTCATTAATTTTTTTACTGCAAGCCGCGTGACGTTGCAAAGCTTTGGCTGGTTGATATTTCGCAACATGATAATTGGCACACTGACTTTCAATTGCAGCACGTGCGGTGGCATCCCTGGCAGATCGAATGAATTCAAAAATTCTGTTGGATAATTAACCGCTTCATCTGCTTCCACAACAGTGTCGACGGACTAGTATGTCACCACCTCGCTTTGAATGTTAGACTGAATAATATTATTAAGTTCGTAGACGTCTTTGTTCTTGGCCGCAAGAATAGCTCGTTTACTCAGTCAATCGTGATTCTTATAATTGGTTTGAATATTGAGAAATACTTTTTCAACCAATTCTTCTTTCGACGTCACTAAATTGCAGAAGTTATGAGGCAATGAAATTCGCCAGATCAACAGGCACCTTTCCGTTCCCAATTTCCAGCAATTGATGTGAGAATATCTCTGCTGACCGATAATTTTGCAGCTGGACTCGCATATTTGTAGTTAATTTTAACGTCCTAACGCGTCGCCACAAAGTACAGTATTTCAGGCAAGCATTTATTTCGTCCGCTGGTGTCGATCGAGGAATTATAGGTAATGACTGCCTGAAATCTCCTGCAAGCAATATTAATGCGTTCCCGAATGGTCTGATATTTCCACGTAAGTCTTGCAATGATTGATCAAGGGAGTCAAACGATTTTTTGCGCGCCATTGTGCATTCATCCCAAACAATAAGTTTGCATGTCTGCAATACTTTTTCCATGCCGGACGCTTTGGAAATGTTGCATGTGGGATTTTCAATGAATTGAATGTTTAATGGCAATTTCAAAGCGGAATGAGCAGTTCTTCCACCTGGTAGCAATATCGCAGCTATTACGGACGACGCAAGAGCTAAAACTATGTTATTTTGGGATCGAATTGTGGCCAGAATCAATCCAATTAGGAACGTTTTACCAGTTCCTCCTAGCGCATCTAAAAAGAATATTTCTCCAACTTCGTTATTGACAGTTTGCATTATTTGATCGCAAATGCCCTCATGCTCAAACTTTAGCTTAGGAATATTTGATTGCACATAGGAGAAAAGATCACCCGTGTTGTAATTTTGTTCACGACCGAATTCTACATTAAACAAAGCAGCAGCAGATCGATTCGGTGATGGCATTCCCAATTGATTGAGAACTTTGTTCGCGATTTCTAAGTACAAATCTTCAAACATTATCAACACTTCGTTGTAGATTTCTGCTGTGAAATCCATGTTCATATTTGAATTTCCCATGCGTTTTCGACGGAAAATATCTTCAGCCAGGTGCGATTTATATTTTTCCTATAACTCTGTTGGAGATGAGGGAGAGCAGACGGTCAATATAATTGGAAACAATGCACGAATTTGATTTGCATGTGCTGTGTTGCACGCGTCATTAATGCATACATCCCAGTGTCGGTCGTTGAGCAATAAATTCAGAGCTTGACATGCACTCCGGAAAGTGGCATGTGTAACAACGTTCACAATTCTCAATTGGTGGAAATACGTTGGACCGCCCACATTTATCAACAGCATGAAGAAAGAAGCATTCACCTTGATTGGGATGCACGGTGTACAGTCTGCCTATCGTAGTTGCTTTGAATATGCTAAGTTGTCCGTCGACTCGCTCTCCTCGTTTGCGTCGTGCAAATGATTTTCTACTCGCATTCCATATGTAATACGTAGGTACTTCCGAATACAGCAGTTTTCGCAAACGCGTCATTTTGGCATAACGTGAAGAAAGCAGTTGACGTTGTAGTCGGTGTATTCAAGGCAATTTGTTGCACATTTGCAGCTGTGAAATAAACGCGTTGGCCATTTTCTAGATGTACTTCTAAGTGAACAACAGTTGGTTCTCGTCCATGTATTTGTTCTGGTACACCCTGTACAATAAATCATTCCGACCAAAAACGCTGTTATTCATCCCTATATTTCCCGTATTTCAAAATTTAGTCATTTGTTCCAAACATTTTTGTAAACGCGTAAATTTTTATTTAAATTTATTAACATATTTCGAAATATAAACAATTTCGAAATAAATTACATTAGTAACGTGCTTCTTTATTTCAACCTTCGTGCTTCATAATTATTTTTCTTTTTCACACACTTGAAGTGAAGACGTCATTGTCGTCTATGTGCTGGCCTAGAAGGCATTGGCTATTCTCAAATCGTATGTCTATATAACCGTACTTTTTCATACGAAGAATAATTTAAGCCAATTTACATAAATACCCAAATTACTATTCTGGATTTGTTTCCATTTCGCTCTCGTAAAATGAATTCGCCGTTTATTGTGAAATGTCAAAAATGGGGAAAAAAGTTTTGAAAATTTGTGTTTCTTTATTAAATTTTTGTTTTTAGTTATTAAAAATTAATAATATATATAATAAAAATGGATTTTAAAAAGAAAACAGGCAAAAAAAAGTCACGGAATAGTTGGAAAACATATTTATGACAATACCAACGTCAGCTGTGTAATCAATTCCTACGTAGCTGTGTTGTCATAATTCCGTGCGCAATTTTTTTTTTTGAAATAAAATTATTTAAAAAATTTTTTTTTTAGATTACAAGAAAACTATTCTTTTTTTCTCTTTTTTCTTTCCAACGATTTAGTCGAAAGATTTTCAAAAATTTCACTATAAAAAAAATTAGTAAAAAATTAAAATTTTCCTGGAATTATTGATTTACTTTCATTTTTATTTGTTTCACACACAATTTAAATAATATATAATAAAAAACACAATTTCTAATTTTATGTAACCTTTTTAAGAGTTCCGATATTTTTAACCCACTGGTAAAGTTATAGACGATTTGACAGCAACTTATAGAACAGTTACATATACATATGATTCCAGAATAGGAATTTTGGCATTGATCAGATCTTTGTGGCTACAGGGCGAATTTACGATTTGAGAATTACACCCTAAGGCTTTAGCCGATACCAAATTGGTTGGTCGAATCGTATTTTCGATGTTATTTGAGCAAAATCGTATCGAAAATACGATTCGACCAATCATTTGATAAACATAATTATATACCATTAGCGTAAAATTCTCAACAACCACACTAATTACCCTAAATAAGATCATCTCACGAGATGCGTATATAAAATCGAATCAAAAATACAGCCGAATAGAAATACGCGATTCCACTCCTGAACTTTGTATTAGTATTCTCATCCAGTTATACCAAAGATTCTATAATAATATGCATACAATTTATGGTAACACGTTATCTTTGCTCGTTCAATAGAACCCAACTTAGGCGATGAGCGCTTTTCTTATATAGAGCCTAGCATGTTTACTCCGGTAGGAAAGGACCATTGCTTAAAGCAGGCGCGGCTCTACCTTAGGGGCTAGTGGGGCTAAGTTCCACCTAACAAGTCTACCGAAGTACCGACATTTTTCAGTTAACATTTATTAAAAAAAAATACAATTAGAAAATTAAAACTTAAACGAAAAGATATGTTATTACATGTATTCTATTAATTTAAATACAAAAAGTAATTGAGTAAAATCCTTTTCTTTACTTTCTTATTTAAAGGATACCGAAACCAGAATGTCGCTAGCGTAAACACAAACAGCAACACACCATTAAAAAGAAACACAAGATCTCTCTAGCTTAAGCACAAAAAAACCATAAGAATCGAATATTTTCATGAGCTTGAATAGAAGAAAAATTATCAGAAAAGGGTTACAAGAAATTTAGTCCCAATCTAACAAAAAACCATTACGCACCACACATTTTTTTTTTCTTCTTGTTCTCCTAATTTAAATCAGTCCCAAAGAGATGATTAGTGGAAGTATTGTTCGCATAAAAAAATATGCAGTACAAATTTTGATTATTTTAATGCAAATGTTCATATTTATATCTCTCTTTATTCTCTCTGTTTGGAAATTTTTACACAGATGATATGATAATATTTCAAACACCATTATCAAAACTAGGAACCGAGATTTTGTCATTTTTGAATGAAATAGATAATTTTTTTAAATTTATGAATACTTTAGATATAAAAATCGTAATTTATTTTGATACCTTACTTTATAATGAAAGCATAGGTATAAAAAAATGTTAATTCTTTAAAAGATTTCGATGAATTTAATTTAAATTTCTTCGCACCAAATTTTCATATAGAATTAAGGTTTTGAATTTGTAATCATTTATTAAAATTTCCGGTGAAGTATTTTCAATTATTTACTAAAATTATTTGGAAGCTAAATAATTAATATATTTTTTTTTCCTCTGAATATCAAAATATCAACGTGAGTTTATTACTTCTCGATTTGGTATTGCATTTCAACAAAAAATTGTAGTAAAATCCATCTAGGATTATGGAGAAAGAAATAATCGTAGGAAAAACGTGTTCATAAAGGTTTTTGATATACCTTTAACACGAATGTACCGATTAGAATAAAATTTGCAGAATAAATTTATGTCATCAGGGCCCAGCCTATCTGTGATTTAGAGTAAATTTGAAAAAGTTATACAGAAAAATTTTGAAATATTATTATAAGTTCTTTGGCTATTTATCCCCCAATAGTGTAACACATCGAAATAATCATCGTAGAAAGGTTTCAAGGGTATGGTTGTGTAGAGAATCAAAAGTTATATCGATTTATGCATGGCCGTCCATCAGTCCGTGTACAAGATAACTCAAAAATGCGTTATTCGATTTATTTCAAATTTAGAATGTTATTTGGTTATTCCTTAATTGGATTTGGTATTGCAATTTAGCAAAATTGACCGAGGGGGAAGCAAGTTATTAATCAAAAACCAGGGTAATCAGAAAGTTTGTCCTTTTTTTATATGCCTTTTCGGATTTAATTGGAAAATTGGAGAAGCAATTTTGTTTATATTAATTATATTGGTTAACTACATAAATGGACGATACCATGTTAAATTTCAGTTAAATCAGTCCAGGATAGTAGAGAAAGAAATAATCTTAGGAGAAAATTAGCCTGTTCATAAAGTTTTTTTGATGTACTTTAAAAACTCGTACACCGATTTGCACAAAATTTGCAGATTAGATGTATCCTATTAGGGTCTAGGTAACTTAAAAAGAGGAAAAAAAGTTATGAAGAAAAAACCTTAAAATATTGTTAGTTTTGACAGCCTTTCTGTTCTATTTCTGCCATAGGGCATTCAAAAATCGGCCATAGGTCGATTTCCAGTTACTATATGTTTTTAGTCGCATTTCGATTAGCCGATTTTAAGTTACTATGTGTGAGTGATTGTTTTCGATGTTATGTCGGCTCCATTCTTGCGTTGAAAAATATTTCTTGAACATTTCGTGTTTGCAGACAAATATTTTATTAGAATATGGAATGACTTTTTTTAGGCAAATATTGAATTAGCCCCACTTCCGCAGATAGTCACGAGCCGCCGCTGGATTAAAGAGAAGGATCTTTTAGATGAACTGTAGATGAACTGTCATTTTGGAGGGAAAAAAAATTACAATTTATTAATTTCTAATTTTTAGTGCGTTTCAAATAGCAAACAATATTCTTTTCAATTAAATAATTAAACTCATAAAATTTAATAAATGAATTGTTGTTTCTGGGTGAAACAGCAGACAACATCGAAAACTTTCACTAATTCCCTTTCACAGGTAAGTTTGATACATTTTTTATTATAATGGTCGATTTTCATTATTACTCCATAAAAAAGAAGTTTTTATGAAGAATATTTAATTATAATATATCAAACAGAATTTATGTTAATTCACAATTTTGAATCATGCTTGAATTTAAATCAAAGCGTGAAACCCCTTTTTTTCTTTAATTTAAAACGAAAACTACCACTGAGTTATTTTTTGGTCAAAATATGGTCAAAACATTTTTGTAAACGCGTAAATTTTTATTTAAATTTATTAACATATTTCGAAATAAATTACATTAGTAACGTGCTTCTTTATTTCAACCTTCGTGCTTCATAATTATTTTTCTTTTTCACACACTTGAAGTGAAGACGTCATTGTCGTCTATGTGCTGGCCTAGAAGGCATTGGCAATTCTCAAATCGTATGTCTATATAACCGTAATTTTTCATACGAAGAATTATTTAAGCCAATTTACATAAATACCCAAATTACTATTCTGGATTTGTTTCCATTTCGCTCTCGTAAAATGAATTCGCCGTTTATTGTGAAATGTCAAAAATGGGGAAACAAATTTTGAAAATTTGTGTTTCTTTATTAAATTTATTTTTGTTTTTAGTTATTAAAAATTAATAATATATATAATAAAAATGGATTTTAAAAAGAAAACAGGCAAAAAAAAAGTCACGGAACAGTTGGAAAACATATTTATGACAATACCAACGTCAGCTGTGTAATCAATTCCTCTGTAGCTGTGTTGTGATAATTCCGTGCGCAATTTTTTTTTTTTAAATAAAATTATTTAAAAAAATTTTTTTTATTAGATTACAAGAAAACTATTCTTTTTTTCTCTTTTTTCTTTCCAACGATTTAGTCGAAAGATTTTAAAAATTTCACTATAAAAAAAATTAGTAAAAAATTAAAATTTTCCTGGAATTATTGATTTACTTTCATTTTTATTTGTTTCACACACAATTTAAATAATATACAATAAAAAAAACCCTTTCCAATTGGGGCTAAGCCCCACCTAACAGATCTATCGAAGTACCGACATTTTTCAGTTAACATTTATTTAAAAAAAAATACAATTAGAAAATTAAAACCTAAACGAAAAGCTATGTTACTACATGTATTCTATTAATTTAAATACAAAAAGCAATTGAGTAAAATCCTTTCCTTTACTTTCTTATTTAAAAGACACCGAAACCAGAATGTCGCTAGCGTAAACACAAATAGCAACACACCATTAAAAAGAAACACAAGATCTCTCTAGCTTAAGCACAAAAAAACCATAAGAATCGAATATTTCCATGAGCTTGAATACAAGAAAAATTATCAGAAAAGGGCTAGAAGAAATTTAGTCCCAATCTAACAAAAAACCATTACGCACCACACATTTTTTTTTTCTTCTTGTTCTCCTAATTTAAATCAGTCCCAATGAGATGATTAATGGAAGTATTGTTCGCATAAGAAAATATGCAGTACAAATTTTGATTATTTTAATGCAAATCTTCATATTTATATCTCTCTTTATTCTCTCTGTTTGGAAATTTTTACACAGATGATATGATAATATTTCAAACACCATTATCAAAACTAGGAATCGAGATTTTGTCATTTTTGAATGAAATAGATAATTTTTTTAAATTTATGAATACTTTAGATATAAAAATCGTAATTTATTTTGATACCTTACTTTATAATGAAAGCATAGGTATAAAAAAATGTTAATTATTTAAAAGATTTCGATGAATTTAATTTAAATTTCTTCGCACCAAATTTTCATATAGAATTAAGGTTTTGAATCTGTAATCATTTATTAAAATTTTCGGTGAAGTATTTTCAATTATTTACTAAAATTATTTGGAAGCTAAATAATTAATATATTTTTTATTCCTCTGAATATCAAAATATCAACGTGAGTTTATTACTTCTCGATTTGGTATTGCATTTCAACAAAAAATTGCAGTAAAATCCATCTAGGATTATGGAGAAAGAAATAATCGTAGGAAAAACGTGTTCGTAAAGGTTTTTGATATACCTTTAACACGAATGTACCGATTAGAATAAAATTTGCAGAATAAATTTATGTCATCAGGGCCCAGCCTATCTGTGATTTAGAGTAAATTTGAAAAAGTTATACAGAAAAATTTTGAAATATTATTATAAGTTCTTTGGCTATTTATCCCCGAATAGTGTAACACATCGAAATAATCATCGTAGAAAGGTTTCAAGGGTATGGTTGTGTAGAGAATCAAAAGTTATATCGATTTATGCATGGCCGTCCATCAGTCCGTGTACAAGATAACTCAAAAATGCGTTATTCGATTTATTTCAAATTTAGAATGTTATTTGGTTATTCCTTAATTGGATTTGGTATTGCATTTCAGCAAAATTGACCGAGGGGGAAGCAAGTTATTAATCAAAAACCAGGGTAATCAGAAAGTTTGTCCTTTTTTTATATGCTTTTTCGGATTTAATTGGAAAATTTGAGAAGCAATTTTGTTCATATTAATTATATTGGTTAACTACATAAATGGACGATATTATGTTAAATTTTAGTCAAATCAGTCCAGGATAGTAGAGAAAGAAATAATCTTAGGAGAAAATTAGCCTGTTCATAAAGTTTTTTTGATGTACTTTAAAAACTCGTACACCGATTTGCACAAAATTTGCAGATTAGATGTATCCTATTAGGGTCTAGGTAACTTAAAAAGAGGAAAAAAAGTTATGAAGAAAAAACCTTAAAATATTGTTAGTTTTGACAGCCTTTCTGTTCTATTTCTGCCATAGGGCATTCAAAAATCGGCCATAGGTCGATTTCCAGTTACTATATGTTTTTAGTCGCATTTCGATTAGCCGATTTTAAGTTACTATGTGTGAGTGATTGTTTTCGATGTTATGTCGGCTCCATTCTTGCGTTGAAAAATATTTCTTGAACATTTCGTGTTTGCAGACAAATATTTTATTAGAATATGGAATGACTTTTTTTAGGCAAATATTGAATTAGCCCCACTTCCGCAGATAGTCACGAGCCGCCGCTGGATTAAAGAGAAGGATCTTTTAGATGAACTGTAGATGAACTGTCATTTTGGAGGGAAAAAAAATTACAATTTATTAATTTCTAATTTTTAGTGCGTTTCAAATAGCAAACAATATTCTTTTCAATTAAATAATTAAACTCATAAAATTTAATAAATGAATTGTTGTTTCTGGGTGAAACAGCAGACAACATCGAAAACTTTAACTAATTCCCTTTCACAGGTAAGTTTGATACATTTTTTATTATAATGGTCGATTTTCATTATTACTCCATAAAAAAGAAGTTTTTATGAAGAATATTTAATTATAATATATCAATTTATGTTAATTCACAATTTTGAATCATGCTTGAATTTAAATCAAAGCGTGAAACCCCTTTTTTTCTTTAATTTAAAACGATAACTACCACTGAGTTATTTTTTGGTCAAAATATGGTCAAAACATTTCTGTAAACGCGTAAATTTTTATTTAAATTTATTAACATATTTCGAAATATAAACAATTTCGAAATAAATTACATTAGTAACGTGCTTCTTTATTTCAACCTTCGTGCTTCATAATTATTTTTCTTTTTCACACACTTGAAGTGAAGACGTCATTGTCGTCTATGTGCTGGCCTAGAAGGCATTGGCAATTCTCAAAACGTATGTCTATATAACCGTAATTTTTCATACGAAGAATTATTTAAGCCAATTTACATAAATACCCAAATTACTATTCTGGATTTGTTTCCATTTCGCTCTCGTAAAATGAATTCGCCGTTTATTGTGAAATGTCAAAAATGGGGAAACAAATTTTGAAAATTTGTGTTTCTTTATTAAATTTATTTTTGTTTTTAGTTATTAAAAATTAATAATATATATAATAAAAATGGATTTTAAAAAGAAAACAGGCAAAAAAAAAGTCACGGAACAGTTGGAAAACATATTTATGACAATACCAACGTCAGCTGTGTAATCAATTCCTCTGTAGCTGTGTTGTGATAATTCCGTGCGCAATTTTTTTTTTTTTAAATAAAATTATTTAAAAAAATTTTTTTTATTAGATTACAAGAAAACTATTCTTTTTTTCTCTTTTTTCTTTCCAACGATTTAGTCGAAAGATTTTAAAAATTTCACTATAAAAAAAATTAGTAAAAAATTAAAATTTTCCTGGAATTATTGATTTACTTTCATTTTTATTTGTTTCACACACAATTTAAATAATATACAATAAAAAAAACCCTTTCCAATTGGGGCTAAGCCCCACCTAACAGATCTACCGAAGTACCGACATTTTTCAGTTAACATTTACTAAAAAAAAAAAATACAATTAGAAAATTAAAACCTAAACGAAAAGCTATGTTATTACATGTATTCTATTAATTTAAATACAAAAAGTAATTGAGTAAAATCCTTCCTTTACTTTCTTATTTAAAAGATACCGAAACCAGAATGTCGCTAGCGTAAACACAAATAGCAACACACCATTAAAAAGAAACGCAAGATCTCCCTAGCTTAAACACAAAAAAACCATAAGAATCGAATATTTCCATGAGCTTGAATAGAAGAAAAATTATCAGAAAAGGGCTAGAAGAAATTTAGTCCCAATCTAACAAAAAACCATTACGCACCACACATTTTCTTTTTCTTCTTGTTCTCCTAATTTAAATCAGTCCCAATGAGATGATTAGTGGAAGTATTGTTCGCATAAGAAAATATGCAGTACAAATTTTGATTATTTTAATGCAAATCTTCATATTTATATCTCTCTTTATTCTCTCTGTTTGGAAATTTTTACACAGATGATATGATAATATTTCAAACACCATTATCAAAACTAGGAACCGAGATTTTGTCATTTTTGAATGAAATAGATAATTTTTTTAAATTTATGAATACTTTAGATATAAAAATCGTAATTTATTTTGATACCTTACTTTATAATGAAAGCATAGGTATAAAAAAATGTTAATTATTTATAAGATTTCGATGAATTTAATTTAAATTTCTTCGCACCAAATTTTCATATAGAATTAAGGTTTTGAATTTGTAATCATTTATTAAAATTTGCGGTGAAGTATTTTCAATTACAAGTATTTACTAAAATTATTTGGAAGCTCAATAATTAATATATTTTTTTTTCCTCTGAATATCAAAATATCAACGTGAGTTTATTACTTCTCGATTTGGTATTGCATTTCAACAAAAAATTGCAGTAAAATCCATCTAGGATTATGGAGAAAGAAATAATCGTAGGAAAAACGTGTTCATAAAGGTTTTTGATATACCTTTAACACGAATGTACCGATTAGAATAAAATTTGCAGAATAAATTTATGTCATCAGGGCCCAGCCTATCTGTGATTTAGAGTAAATTTGAAAAAGTTATACAGAAAAATTTTGAAATATTATTATAAGTTCTTTGGCTATTTATCCCCCAATAGTGTAACACTTCGAAATAATCATCGTAGAAAGGTTTCAAGGGTATGGTTGTGTAGAGAATCAAAAGTTATATCGATTTATGCATGGCCGTCCATCAGTCCGTGTACAAGATAACTCAAAAATGCGTTATTCGATTTATTTCAAATTTAGAATGTTATTTGGTTATTCCTTAATTGGATTTGGTATTGCAATTTAGCAAAATTGACCGAGGGGGAAGCAAGTTATTAATCAAAAACCAGGGTAATCAGAAAGTTTGTCCTTTTTTTATATGCCTTTTCGGATTTAATTGGAAAATTGGAGAAGCAATTTTGTTTATATTAATTATATTGGTTAACTACATAAATGGACGATACCATGTTAAATTTCAGTCAAATCAGTCCAGGATAGTAGAGAAAGAAATAATCTTAGGAGAAAATTAGCCTGTTCATAAAGTTTTTTTGATGTACTTTAAAAACTCGTACACCGATTTGCACAAAATTTGCAGATTAGATGTATCCTATTAGGGTCTAGGTAACTTAAAAAGAGGAAAAAAAGTTATGAAGAAAAAACCTTAAAATATTGTTAGTTTTGACAGCCTTTCTGTTCTATTTCTGCCATAGGGCATTCAAAAATCGGCCATAGGTCGATTTCCAGTTACTATATGTTTTTAGTCGCATTTCGATTAGCCGATTTTAAGTTACTATGTGTGAGTGATTGTTTTCGATGTTATGTCGGCTCCATTCTTGCGTTGAAAAATATTTCTTGAACATTTCGTGTTTGCAGACAAATAATTTATTAGAATATGGAATGACTTTTTTTAGGCAAATATTGAATTAGCCCCACTTCCGCAGATAGTCACGAGCCGCCGCTGGATTAAAGAGAAGGATCTTTTTGTAGATGAACTGTCATTTTGGAGGGAAAAAAAATTACAATTTATTAATTTCTAATTTTTAGTGCGTTTCAAATAGCAAACAATATTCTTTTCAATTAAATAATTAAACTAATAAAATTTAATAAATGAATTGTTGTTTCTGGGTGAAACAGCAGACAACATCGAAAACTTTCACTAATTCCCTTTCACAGGTAAGTTTGATACATTTTTTATTATAATGGTCGATTTTCATTATTACTCCATAAAAAAGAAGTTTTTATGAAGAATATTTAATTATAATATATCAATTTATGTTAATTCACAATTTTGAATCATGCTTGAATTTAAATCAAAGCGTGAAACCCCTTTTTTTCTTTAATTTAAAACGATAACTACCACTGAGTTATTTTTTGGTCAAAATATGGTCAAAACATTTCTGTAAACGCGTAAATTTTTATTTAAATTTATTAACATATTTCGAAATATAAACAATTTCGAAATAAATTACATTAGTAACGTGCTTCTTTATTTCAACCTTCGTGCTTCATAATTATTTTTCTTTTTCACACACTTGAAGTGAAGACGTCATTGTCGTCTATGTGCTGGCCTAGAAGGCATTGGCAATTCTCAAAACGTATGTCTATATAACCGTAATTTTTCATACGAAGAATTATTTAAGCCAATTTACATAAATACCCAAATTACTATTCTGGATTTGTTTCCATTTCGCTCTCGTAAAATGAATTCGCCGTTTATTGTGAAATGTCAAAAATGGGGAAACAAATTTTGAAAATTTGTGTTTCTTTATTAAATTTATTTTTGTTTTTAGTTATTAAAAATTAATAATATATATAATAAAAATGGATTTTAAAAAGAAAACAGGCAAAAAAAAAGTCACGGAACAGTTGGAAAACATATTTATGACAATACCAACGTCAGCTGTGTAATCAATTCCTCTGTAGCTGTGTTGTGATAATTCCGTGCGCAATTTTTTTTTTTTTAAATAAAATTATTTAAAAAAATGTTTTTTATTAGATTACAAGAAAACTATTCTTTTTTTCTCTTTTTTCTTTCCAACGATTTAGTCGAAAGATTTTAAAAATTTCACTATAAAAAAAATTAGTAAAAAATTAAAATTTTCCTGGAATTATTGATTTACTTTCATTTTTATTTGTTTCACACACAATTTAAATAATATACAATAAAAAAAACCCTTTCCAATTGGGGCTAAGCCCCACCTAACAGATCTACCGAAGTACCGACATTTTTCAGTTAACATTTATTTAAAAAAAAATACAATTAGAAAATTAAAACCTAAACGAAAAGCTATGTTACTACATGTATTCTATTAATTTAAATACAAAAAGCAATTGAGTAAAATCCTTTCCTTTACTTTCTTATTTAAAAGATACCGAAACCAGAATGTCGCTAGCGTAAACACAAATAGCAACACACCATTAAAAAGAAACACAAGATCTCTCTAGCTTAAGCACAAAAAAACCATAAGAATCGAATATTTCCATGAGCTTGAATAGAAGAAAAATTATCAGAAAAGGGCTAGAAGAAATTTAGTCCCAATCTAACAAAAAACCATTGCGCACCACACATTTTTTTTTTTCTTCTTGTTCTCCTTTCTGTGTATTAAAATTTCATAAATTTTGGGCTAATTTAAATCAGTCCCAAAAAGATGATTAGTGGAAGTATTGTTCGCATAAGAAAATATGCAGTACAAATTTTGATCATTTTAATGCAAATGTTCATATTTATATCTCTCTTTATTCTCTCTGTTTGGAAATTTTTACACAGATGATATGATAATATTTCAAACACCATTATCAAAACTAGGAACCGAGATTTTGTCATTTTTGAATGAAATAGATAATTTTTTTAAATCTATGAATACTTTAGATATAAAAATCGTAATTTATTTTGATACCTTACTTTATAATGAAAGCATAGGTATAAAAAAATGTTAATTATTTATAAGATTTCGATGAATTTAATTTAAATTTCTTCGCACCAAATTTTCATATAGAATTAAGGTTTTGAATTTGTAATCATTTATTAAAATTTGCGGTGAAGTATTTTCAATTACAAGTATTTACTAAAATTATTTGGAAGCTCAATAATTAATATATTTTTTTTTCCTCTGAATATCAAAATATCAACGTGAGTTTATTACTTCTCGATTTGGTATTGCATTTCAACAAAAAATTGCAGTAAAATCCATCTAGGATTATGGAGAAAGAAATAATCGTAGGAAAAACGTGTTCATAAAGGTTTTTGATATACCTTTAACACGAATGTACCGATTAGAATAAAATTTGCAGAATAAATTTATGTCATCAGGGCCCAGCCTATCTGTGATTTAGAGTAAATTTGAAAAAGTTATACAGAAAAATTTTGAAATATTATTATAAGTTCTTTGGCTATTTATCCCCCAATAGTGTAACACATCGAAATAATCATCGTAGAAAGGTTTCAAGGGTATGGTTGTGTAGAGAATCAAAAGTTATATCGATTTATGCATGGCCGTCCATCAGTCCGTGGACAAGATAACTCAAAAATGCGTTATTCGATTTATTTCAAATTTAGAATGTTATTTGGTTATTCCTTAATTGGATTTGGTATTGCATTTCAGCAAAATTGACCGAAGGGGAAGCAAGTTATTAATCAAAAACCAGGGTAATCAGAAAGTTTGTCCTTTTTTTATATGTTTTTTCGGATTTAGTTGGAAAATTTGAGAAGCAATTTTGTTTATATTAATTATATTGGTTAACTACATAAATGGACGATACCATGTTAAATTTCAGTCAAATCAGTCCAGGATAGTAGAGAAAGAAATAATCTTAGGAGAAAATTAGCCTGACAACATCGACAACTTTCACTAATTCCCTTTCACAGGTAAGTTTGATACATTTTTTATTATAATGGTCGACTTTCATTATTACTCCATAAAAAAGAAGTTTTTATGAAGAATATTTAATTATAATATATCAAACAGAATTTATGTTAATTCACAATTTTGAATCATGCTTGAATTTAAATCAAAGCGTGAAACCCCTTTTTTTCTTTAATTTAAAACGATAACTACCACTGAGTTATTTTTTGGTCAAAATATGGTCAAAACATTTCTGTAAACGCGTAAATTTTAATTTAAATTTATTAACATATTTCGAAATATAAACAATTTCGAAATAAATTACATTACTAACGTGCTTCTTTATTTCAACCTTCGTGCTTCATAATTATTTTTCTTTTTCACACACTTTAAGTGAAGACGTCATTGTCGTCTATGTGCTGGCCTAGAAGGCATTGGCAATTCTCAAATCGTATGTCTATATAACCGTAATTTTTCATACGAAGAATTATTTAAGCCAATTTACATAAATACCCAAATTACTATTCTGGATTTGTTTCCATTTCGCTCTCGTAAAATGAATTCGCCGTTTATTGTGAAATGTCAAAAATGGGGAAACAAATTTTGAAAATTTGTGTTTCTTTATTAAATTTTTGTTTTTAGTTATTAAAAATTAATAATATATATAATAAAAAAGGATTTTAAAAAGAAAACAGGCAAAAAAAAGTCACGGAACAGTTGGAAAACATATTTATGACAATTCCAACGTCAGCTGTGTAATCAATTCCTCTGTAGCTGTGTTGTGATAATTCCGTGCGCAATTTTTTTTTTTTAAATAAAATTATTTAAAAAAATTTTTTTTATTAGATTACAAGAAAACTATTCTTTTTTTCTCTTTTTTCTTTCCAACGATTTAGTCGAAAGATTTTAAAAATTTCACTATAAAAAAAATTAGTAAAAAATTAAAATTTTCCTGGAATTATTGATTTACTTTCATTTTTATTTGTTTCACACACAATTTAAATAATATGCAATAAAAAAAACCCTTTCCAATTGGGGCTAAGCCCCACCTAACAAATCTACCGAAGTACCGACATTTTTCAGTTAACATTTATTAAAAAAAAAAATACAATTAGAAAATTAAAACCTAAACGAAAAGCTATGTTACTACATGTATTCTATTAATTTAAATACAAAAAGTAATTGAGTAAAATCCTTCCTTTACTTTCTTATTTAAAAGATACCGAAACCAGAATGTCGCTAGCGTAAACACAAATAGCAACACACCATTAAAAAGAAACGCAAGATCTCCCTAGCTTAAACACAAAAAAACCATAAGAATCGAATATTTCCATGACCTTGAATAGAAGAAAAATTATCAGAAAAGGGCTAGAAGAAATTTAGTCCCAATCTAACAAAAAACCATTACGCACCACACATTTTCTTTTTCTTCTTGTTCTCCTAATTTAAATCAGTCCCAATGAGATGATTAGTGGAAGTATTGTTCGCATAAGAAAATATGCAGTACAAATTTTGATTATTTTAATGCAAATCTTCATATTTATATCTCTCTTTATTCTCTCTGTTTGGAAATTTTTACACAGATGATATGATAATATTTCAAACACCATTATCAAAACTAGGAATCGAGATTTTGTCATTTTTGAATGAAATAGATAATTTTTTTAAATTTATGAATACTTTAGATAAAAAAATCGTAATTTATTTTGATACCTTACTTTATAATGAAAGCATAGGTATAAAAAAATGTTAATTATTTAAAAGATTTCGATGAATTTAATTTAAATTTCTTCGCACCAAATTTTCATATAGAATTAAGGTTTTGAATTTGTAATCATTTATTAAAATTTCCGGTGAAGCATTTTCAATTACAAGTATTTACTAAAATTATTTGGAAGCTCAATAATTAATATATTTTTTTTTCCTCTGAATATCAAAATATCAACGTGAGTTTATTACTTCTCGATTTGGTATTGCATTTCAACAAAAAATTGCAGTAAAATCCATCTAGGATTATGGAGAAAGAAATAATCGTAGGAAAAACGTGTTCATAAAGGTTTTTGATATACCTTTAACACGAATGTACCGATTAGAATAAAATTTGCAGAATAAATTTATGTCATCAGGGCCCAGCCTATCTGTGATTTAGAGTAAATTTGAAAAAGTTATACAGAAAAATTTTGAAATATTATTATAAGTTCTTTGGCTATTTATCCCCCAATAGTGTAACACATCGAAATAATCATCGTAGAAAGGTTTCAAGGGTATGGTTGTGTAGAGAATCAAAAGTTATATCGATTTATGCATGGCCGTCCATCAGTCCGTGTACAAGATAGCTCAAAAATGCGTTATTCGATTTATTTCAAATTTAGAATGTTATTTGGTTATTCCTTAATTGGATTTGGTATTGCATTTCAGCAAAATTGACCGAGGGGGAAGCAAGTTATTAATCAAAAACCAGGGTAATCAGAAAGTTTGTCCTTTTTTTATATGCCTTTTCGGATTTAATTGGAAAATTGGAGAAGCAATTTTGTTTATATTAATTATATTGGTTAACTACATAAATGGACGATACCATGTTAAATTTCAGTCAAATCAGTCCAGGATAGTAGAGAAAGAAATAATCTTAGGAGAAAATTAGCCTGTTCATAAAGTTTTTTTGATGTACTTTAAAAACTCGTACACCGATTTGCACAAAATTTGCAGATTAGATGTATCCTATTAGGGTCTAGGTAACTTAAAAAGAGGAAAAAAAGTTATGAAGAAAAAACCTTAAAATATTGTTAGTTTTAACAGCCTTTCTGTTCTATTTCTGCCATAGGGCATTCAAAAATCGGCCATAGGTCGATTTCCAGTTACTATATGTTTTTAGTCGCATTTCGATTAGCCGATTTTAAGTTACTATGTGTGAGTGATTGTTTTCGATGTTATGTCGGCTCCATTCTTGCGTTGAAAAATATTTCTTGAACATTTCGTGTTTGCAGACAAATATTTTATTAGAATATGGAATGACTTTTTTTAGGCAAATATTGAATTAGCCCCACTTCCGCAGATAGTCACGAGCCGCCGCTGGATTAAAGAGAAGGATCTTTTTGTAGATGAACTGTCATTTTGGAGGGAAAAAAAATTACAATTTTTTAATTTCTAATTTTTAGTGCGTTTCAAATAGCAAACAATATTCTTTTCAATTAAATAATTAAACTCATAAAATTTAATAAATGAATTGTTGTTTCTGGGTGAAACAGCAGACAACATCGAAAACTTTCACTAATTCCCTTTCACAGGTAAGTTTGATACATTTTTTATTATAATGGTCGATTTGCATTATTACTCCATAAAAAAGAAGTTTTTATGAAGAATATTTAATTATAATATATCAAACAGAATTTATGTTAATTCACAATTTTGAATCATGCTTGAATTTAAATCAAAGCGTGAAACCCTATTTTCTTTAATTTAAAACGAAAACTACCACTGAGTAATTTTTTGGCCAACTCTTAAATTTCGCCGAAAATATTGTAAAATTCAGCATTTTCAGTTTTAAATGCCTTTTTCGCTTTAAGGTATCCAACAATGAGGCTATTAGTTTACACAATTTTAGGACAATTAGTAGAGATGTAATTTGCTGAATGGAGACAATATAAAGCGAACAAAAGCAAAAACTGTACTTCTATCCAATGCACAAGCAAATTTGATGTTTAAAGTAAATAACCCAACATTTTTTTTGTAATCCGAATGTTCCAAAATACATGACGATTCAGTCCGTTTACATTGCTGTCCCTCCGAATTCATATTTTTACCGCCACCACTACGCCAAACACATAAGCCATAAAAATACAAGTGATTTCAAAATGACTTCAGTTTCCTCTACCCATATCCAATCTTGGACAGCGGTTACTTTTTTTTAACATTGCTTAATGCAAGCAACAGTATAGGCCTTTCAAATGTCTTTTGCTCAAGCAAAAAGTGTGGAGCAGAATGCCGTGGAAACCATCGCGAAAACCAACGTATTGGAATGTCAAATCAATTCAAAACATATGTTTTCTATCCGACTACCCACTTTGACGTGAAAACGACGGAGCCACCGCAACAAGTTTGTTAAAATCCGAAAACCATCGTGAAAAGCAAAATATTCTAACCTCACTTTGTGTTTGTTTACATTTTTTGTGATAATCAAATTCTTATTGAGGGTAAAAGTTATATGTTTTAAATGGTTATTTCATTTGATATAATTAATTTCACAAACTTATTGAAAAAGAAGGAATTTATTTACGAAAATAAAATCAACTTGTGTTCACATAAATTTGAATACGGTTTTTGACATTCGAATACTTTGGTTTTCGCGGCATTCTGCTCTAAACTAAAATCAAACTCCTTGGCGTTATCATTCGCCGACCTCAACATTCGGGAAACCGGTTCGTTTGGACCGTACTCAGTTACAAAGACCATTCGTCACCATCCGAACTGACGTTCTAAGGGCCGGTTTTTTCACTCTTGGTTAACTTCAATCAATGGTTATTCCAGTGGTTAACCATCGATTGCGTTTGTTCACCACAATTTTAACCAGAGAATTCATGGTTTGGTTAGTTAACCAAAGATTTCGTTAACCAGCCGATTTTGGTTGGTTAATGCCATTTAACCATGATTTACTGGAATTTCGTTTGTCCATCCTTGGTTCACACTGCGTTTTACTTTTGACATTGTATTTTGACATACATACAACAACATTCAGTGAAAATATTGAGCGATACAAAATTAATAATAATAAAATAACACCAAATGGAGTGATTCTTTTTTATTTCTAATTTTTTTTTCTTGTATTTGTACAAATATCTGTATTGTGTTTACAAAGTCAGTTCTTTCTTGCATTTGGGATTCGTTAAGCAGTCACGATAGTGACGAAGATTACAATCAATTATTTATAAATTCAAAAATTTTAATTAACCATAGATTCAAATTTTACAGATGCATTGGAAAACCATTGGAAAAATGGAAAATCTATGATTTGGTTACCAAAGTTTAAAAAATGTGAACAAACGCATTTCGTTAAACACAGATTCATAACCACGGGTTAAGCAAAATCCATGGTAACCTAACCACAGATTTAACCGATTACACTGTTAATTTTTGTTTTTTATTTTTTTTTTTAAACCTAAAAATTTCTATTTTTGGTCTAAATTATTATTTTTAATTTAATTGAGAATTAATTATGAAACAAAAAAAATTGTATTTCAAATTAACGAAATCTTTCATACAATTTACTAACGGAAAAATACCGACTAGCTCAAGAGGACGTTAGAAAAATTGGTGACAAAAAATTTCTCGACGGTAAAAATAATTTCCTTTTTGAAATTCAATTTTGTGAAGTGGCAATACTCTTAAAATTTAGGGAAATTTTTCAAGTGAGAAAAAAAAGTGGCAAATGGTCGTTGTAATCGGTGTCTTGTACTCTTTAATCAAGGACCATAATGAGCACGCTCAATAGCACAAATACAAATTAAAATATAAACCGCCGTAATCTGAAATAATCAAATTCAATCTATCTAGTTACCTATTATATTGTTCCGATTTTTTTTTTGCTTCAGCTACATGAGTCGTTAGAAAGTCGACTAGAATTGAACCGGGGCAAGTCGCTGGCGCTATAAATTGGCCCGTTGGACTAACCATCAATGGGCCAGCTTCTCTGCAATATACTCAAAATTATTGAATCAATTTAAATAGAAAAAATTGTCTTCTTACGACTCAATAACAATCTCATATTCCTTTAAGTCGTTTGGCCATGATTGAGGATATTTTTGCTTACTAAGAAAATCCAATAAAGCGGTTGTAATTTTACTCAAATGACCAGCGTATTGATAGGCTTGTGCTTTTGGCATAAATTTTCGCCGACCAATTTTAATATTTCTTAACACTTGAGATAAAGCCACCTCATATGCTGGAATTCGTTTCAGATAAATATCATGCTTTGGTATATTTTTAATAAACTAAAAATATTTTTTTAATTTGTAATAAAAATAATTTATATAAAACGTATACCAACTAACATCTAACCAACTATTTAAAACATCGCCAGTATACAGCATTACATGACCTTCTAGGCTTACACCGGTGAAGGCTGCAAAAACTACTATTCGATTTTTAAGAGCTTGCATTTCTTGTTGATGAAGATCTGCTAAACGTTCCAGTGTCTTAAGGCATCCACGATAATGTTCAAAGTTCCATCCACAATCATATCGTAGTTCAATAATCTCTAAACGTTTGACGAGAGATTTCTCTAGTTTGAATACTTCTTCTTTTAAATCCACTAAACCTCCATGCCGTTTGTGGGCAAGTTTAATATTGTTTTCCAGCCATAATCTATAAATTAAATATTGAATTTAATAATAAAAATTTATTTTAAGTGACTACTTCAGTGTTTTCTCTTTATTTTCCTTTTGTGCACGAAATTGCTTTTCGAATTCAGTAAAACTCGATTTAAAATCAATATTTCCAAATGTTTCATCATCATAAAACTTCGATGACTTTCCTTGCAAAGGTAATGTTTTCTTGGAAATAGATCTAATATTATCGACATAATCTGTTGATAAATTACATAACTTTAAAATACGTTTAACAACACTCTTTGTATCATTATTTCGTTCCAAACTAATTTTTACTAATTTAAATGCATCTAAAAAATATATTTATTAAATAATAAATAATTATATTTTTCATTTTTCAAACGCTTTGGTTCTCTATCCGAATCACGCACGTAAAATGACAGAACTTGTGGTATTGCTTGATACACTCTTCTTTGTTGTAAAGCCTCTAAATATGCACTTAGAAGTTTTAAAGATTCTTCATTCACTAACTATGTCCGGGAAGAAAGTTTTATAACTATTGTTAACATGAAACATGCATAGACACAATTTGCCTTACCCTCTGTTCTGGATATCTACCAAATAAATCTGGATGTACAACAAAATAAAATGGACGCAGTGCTGTAGCAATTTCTGCGCTACTAATCATTCGAAATTTATTCAATTGCGAAGCTAATACGCTACCATGAAGCCCATTTTTTATTAAACTGAAAAATGTTAGAATTAAAACATCAGTTTAGAACATTTGAAATGTCAAATAAATTTTAAATTCATTTAAAATATATTACCAGCCAGATATATGCCTAAACATTTTAATATAAAGAATTAAAAGTTATACAAAAAACAATAACTCAATAAAAATTCTAAATTGTGTTGGACACAATTGACAACTTTCGTCGTTTTTACGATATCTGCCCCTGAAGCAGCGTTTTTAGATCGTACTGTCAATTTTGGAAAGGAAAGAATTGCATTTTTTTAATTTCTGATTTTTAATGCGTTTCGGAACCCAAACAAATTCTTTTCAATTAAACAATCAAAGTTAAAAAATTTGCAATAGGAAACGTTTAATGTTTGGGTGTAATAGCAAACAACATCGAAAAATTCCTGGAATTTCATTTCACACGTAAGTTTGAAATATTTTTTATTACAAAAAAAAGTTTTTATGGTGATAATTTACTCATTATTAATCAAATAGAAAGTATGTTAATTCATAATTTAGAAAAAAAATGTTTTTTTTGATGTGCCGGATTACACGTGGTGTTCTTTGGGTAGAATTCTACAGCAGACATAGGTATCGATGGGTTGGGGAGAAGCAGAAGATTTACCTCTCGAAATGTTATCGCAACAGCGTTTTTTACGCACACAAACAAGAGTCACTGTTTGTGTCGATGGCGAAAAAAATTGAAAATTCAAGCGCGCCATTCAATTACTGACCGTCAACAGGTAATCATAATATAAAAGTACATAGGAAATAGTATAATAGTAGATCCTAACAGTTTGACGGTTTAAGTTCAAGTGATGCTGTGCTCACACATACTAATACACTCCTTGTGTAGCTTGTATAAAAGACTGTGGTATAAACATTCCTCGTCTAATCGGTTTGGTAGTATTCTACCCAAAACTTGACGGTAGATTTCTACTGCGTGTAATCCGGCACAATTAAAACGAAAATTACCAGTGACAGTTTTTTTTTTTGGTTAAAATGGGGGCAATTCTTAAAATTCGTCGACGTTTTTAAAAATTCAGTATTTTTAGTTTTAAATGCCTTTTTTTGTTTTAAGGTTTCCAAAAAATGAGGCTCTACGTATGAAATGGCTTTCGGCTATTGGTTTATGCAGGAAAAAAAAAATATATAGGCACATACATATTCATAATTATTATTTAAAAATTTAATTTTGTATGTTTAAGAGAACCCTGATTTTTGGAACAAATGACGCAAACATTTGTTTGCAATTCTGATGTTCTAAAATATATGAGCTTTTAGCCCATTTACAATGTTGCCCCTCCGAATTGATACTTCTAACGCCACCACTACGCTGCACCCATAAGCAGTAAAAGTGCAAGTGGATTCCAAAATAGCTTCAATTTCCCCTGCGATAGGTCCATCCTTATTTTCTATAATCTAAAGGCTCAAATATAATGTGCTCTGCATGGCAGAGCAAAACTGACAGAAATGTACTAATATACATGAATCCTATTCCAAGATTATATTATGCATACGCATGCATTCGTTAGGTTTTATTTCCGTTTCGTTATGTTTAAGCAATACAAATCAGTTAGTACATTCCGTACGGAAATTTTGACAGTTCAATTGCAAATATTTTTTTCATGCAATATGACTCGACAATATTGGTTTTTTTGAAAATTTGTTTTCTAAACGACTTTCAATTTTTTAAAATCACTTTTACATTTCAAAAAACAATTAAAGAAACACAAAATTATATGTGTCAAATGGTTGTTCTTGGTTATGCACATTATAATCAGTTCTACGGATTTGACATGCATAAGTAAGCATTCGGTCAGTTTTTTTGTCTTTCCTTATTCTCTGCCATTGTAATTCCGCCTTAAGAATTGAACCAAATTTTACGAACGTTCCGTCTACATAACATGTATTTGTTTTCGTCGTTCCGTCGCCGCCCCGTTTCGGTTTCGTCAACATAACTAAGCAATAAGCAATGCCTACTGAATCACGGCCCATCTGTGTAAGCTCTTTAGTAATGACGTCTTTGATTTGTGGATAGATTTTTTACATTTCGCGCCGAAATTTAGTTTCTGTTGGAGACGTTAGAAGACTATTCCACTGCTGAATTTTCGGAAAATTCTTTAGTCAAAAATGTTCTAAATGTAATCGAACTCCTTATTGAAAATGAAACAGATGACAGCACAAAAATAAAGTTTTTCAATTTTATAAAAAACCAAAGAAATTTGCTTCACATTCCTATACACAATTCCTACATCACTTTCGATGTACAATTTTGGGTAAAATTCAACTTTCACAACACATTATTGAATCAAAACTATATAAAATAATTTGCAATTTTAAATTATATCACTTTAACATTATAATTAATCATAAAAATTAATTTTTTTCAACAATCTCGTATGTGACATAACCCAATTTCGGAAGTAAACAACTTCCGAAAATGACAGAAAAATTGCATTAAAACAATAAAGATTCACTACACTTTAAAACAATTAATATTTCAATTATTATTAGTGTTTTACTTTTAACGCGAAAATATTAATTTTTTATCGACAAACGCGATAATCAACACAAAGATTTGTTGACATTTTGCTTTTTAATGAATGACGTCGAAACTTTACAGAGGGGCCGTGTGATTTAATAGGCATTGGCATAAGGCATTAGTATCGAATTGATCAAATATAACCAATTTCTCCTAAATATCTTATCAGGCCAGCATGGGGATGAAAATGACGGATAACTTGAAGTTTGTGAAAAGGCAATAATTATTAAGCAGGAAGCTTGAAAGAGAGAAATAAGCTTCTAATGCAAGTTGCATTAGTTGTATTTCTCTATTTTAATCTTCATGTTTAAGAATAATTTTCTTTTCCACACACTTAAAGTTAACGCCCAATATGGTAGAATGAGCTATCTAGAAGGCATTGGCCCAAGGAGGAAAGCTAAAAGGTATGTAAAACTTTTGGTTATCCACCAATTTTTTTTGAAGTAGTCAATGCAAAAAGTTCCGACTTTGAACTTTTAACGGAGCTGAAGTATGAAAATTAAACCAGGACGTTAATTTATTTTGTGAGACAATTTCATATTTCGAAACGTAATTTTGTTACTAAAACATGAATAATAAAAAACATAGTAATTGAAAATCGGCGTATAGTCGATTTTTTGATGCCCTATGGCAATAATAGGGCAGAAAAACAATCACTCCTCCTCTTCTGTAATACGAAATCGAATTAAGAAATAACCAACTCACATTGTAAATTTCATAAAAATCGGATAACACGTTTGGCAGTGAGCATAGGGCATACAAAGAAATCAATTTCAGTCAGATTTTCCATTTTTTAATTTTTACTACAATCCCATTTTATATGACCAATTGTTTTATTGAGGCTTTAACGAGTGTATTGAAATTTTACAAACGTATTGATTTTACTAATACTAAGGTTACAATTAAATAATAATACGGTGGCTTATAATTTGCCTACGTAACAATTTAACAGAGTTCAATATTTTGTACATTAATACAAAAATCGGTCTTAAATTATTGGTGCCTGTTCTGATATCGGACGTTACGTTAGTTTTACTCGATATTACTCACTGACTACTCGATATTTCATTTTTGGTGTTCTGGAATACGCCACATTTCGTTTCAGTTCAACGCGTAGCAACGGATTCGATTTTTGATGTTCTGATATTCGCCGGGAAGTCGATTTTCAGGTTAAATTACTCACTTCAGTTTTCGCGCGTTCGAATGAATATTTTTGTATGAATTTCCTTTATTTCTAAACCCACCCACACTATGCACCATAATATCAACTTTTAATCTCATTTTGGGCCTGAAATGGCTTTTATGAAGGATATAATCATAAAAAAAAATGTATATTTTCCATTTTTAAATTTTTTAATAATTAGTGAATGGAAAAAATGTTACAAAAATATATAATTTGTATTTTGAAATAAACATTGCTGAAAAATATATGAAATTTATTTTAATAATGACAAGAACTTTATTTTGTAAAACATTTATTGATGAAATGGCTTACAAAAAACACAACCAGCTGATTTTTGACATGCGATGATTGTCGTTTTTTTAAATGGGAAACGCAGGTTTTCAGAACACTGATCGCGTTAGGAATCGAATCGAACGCGTTATGTTTACTCACCTAAGGCCTAAGTTATACGACGATCATTGTAATGACGGAAATAATTTTAGAATGGAAAATTAACGTATTACAAAGGTTATTTCTTTAAAAAAAAATAATGCAAAACATGGGAAAAAGTTTAGTAAATAGATTTTAAATAAAAAATCTTAGGATTATCACGTAATTTGTTTTTTATAATGATTTTTATAATTTGAATGACGGTAACATGTTTTAATCGATCAGCTGTTTTGTGGATTGCATTTCTATTTAATTTCATTTCACTAGAGAACTGCCTTCATTAGGAATTTTTCGTCGACATTCTAACCTCAAACTTTAGCGTCCCAATAAGAAAATAATAATATATAAAAAAAAATGAAGAAAATTTGTGTCTCATCGGTAAAAAAGGAAAGGGAAGAAATAGTCTAATTGGATTTGATGAAAAAAACCATTATACGACTTAGCTATGAACGAAAATCTGACTGAAAGTTTCTCTGACATTCGTAAAAGAGGTATAACCAACTTTCATTGAAAATCAAAGAAAAACGCTCGGTTTCCACTAGTTCCACAATTTCCTTCATTACAATGATCGTCGTATAACTTAGGCCTAACGCCGTAAAACAGAACAAGGATGATTATGTTTTTAAGAAAATAAAGTTAAATGCAGAGTGCTTGCTCCCGACACTACAATCTGAACTAAAAATTAACTTAAAACTAGTAGCCCAGTCAATGATTACTTTTACCTTGCAAAAGGTATAGGAAACTTTATATTTGGTACGATTGTTCAGTTATGTAAGCTATTGAAAATTCCAAGTTTTCAACCTTGGCGGGGGGGGGGGGGGGTGCCACTCATATAAAAAATGTAGATTGTAATTGAACATTATATAAAATAAATGGTATTTCCTTCTGTTTTTCCTTTTTTACACCTTAATACTAGATAACAGCTTATTTGTACTATAAGGTAAACATTAAGGCACATGACATTTTATTCTATTTTAACTATTATCTACTTATCACTAAATTTATGATAATAAACTGCAAAATGAGTAAATGATTCCTATTTGAACACTTTCATTAGTCAAGAATATTATTTCATTGCGTGATATCATTTAGATTTCAATTGATTTATGTTATGGTTTCAGGCAAATAACTGCTGAAGAAGAACACATAGTTTAACACTTGCAATCCCGAAGGAATATTTTAATATTGAACATTTATTTCTTTGCAAGTGACGAGCAAAAGCTAAGGTATGCTTGCATTTTTCGAATTGGTTATTAATTTGTAAATACTTAGGCCAAAATTCTCGTAGCTTTTTGAGCAGATCTGCTAATGGCATGCCGAAAAGAACATTTGATTCACCTAGAAAATCATTCAGTAGTATTCCATCTGAGGGGTTACCCACCGAGACTTTAGGCGCAACAACGTTGGCAAAAGTTAGGTTAGAGTTAATGAGGTTTTTAACAGATTCTTTAATAAAATTACGTTTATTTTCAATAATCAATTTGAACTGTTCTTTTCTTTCCAAATAGTTTTTGTATTCCGGGCAACCCCTATAGCTAGCTGGGTGTCCCTCTAGCATACAATTTGTACACAAGGCCCTCTGTGAATTTGCCCTAGGGCAATTGTCCTTGACATGGTTGGTGCCGAACTTTACGCATCTTCTCTCATACTCAAAATGTTGGCTGATGTGACCAAACGTTTGGCATCGAAAACATTGTATAGGGCCCGACCTATTCATCTTTTCCCCCGAAGTTATTTTTTGATATGACAAGTACTTTATATTAATCAACTCACTGACATTTTGCCCAGGATCCAATTGCACTATGAACATATTTAAATCGAATTATTGATCCCTAGATAGGATAGAGAAGGGATAAATTTTAAAAATTGCAAAAGTTGGAGCTTTTTCCTTAATACTTGCAAATATCTCCACAGGAGTATACTCAGATTAATTCCCTTTAGAAGCAGTGTCCTTCTTCAAACCCTTTGGTGTGAATGTGAAACCATTCACTTTCACTAATATCAAAGTGTTCAAAATATATCTATGTATCGCTGGATCAGACACAAAAATTTTAAATTTACCTATTCCAGTATTTTGTACTTTTAAGTTTACTTTATTGGAGTAATTAAGCGTAATGGAATCAATCACTCCTCTTGCATTTCCCCCATGAACATAAATTGGAGGACACCAATCTATTTTAGCCTAAGCTTATCTGTAGTTGTGTTATTATCTAAATTATTGTTATTGACTTTAATATTGTTATTATTCTTATCTTTTGAGGTCCTTCTAAAGTTAATGTCCACTTCCTTGTCTCCTAACTCCTTCAAAAACGATTCTCCAAATTTTTCGTTCACGTGTTTTTCCAGTTTGAGTTGTCCACATTACTCGGATTTAATGGTGGATAAATCCAGCTATTATATAAAGCAGATCCAGAAGCTTTTGGATCCTCAATTTCTTCACAAATTTTTCTAAGATTTTCCGCATCATTTTTATCAAGCAAATCATAATTACAAGTCATTCTTAATTTAGCCATTGTTTCCTTTTTTTGTTTTTTCGACATATTGTTATCTGGGTCCACTATCTTGTCATTCTCAATTTTTAGCCTTTTTACTTTCGCCGTAGCGCCGTAAAAGTTATTTCAATTTGTGTTATTAAAATCTTAAAATAAACCCTTACTTGATCTAATCTTAGTCAAGAATGAGAATAAATAATCAATATTTTATATTTTTAATGAATTTGATTTTTCTTTTTTGTTTTCTTTTTGTTTTTTCCCAGCGTAAAAAATGTCGACTACTTTTCGCAACCAATATAAACAAAAAACCACGCGTCTATTGTAAATTATCAAAATATGAACTGCGTTGGACTGCGCTACACTACGTTGCACTACTCAACGCTACTTAGGCCCGGTTTGTTCACTCTTGATCAAATCTGTGATTAGGTAATCACAGATTTTGCTTAATCCATGATTATGAATCTGTGATTAACGAAATGCGTTTGTTCACTTTTTTTTCACCTTGATTACCAAACCATAGATTCTTCCATTTTTCCAGTGGTTTTCCATTGTTTTCCAATGCATCTGTCAAATTTTAATCCATGATCAATTTAAATTTTTGGATTTTTAAATAATTGATTTCGGCAATTATTTAAAATGTTTTTATTATTTATTAATATTGAGTAAATTTAATATAAATTTGAATTTGTGTAATAAAATTGTTTACATATTACATAAAATGTTCATGATATGGTTTTTGCATGGAAATGAAATGAAAGGACACAAGGAGACAAAAATCTTTTTTAATTGAGCGCATTATTCTTTAAATTCATTTTCTAAACACATTCATGGGCAGCAAATCTGGATAATATGTGGAAAGTATATAAAAGGGATTTCGAACCCAAAAATCCGTGTCGAATGATTAATGACTTGTTAGAATTGGCGATTTGTTGAATATCGCGAAATTGTTTCTGATTTATTTATTTCGGTTATATTCCTTTTGATTAGACAATATGAATTCAATTTTATGAATTTAATAGTACTTATTTAAAACAATAAAAAAAAATTAAATTAACTTAAAAAATTTTCAATCATATCATCGGTATTTTAACAATAATTTGTCGAAAATTCAATATCAAGTCAAATTTTCGAGGCTTCGTATAGAAAGGACATAATTAATAATAATAATTGCACACCATTTCTTGCTATTTTATTATTATTAATTTTGTATCACTCAAAATTTTCACTGAATGTTGATATATGAATGTCAAAATGCAATGTCAAAATACAATGTCAAAAGTAAAACGCAGTCTGATAACCAAGCATGAACAAACGAAATTCCAGTAAATCATGGGTTAAATGGCGTTAATCACGGAAAATCGGCTGATTAACGAAATCATGGATTAACTAACCTAATCATGGATTCTCTGATTAAAATTTTGGTGAACAAACGCAATCCATGATTAACTACTGGAATAATCATGGATTAAAGTTGATCAAGAGTGAACAAACCGGGCCTTAGTAAAGACAAAGTGTAATTAATAATATTATATAGCTCCTCATGAAATAGGGAATATTTTTTTGGTGGATATTATTAGTATTATAGGGCTCGTCACGCGTTAGTTCGCAAACTTGCGAAATAATTTGATTATTTTTAACAATTCGTTGAACCAATCAAATTGCTTAAAAGACTTCGCAAACTTGCGAAGCTTATGTCAAAAATAAACATGCCCTGGAGCTGATTATTTTCGCAAACTTGGGAAGATAAATTTTTCGTTTTTGACAAATGCAGTTTTGAATTTTTTTAACAGGTTTTTCTTTTGAAAGTGAATACCAAAAACTATGAAGTTGTATAAAATGTCAAAGGAAAGGGAATTAGTGGAATTTTTAATTCAAAATGCATTTTATTTTCAAAATAACTGTCTGCCTAATGTCCTTTCTGCGAAAATTAAAAATTATATTTGCGAAACGTTGTCCTGGGTGCAGATTATTTTAAGTTTTCTCTGGCCAATCAGAATGACCTGTCAAATTTCGCAAAAATAATCAAGTTGCGTGACAAGCCCTACTATCAAAATTTGAAGTGTATATTTCCGAACCCAACAACAAAATATATGTTACGTATTTTTGGCCAGCCAGTATAAAGTGTGGAGCAGAATGCCGTGAAAACCATCGCGAAAACCAACGTATGAGAATGTCAAATCAATTCAAATACATATGTTTTCTATTTGACTACCCATTTTGACGTGAAAACGACGGAGCCACGGCAACAAGTTTGTTAAAATCCGAAAACCGTCGCGAAAACCAAAATATTCTAACCTCACTTTGTCTTTGTTTACAGTTTTTGTGATAATCAAATTCTTATTGAGGGTAAAAGTTATATGTTTTAAATGGCTATTTCGTTTGATATAATTGATTTCACAAACTTATTGAAAAAGAAGGAATTTATTTACGAAAATAAAATCAACTTGTTTTCACATAAATGTGAATACGACTTTTGACATTCGAATACTTTGATTTTCGCGACGCTTTTTGCGGCATTCTACTCTAAATTTAAGTTCGTGGGACTAGCGAGAATGCATTAAGTCACTAGTAATAATAAAATAGAAAATAAAGTAAAGAAAAATATGAAAGCGCCATTTATAAATCAATATCAAATGTTAATACTTGTTGGTGGGTCCGGAAATGTAAACCAGACCCAAAATTTTTCAAAACAAGCCTTGGTGATCAAACTTTAAAAAATATTGGTCAGACTTGTCTATTTCTTTCTTGATAAAATGAATATCAAATTTAATTTTAAGTATCTACGCTTTTTGCATATAAATATAGTTTTATTTCTGAAAATAATTAAATTTATACTTTGCTTGATTATTAACACTTACCAAATCTTTGTATTATTAAATCTTTTCTGACATATAATTCTTCTCGCTTAAAAGACACATCTACTGAAAATGAGTAAAGGAATTTTTCCCAAATGTCATAAGAAGCTCCACATATAGTTTCAATCGTTCCACGTTTTTGTTAACTCGCTTTCTTGTTTGTGTGTTTGTCCAGTACAAGTCTTGCAATCGGTTTTTAACCAACTTTCCGATTAGCTAGACATTTGAAACTTTATAGCTCAGAACACGATAACAATGCCTTCTTTTCATACTTTCAGCCATCTTTAAGCAAAATTGAATTAATTTTCTTTAAATTTTGTTTTGTATGGAAAGTTAGTTTGGAAAAAAATTTTTTAAAAAAGTATTTATTAATACATAGAATTGTCAAGTTTATATGATTCAACAGAAAATTTAAAAACGTGGTATATAAAAAGTTCTTTTTAACTTGTAACTATTTCTGATCTCTTCCATATATATAAATTAGACTCCGAAAAGGTATTTAAACGTCCCCGTGTGACTGGTTTCTATACTCTTGGAAAGGGTACAAAAGCACGACGGGCATGATTAAAAACAAAATGGAGGGCTACGATGTGGTGCGTACGTTTTGCTGAAAGGAAAATTTTATTCTGAATAGTCGGTTTTTATTTGTGATTAACAGTTAAAAAGTGCTAAATTGTAGAGCTAAATCTAAGTAATTGATAACTAAAAGAAATTCCCATTTGAATAAAGCGAAAAAAAACGATTAGCGAGAGAAATTTTTTTTTTAGTTTAAATCTTGTAAAAAACAAAATAGTAAGTTTATCAATAAAATTTGGAAAAGTTTCGTGAATATAGATTTTATAATTTGAAGTGGAAAAAAATATTTTTTCATTGTTTTTTTTTTTTTTTTTTAATTTGTGGCTTGTGTGTCTCAGAGGAAGCAAGACGAAGGGAATTTTTCTTGATTTTTAAAAAAAGTAAGTTTTTTTATGATCAAAATAATACGCGATTTAATGTTGTAAGTGTGTAATTTTTGAGGTGGAAAAAGTATTTTGAGTGTAGGGGAGGTGAAAAGAAAGATGGTTTTTTTTTTAAAATGCCTTTCTGTAAAATGTTCGACTGAAAAAGTATTTTTCTTTAATTTCCTTATAATATTTTTATTATTTTCTCCTCCGATTTTAAAAGATTAGGTTTTTTTTTTCATCTAATGTGAAGAAGTGTAATTCTCGATTAAATTAAATGAAAAGAGAATTTCTTTTAAGTGTAAAAAAAACTAAATCAAAAAAAAAAAAAAACATTTCATATTAAATAAGTTGGAAGGAGAGAAAAATTGTATTTCAGAATTTTGGTAAGAATGTATGAGTGCAGATTTGTGTTGAGCGGCATGTGTATTTAAAAGTAACTTGTGTGTGTTGGTTTGTGGGTATACATACATTTTTTTTTATGATGACTTGAGCGGCATTTTCGCGTTTTCTTTTGTTTGAGCCATTTTTCTTTTATTTTTTGTTTCGTTTTTAAATAATTATGTTTGAAGATTTTATAAAAAAAACAACAAATGTAATCATATTTTAAGTTTTTAAATTTGTTCGTTTTTTCTTATTGAATCGAAAATTAGCACCAAGATGTCAAAATGAAAAGCAAAATAGTTTTTTTTTTTTTTTTTATAAGCACGAGCATAAATTTAAGGTTTTTTGAATTAAGGACGAAAAATTAACTATAATTTCAAGAGGTAGAAATGTTTGTAGACGGATTTCGGAAAAAAGAATATTGGGACGTAAAAGTGCAGGAAAATTCTTAAAGATGGGTATTTGCAGGGATTATTAGATTAGTTTTTTTTTTTTTTTTGTATTTCGTGTTTTCGAAATTATAAAATTGACAACGTTGATTTTTCTCGCTCTTGCTATTTGAATTTAGTGCTTTTAATGGCTATTGCTTTTACGGTTTTTTTTTTGTTTGTTTTGTAAGTTTTATTCATGCGAAAGTTCAAATTTTGTTTCATTCATTTGGCTTTTTATATCGCTTCGGTTAAATATGTATTTTTGAGATTGGGATCCATTTTATTAATTTGTATCGTATTTGTTCTTATTTTCTTCCCGTAATGTTTACGTGTCGTCGCTGCCATTCTACTAGTTCATAATAAATAATATAAATGAAATACATTGAACGTTTTCTATTTGTTCTCATTTCAAGATATTTTTTTTTTTTGTTAAGCATTTGATTCGAATAGATTCTCAACTACTGGCTGCTGTTTGGTAGTAGTGTCAATAATTTTTTATTAAATTTATGCCCTTGTTTCTTACCAGCCAACTCCATTAGGCTTTTTTCAAGACTTATTTTCAGTCGGACTGAAAAAAAGTCTTGTGGAGACTACAAATTGGACATATTTTCAGTAGGACTGAAAAAAAGTCTTGTGGAGACTAAAAATTGGACATATTTTGAGTAGGACTGAAAAAAAAGTCTCCGAAAAAAGAGTCTCCACAAGACTTTTTTTGCAGTCCGACTAAAAATATGTTAAATTTTTTGAGTCTCCACAAGACTTAACGTTCTGTGGCAGAATTGATTTCATATTCTTTCCTTCGGTTAACATACTTATAACCGTTACCTCCTTTTTAAGTATCTAGCTCTCCAGATCTGGGGGCCTATTCTCGGACTTTCGTATACGGAAATATTGATTCGAATTTTACAAAGTCGGTATTCTGGTCAGCCGTATGGATTTGTTGCTATGATGCGGAAATCACTCGGCTGTGTTAAATTCTAGGCTTTTTATATTTTTGATCGCTCAAACCAAACATTTTTTGTTAATAAATTTTCTACTTATCGTGAGTGTATTTAGTAACTTATAAACCTTAAAAAAAAAACATGAAATAAAAAAAAGAGCATTCATGATCTTTCGTAAAGCATTCGTATTCATCGTAACCTTCAGGTTCGTAAGATATTTGCATGGAAAATTCGAATACGACATCATAAAGCCATTCATAATCACGAGGCAGGTTTTTCTATGTTTAAGTTATAGCACGATCATAATGAAGGAAATAATTTTTCAAATGAAAATGAACCTATTTCAAAGATTATATCGTTGTTTTAATAATTGTTTTTATAATTTCAATGATAAAATATTTTGGGCTAAATGTTCATGTATTCTGGCACATCCGAATTGCAAAAAAATGGGCGCATCCAGCAGTTCTAAGCGCTTAAAGCGCTTTACAGCGCTTAAATCTAGCAAGAGGACTGGATGCAATTCTAACTTTAAGCGCTTAGTGAAATTCTAGCATAAAATGTTTTTGCTAACCCTGGAGGCAATCTCGACGGACGCGAACGACGCAATGAACGCGACGGACGCGTGAAGTGTCAAATAAAAGTTAATTTCATATGAAATGTATGGGAGGTGGCAATCTCGACGTAGACGTGACGGACGCGACGGTTTAGACGTTGTAAAGTTGATTCGTGTTCAACTTTTACGTGACGGACGCGTTCAAATGTCATTTAAAAATTTTTGTGTGGGAATTATTTTGTGAAAATTCCATTTAAAAACGGTATTTTAGTTCTTTTTATTAATTTACACTGCTTAAAAAACTATTTTAACTTATAACACAAAGATTATATCAAATAATAATAAAAATTACAAATTTCATCGACGGCGTCGAGATTGCCTGCAGGGTAACTCAAACAGCGTGTTTGAGGTTGTTGTTCACGTTAAGAAATGGTATGTGCAATGGATAAATTGAAATGAATTTTTGAAAATTGCTTCTGGATTATTGAATTTTAATTGCAATGAGTTTGTTAAAATGTTTCCACTTTCCCATAAAATTTTTATTTCACTTTATTCTCAATTTTTATTTACTTTCGGCACTTATTTCGTTAAAAAATAAATATATTCTTAGAATTTATTCAATTAAAACTAATTTGACGTTTAGCACAGACAATACAATTATTTTTCGCTTAATTCAAGCAAAAAAAACGCATCCAGGAGTTCAAAAAATTCTAACTGCTTAGATTAAGAATTTTGACTAAGCGCTTAGTAGTGCTGGATGCAGCCAATGTTTGCGTATTTATTCCAAAAATCGAGTTTCTCTTAAACATACAAAATTAAATTATTAAATAATAATTATAAATATGTATGTGCCTACATATTTTTTTCTTGCATAAACCAATAGCCGAAAGCCTTTTCATACGTAGAGCCTCAGTTTTTTTTGGAAACCTTAAAACGAAAAAAAGACATCTAAAACCAGTGATCCAAACCAAAACTTTTTTGCAGTTGGTTCGGTTTTGGTTTAAGCATAAATCTTCTTTCTGGTTTTTGGTTTGGTTTTGGTTTCTAAATATTTCAAAATTTGGTTTTGGTTTGGTTCTGGTTTAAAGACTGCATAATATTTTGGTTTTGGTTCAAAACATACATACTTATATGTCTTTTTTTCTTAGTTGTTATGACAGAAACGAAGGAAGCCAATGGCAAATTTTTTTCCGTTGTTTTATTTGTTCGCGTTGTGTCAATTATGTCGTAAGATTCTGGGTGCTTTCTTTTAAGAAGCCGCATTTAATTTTCTGATTATTTGTAATAACAATACTGCATTCATTGCACTTACTGCTCTTTGTTATTGCATCATAAACAAATTTTTTAAAAACCGGGTGTTTTTTTTTTATCTTTGTTGCCTGACATTTTCTTTTGGGTAATACTAAAAAAAATATTATCAAACTCAGAAATATACAGGCTTGCTTACATCTGTCATTTAGATAGGATTTTTATATCTTTTAATTTTAAGTATATTCTTCCTTTGTGTTTGTTTCTGTTTTTATTTTAATTATGATTTCACTAAATGAAAAAGAATGTCATGTTTGATAATTCGTTAAAAACAAATTTGAACACTGTCAAACTGACAAACTGTTGAATGCTTATTAGCCATCGTTTTTACAGGAACATATAGTAGACTTTTTCCGGTTTTTAAAAGAAAAATGTAAATTATAGAACAAATTTTCTCTGCTGAACCGAACCATAAACCAATAGAAAAACTTCGGTTTATGGTTCGGTTCAAGTATTAATTTTAAAATGGTTTTGGTCTTGGTTTGGTTCGACCGAATCATTTTAAAAGTGGTTTGGTTTTGGTTCGGAAAATTTCGGTGGTTCAGTGGTTTTGGTTCGGTTCAAAGCGGTTCGAAGGAACCGGTTTGCATCTCTGTCTAAAACTAAAAATGCTGAATTTTTAAAAACTTCCACGAATTTTAAGAATTGGCCCCTTTTTGACCATAAAAATGACTGTCACTGGAGGTTTTCGTTATAATTTAAATAAAAAAAGAGGGTTTCTCGCTACGATCTAGATTCAAACTTGATTAAAAAAAACAAATTTTTTTCTAAATTATGTATTAACATAATTTCTGTTTGATTAATTACAATTAAATAAACACTAGAAAACCTTTTTTTTATATACCAATAATGAAAATTCGACATTTTAATACAAAATATATCTAAACTTACGTGTGAAAGGAAATTCCAGGAATTTTTCGATATTGTTTGCTGTTACATCCAGAAACTAAACACTTCATTTTGCAACTTAAGCTCAAGCGTAGGAATTAACTCGTTTTTACGATATCTGTGTCTGAAGCAGCGATTTTAGACCGCACTGTCAAATTTTGGAGGGGAAAAAATTGAATTTTTTTAATTTCTAATTTTTAGTGCGTTTCGGATTCCAAACCAAATTCTTTTGAATTAAATAATCAAACTTAAAAAATTTCCCATATAAAGTGTTTAATTTCTGGGTGTAATAACAAACAACATCCAAAAATTCGTGGAATTTTCTTTCAAAACTAAGTTTGACATATTTTTTATTAAAATCGGCGAATTTTCATTCTTGTCGTATAAAAAAAAGTTTTTATGGTGTTTATTTACTTATTGGTAATCAAATAGAAATTATGTTAATTCATAATATAGAAAAAAAATTGTTTTTTTGAATCAAGTTTGAATGTAGACCGCAACGTCAAACCCCACTTTTTTTTTATTTTAATTTTAACGAAAACTACCAGTGACAGTCATTTTTTGGTTAAAATGGGGGCAATTCTTAAAATTCGTCGAAATTTTTGAAAATTCAGCATTTTCAGTTTTAAATGTTTTTTTTTTGGTTTTAAGGTTTCCAAAAAATGAGGCTCTACGTATGAAATGGCTTTCGGCTATTGGTTAACGCAGGAAAGGAAATATATATAAAATAAATTTCCAGAGCTAAGGAAATATTTTGTATAATTAGAATAAGAAGGCTAGTCATCTCATGCGGATATCATGTTAAATTGATTCGAGTTTATACATATGTATACGAAACGTCGTTTTTCTGGAAAAAAAAAATATAACAATAGACGGGTAAAATCGGGTTTTCGAGCAATCGAAAGTAATACAAAAAAAGTTCAAGTGACAGATATTTTCTTTCCATATTTTCAGTCTCCCAAACGCATCCTCGCATAAACATTCTTTATTTCTCTGTAGGGGGTGGTTTCCGCTAATTCCGTTAAAATTCTCTATTTTTTTTTTCTAAACCTATATATTTTACAAGCTGTGAAGGTATGAATTTTTGTTTGGCTATGTAGGTCTATTTCCCCTCAATTTTGTATTAAAAAAATTTTTTCTTGATTTATTTAGATGCCCTATTATAATGGATACATGTTTTTTAAGCTACAAAAAATTTTAAAAACTTATTGACGTTTTTGGGAGTACTAATACTAAGTAATAGCAGCATTTCGCTTGAATTGGAGAATTGATATTAAATCTTACTCCAAACAGGATAACAATTGAGACCAGTACGCAATCCCAATTTTCGATTCTTTCAAACACAAGCCAAACAATGAAATAATCTGAATGTGCGTGTATGAATAAAGTCAAACACACTTGCCATAATTTTCATATCGTAAGATGATAATTTTATAAATTGTACTCTCAAAATTTAATTTACCGTTATTAAAAATACTCCATGAGGTTTTCATGCAGGTGGTACATCGAGTGTGTTTTTTTTCTGTGGTTTTCTAGGAAAATAAGAATTTTAGTTTTGAAAAAATATAAACTTAAAACTAGTTTTCGTTTAATAATTAATTTAATAAGAAGTGCTGTGTATTTTTTTGTTAATTACATAAAATAACCTTTTGCGTAAGCTATTTACTAGATTTGTTAAAATATTTCGGAATATTTTCCCAAACTTCAATTATCATTTTCTTCAATTCGGAAATATCCTTGATTTCGGGTTTTCTTCGATCGTAAACTGCCTTGGCCAGGATTCCCCAAAGGTTTTCAATTGGATTATCAGGACTAAGTACCGGACACTGTAAAACTTGGATTCCATAGTCATCAAACCACTTCATAGTTGATCTAACTTTGCGGATAGGAACATTATCCTCCTAGAATATAACTTTTTCATCCCCTGTTAATGTGATGAATGGGAGGAGATAATTTTCGGGGATATATTGATATGATTTTGTATTCATTCTTCCAGATACAAATGCAATTTCAGACTTTTGGTTGTCTTTAAATGCACCCCATGTCATGACACTACCTCTTCTAGAAGCTCCGTGGTAATATACGCCTCTCATTTCTAGTATCATGCCAGTAATGTTGCAATCCATTCGGGCCATCTAAATTGAATTTTTTTTCGTCACTAAAAATTATGTGACTCCATTTACCACTATCTTGGAGATGCTCTTCAGCAAACTTAACTCGTTCTTCTTTGTGGCGGTTTTGAAGTGCTGGTTTTCTTAAGGCTTTTCCGTATTTGAATCGTCCTAATACAGCTAACCAATATCTGATCAAAGTAGGATCACAATCCAAGTTAAACCTTCGTACCATTTGTGAAGATTAAGCTCCAGTATTTGAAATTTCATGAAGAACTGCTCTCTTTTGTTTGGAGGACAATCGTGGTGATCTCCTAGAGCTGGTTTTTGCCCCGTAATTTTCAATTCCAAAACGAAGAAAGTTTTTCACTACTGTTTGTGAACGACCTAACTCAATGGCGAATTGTTTCTTACTTCTATTGTTATTTCTAAAGTCGATAATTCTCTTTTTTTCGTACTCTGACAGTTTATGCCCACGTGCCATATTTAGAAGCTTTAAAAACCACTAATTTTAAACAAATCACTCTTAAAACTTTAACTTGAATTTTATTAATCACGTTACTGCTCTGGACCACGCTTTGCAACTGAATTATTCGTATTTGAGTTTATATTTTTTCACAGCCAAAATTCTTATTTTCCTAGAAAACCACAAAAAAACACATTGAGTGCATACAATCTGTAAATTTGCCGTCTTACAAAATGAAAATTACGTGAAGTGTGTTTAAGTTTTTCACACCACTGTATATGATGAGCATGTAATTCTACATGCACTAATTTCACTAAGCGCTTAAAGTTAGAATTCCATCCAGTCGTCTTGCTAGATTTAAGCTCTTAGGACTGCAGGATGCGCCCATTTATTGCAAAGCCATCGAGTAAACATTTTTTGTTTTGTTTTGTCTTTTTTTTCACTATTTCAAAAACAAAATACAGCGATATAAGAATATACACAATATGGGACAATGAATGTGACAGTTACACAGCACAAGAAATACGTATTTCTATTCACATAAAAACTGCTCACGCCAAACATTTTGTATGGGTATTTACACAAATGTGCACTTTTAATCAAATGATACGAAATCGTACGTTTTAAACTGGAATGGAATTTTGTATTTCGATCCAACTGAATTTTCGATTCGATTTAATATTCGATCTGAATTCTTTTTGGCATCCTGTAAAATTATCGTATCGTAAATTAGTGTGGCCTTTGAGAATTCCACGCAAATGGTATAAATTTTCAAATTGCCCGATGAAATGTAATGAAATTTTGACAGCTGGTAGTTTTTTTTTTGAAAACAATAATTTAAAATGTTTGTGTTTTAGATTTGTTTTTAGTTTTGAATTATTTTTAAATTAATATTTAATAATTAATATTAAAATTGTTGGTCTCAGTGAAACAAAATATCTTTAAGTGTCTTCGGTCCTAAATTTGGTGTCGTTTTTTTTATTTTGTTATACTTATAATTTTCACTTCGCTCTTAGGGCCATCTTATTTGGTTGTAATTTCATGAAAATCTTGATAATTATTTTAAATTCAATACTTTCAAGTTAACTTTTGCAAGCTTGGGATTTTTTTGCATGAACTCAATTTGCATGAACTCAAGTGAAAAAAAAAATTTTGAAAAAAATATTTTATTTTTTTTTTTTTGTGAAAACTACAATAATTTAGTAAAAATTTAAGGAAATAATTGTCAAATTTCTTGTACTTGGGTTTTTTTCATTAAAGAAATTAAAAATATGACAATAAACATAAAAAAAACATGTTTTCGACAACTCAACACTGATCGAATGAATTTTATACGATCACAGTATAAAATATTTTCGATCCAATTTTAGCCGATACCAAATTGGTTGGTCGAAGTCGTATATACGATCCAATTGGGTCAAATCGAAATACAAAATTCCATTCCTGACTTGTGCAAACAAATAACAGACAGAATTTCAGTTTTATAGAAATAGAAGATGTTATACCAGGTGTGTGAATTAGTTTCCGGGTTTTTAAAATTAAAAACAACATTAGTTTTTATATAGAAAAACCAAAAATATTTTATTCAAAGTAGTCTTCATCGTTTTGTATACATTTTAAACACCTTTCAGGCAATTTATGGATGCCACTCCAAAAAAATTCTTTTTTTGATGAAAACCATTCAGAGACTCAATTTTCCAGTTCTTCACGTGTTTTGATATGGTGCTCCTTAAGTGCGAAGCCCATCAATGCAAATAATAAGCCCCATGCGGTAAAACTTCCCAGTTAAGCACTTCTATCGCTTTCTGGACCGGTTTTGCTTTGTGTGATGAAACATTGTCTGGTCGTTTTTGGAGCAAAGCACGGCTCAATTCGATCAATTGTTGTCGGTAGCGATCAGTATTGACAGTTTAATCAGATTTCAGAAGCTCGTAGTACACCACAACCTTCTGACCACACCACACATAGAGCTTTCTCTTCTTACCGAATCGATTTGGTTTTGCAGTCGATGTTGAGGCTTGACCTGGTGCAACCCATGATTTTTTGCGTTTAGGATTCTCAAAATATATCCACTTTTCATCACTAGTCACGATTCGATGCAAAAAGACTTCCTTTTGTATCGTCCAAGCAACAAGTCACATTCAGTCAATTTATGAGGTTCCCATTTCCACACTTCTGAATCTTCCCCATTGCTTTTAAACGTTTGGAAACAGTTGTTCCATCAACATTTAATGCTTCAGCAAATTCTTCTTGAGTCTGTGTATCATCTTTATTCAATAATGCTTGCAATTCGGTGCCTTCAAACTTTTTTGGTTGTCCTGATCGTTCTTTGTCCCTCACATCAAAATCTCTATTTTTAAAACTTTTAAACCAGTCTTCACAAGTTGTTTTCGATAGACCATATTCACCTTAAGCTTCTTCAATGAAACAGCAGCAGTTTTCTTTAAATGAAAGCAAAAAAGTAATGTCAGCGAATGCTCTTTAATTGGTACAAAATTTTCCATTTTTATGAAATGAAAAAATATGTTGTTTGAAAACCTTTTTTCTGTCAACTAATTGTTATAGAGGAGTGCCATTTTTATTTATTTTATTTGTGCGTACCGCCATCTATGTGTGAAACCCGGAAACTAATTCACACACCGGGTAGAAGCAGAAGAAGAAAATATTTGTGCCGTTTTTCTGATTCTGATTTGGGCACGTCTGCACACGCAATATCACTAGTAGTATTTGTTAAAATGACTGTGTTATATAAAAATGAATTTATTTACAGTCTTTTTTACAAATACAGGGTGGGCCAAAATTCACCAAATTTACACGTTGCCGATGATCTGCGGGTTTTAATTCTTGCACCAATTGCACCTTATATGGCTTATAATCGGCTATAGGCCGATTTTAAGTTACTATATGTTTTATATTTAATAAAAAAATTTTTTAGGAAACAAACCATAATGCATTGAGTGAATGGTCGCTTAATAATATTTTTTTTTGGTTGAAAATATAGAAGCTATTGAGAAGACTCTTTCACTCTCAGTTGAAGTTGGCCTTATTGTTTTTAAACAATTAAATAATTTTTTTAAATTTTCAGTCCTTTCACCAGTTAATTCAAACATTTTTATTTCCTTTTGAAAATTACTGCCATAATCTAAATTAATCGACATTTTTTTGAAACAATCATTAACTGCAGTTTGCACGATCTTTTTTAGTTTCAATTCAATGAAAAATTGTTGCCCAGCAAATCATTTGTCATCAAAAATTTTTGTAAATCATAATTTTCCTTAGAATTTTATTAAATTAAATTTCCCGGGAAATGAAAAAAAAATCCCGTGATTCGGGAATGAAAAATTATGTAAATTTCCCGAGAAATCCATCCCCGGATGGAAACTCTACATTATTGTTATATAAATTATTAATTGTTAATAAATAAAACCAAAAAGTTAATAAAAAAACACAGATTTTCAAAATTTTTTTCCCATTTTTGACATTTCACAATAAACGGCGAATTCATTTTACGAGAGCGAAATGGAAACAAATCCAGAATAGTAATTTGGGCATTTATGTAAATTGGCATAAATAATTCTTCGTATGAAAAATTACAGTTATATAGACATACGATTTGAGAATTACCCACTAAATTTTATTACTATTATTTTTATTTACATATACCTAATGAGAAAAAAATGTGGAGAAAATACAGTATGTACATAGTAGTTAATGTGAAGGTTATTTAATTTTAAACGTAAACTGGGCACAAGGTTTTAACATGTTCTGCATTTATTTTTAATACTCAACATAGCCGAAAATCCGACTTCACATAAATCTGGCGAAACAAATGGCATCAAAAATTTTGAAGCCTTATCTGAAATTTCTTCATATTGAGATCGTCGTTGGAAACCAAAAATCACTTAAGTTTTGCTGTTTAAATTCAAGTTTTAAATCACCATTACAAAAAATTTCCGCAAAATGATCTCTTTCTACCATTGAAAACGCATCGAAATTTTTATCAGAAAGAGAAAATGGATCACGAATCCAACTTTCGTTGTCCAAATTTTCCGGAAAATATGAGCGAAAACTGTTTGCCAGTCCGTTACAATGTTCTTTAATGTTTTTCATTAGCTCTTTTTGTAATATTAATTTATTTTGATTTAAAAATTCATCCAAACTTAGCAAAAATATGCTCATTAGTAAAACTGTCTGCAAAGTGAAATTTATACTCTGTTAAAAACAATTGAATTTCTGAACACAATTCAAACAATCGAATCAACACTTTTTCTCTGGACAGCCACCTAACTTCCGTATGGAAAAGAAGTTTGTTGTGCTCACTATCCATCTCATTGCATAAAATTGAAAATAACTGTGAGTTCAAAGCTCTGGATTTTATAGAATTGACTACTTAGAGATTGTTCTAATACTATTTTAGGTCTTTTGGTATTGCTTTGGTAGATAATGCCTCACGATGATACTGAATTTTGCACCCAACATAACCCAACACAGTGTTTCCAACCAATATTATTTTTTGAGAAACTAGGGGGCTCCGCCCCTGCTCGCTTCGCTCGCCAACCCCGGGTCCCGGAGTGGAATTCAAGTAGATTTTAGTTTTCGTGTAATGTAATGGTAAAAAATAAAGCATATTAGAGTAAGAAAAAAAGAATGTAACTGCTTTTGTGATTTATTTCACTGCTTCTTCAAATACAATGTTTTTTATGACCTTTTGTTCTAGCTTGCACTCTATTTTTATACCTCCTCTGCTTCTACATCGTGATAGAGCGACATACAGTTGACCATGTGCGAATATTGTTTCTTCTGACGTGACGAAAAGGCCAACCTTTTCAAAACTTTGTCCCTGTGATTTATTTCTGGTCATTGCAAAAGCAAGTCTCACAGGGAATTGAGTTCTTTTCAGCACAAATGGCATATCTAAATCACCTCTCGTGTCCAATGTTATTCTTGGGATTGCTACGATTTCTCCCTTTTTGTCACCCCTCAATATTTCACACATCAGTATGTTCCGTATGATTCGTCTAACCACTAATCTTGTCCCATTTACATAATCCGTCGGCGATGCACAAATTTCGGAGTAACATAACAATAGATCCTATTTTAAGTTCTAATTTAGCCGGTGGCATTCCAGAAGGTGTAAGAGATGATAGATACTCGGGCGGATATTGCAAACTCACGTTTTCTCGATCAGCGTCGTCCCCTGCAAGAATTTCAGCTTCATCGATAGACGCGCATATTTCAATATCGCCCGGTAATCTACCCAAAATAGTTAGGTTAATTTTTTTTGACTTCTTCGTTGCGATTTAGTATTTTGGTTATTGGTTATACTGTATAACCAACAACCAAAATACTAAATCAAACTTATAATCGACATATTCGCAAAAATAACACTTTTGCATTTGCTTCTTTCTATCCTACTGTTTTTGGACTCAGTATAATTTATACTATATGTATACACATTTTATATTTTCTCCCAATCATTCCAGGAAATATAAAATGTGTATACGTATAGTATAAATAATATAGATAATAGCACATGTGATCATTTCTCCTCATTTTTAATAGCATTTGTAAAAAAGACTCCGTGTAGATAGATTATTTATTCAGTTCTGATTTGATATTAACGAATCTGACTTACTTTAACAATTGAAGTCAATGGCATAGTTAGCAAGAGATTCAGGTAGTAAGACAAACTGCTCTGAGTTCGAATCCCCGTCGGTGCCAAAAATTTTTTTATTTATAAATTATTATTTATTAAGCTTTTTCTACTACAAAATTTATAAATGATGTGCGGAAAAAACTTTTTTATTATAATAGATAGAAACTCATTAAGTTTCCTGAATATTTCATCTGCAGTTGTATTATTTGTAACTGGCTCACGGAATAATATAGAAAGTAAATTAACCTCATACCACTTCACACGGCCATCTATCTGACAGGAGAAAATTTTTAGAAGTTAGAATTTTTAGAAACCTTAATAATCCATTAATTCAAGAAGAAAATACAAAAAATATATTGCTGAGTGTACCACTCGCCTCAGCTTTATGTACCAGTAGTGTTATGTGTATCAGAGTTTGGGAACCGCCGATTTAACCAATCTATATTTGAAAATTCTTCAAAACTATTGCTTTTTTCATTCAAACAAAGCTTAATTTCTTCTAATAAAATGGCAAACCAATTGAACTTGACCGCAACTGAGCCATCGAACATTGTTGTATGTCAAAATCCCTGAATTACTGGCACTCAATTTCCTCTAATAATTGTGCAAATTCTCGTTTATTAAGACCTCTTGCGTTTATAAAGTTGATGACTTTAATTACAACTTTCATTACATCTAACCTAATATTATAAAGAGGAAAGATTTGTATTTTTGTATGTTTCTAACGAATAAACTCAAAAACTACTGGACCGATTTCAAAAATTCTTTCACCATTAGAATGCTACATTATCCCTGAGTAACATAGGCTATATTTATTGCTAGAAACAATTAGGGATCCCTACTAAAACTTAAATAATTTTTATTTTTGTATGTTTGTAACGAATAAACTCAAAAACTACTGGACCGATTTCAAAAATTCTTTCACCATTAGAGTGCTGCATTATCCCTGAGTAACATAGGCGATATTTATTGCTAGAAAAAATTAGGGATCCCTACTAAAACTTAAATAATTTGTATTTTTGTATGTCAGTAACGAATAAACTCAAAAACTACTGGACCGATTTCAAAAATTCTTTCGCCTTTAGAATGCTACATTATCCCTGAGTAACATAGGCTATATTTATTATTACTAGAAAAAATTAGGGATCCCTACTAAAATGTAAATAAATGTAAATAATGTAATCTATAGAAATATTATAAAGAGGAAAGATTTGCTCCGCATACATCTGTATCCAATGATCCTCACATTCATGTCTGTCGCGTCTAATATTCTCTGTAGTCTAACTTCATGCACAAAAACCCTTCTAATGTTTAAAAAATAAATGTCCACCCGTCCGAAGCCGGGGCGGGCCGCTAGTTGGAAAATGTTTTTAAACCTTTCTTCGCACCTAGAACTTGCTGATGTATTATAAAATGAAATTCAATCAGAGAATGTGTAATATTTTAATTCTTTAAAAATATCAATACCGGTACACTTGCCTTTCAACGGTATTAGTTTCATTAGCTCTTCTTTTATTATATTGCCTGATTTATATCGATCATATCGATGCTAATTGCGTATAACTATTTAGATCATTACTCTTATTACTCATTACTCTTCTGCATAATTTCAGTAGTTATGTATTTGCGAACGAATAATTCTTTCTAATTCTATTACTTGATCTTTAATTGTATTGCGAATTATTGGTAATCCATTTATACGCTTTATAATCAAGTCTTTTTAGTTTATAAAATTCAACGCATGTGTCATTTAAAAACCATGCGTGTGTCAGTTTGACCCGCGGGTCATATGTTCAACACCATTGTATTAAGCAATCGAATTAGTTTTGGCTGAACCAGAATACGAATTGTCACTAACAAATATTTTCACTAGGCGAAAATAATCTCCATCTTCAACGTTAATTTCAAATTGACAAATTTATCATAGAAATTACGACAATATGAGATTCGGGTTCGCTAGTCGCGAGAAGTTTTACTTTACAAAAATCTTCAACTACGGAGGCGCTAATTTGGATATTGTTAAATAGAAATTTTATTTTTCATTCGAAGTACAGTAAAAACTTTCTTAAGGTGACAGTCAATGTCAGTCAAAATGTTCGCTTATTAGGGTATCCGGCTAATTAAATAGATTATTATTTGCATTGTTGCGTACTACCCTACCTCTCTGTCTCAAACGTTATAAAATACTAACACTTTTTATTTATGTGAATTAGGTGTATACATTTTAATTGCAATTATTTCTGCGTTAACAATTAGTCCTGAAAATATTTATCTTATCAATAATTAACTTCTGCAAAACTAACTTATTTACAACTGAAAAACACTATTTTCAGTAGTTACTAATTAATTTCCTTATTTCTATCAAATTTGTTTAATATATCACTGGGTAAACCTACCACAAATAACTATTTATCCAATCTCTTTGATACAATCACTTTCGAAGTTTGACTTCAACTGTGTTTTGTTTCAGTGGCGTTTCTACCTTATATATTCATCGTGGAAATTCTAAAATCTTCGTTCAATCATACATGGAAACGTACTTCTAGAATTCAATTGTCAAAACAAAATATGTTTATTTGCGTTGTGGTTTTTTTTTTTTTTTTTTGTAAACATTGCAATTTCTTTTACAAAAATTAAGTGTGTGTTTGCGTTCTGTCCATTTGTATTTATAAGGAAAGTTTCTGATTTTTCTTTTATCAAGGAAATCTTCGAATCTTTCCTAGAAATATAGTGTAATGTATAGTATATTTGAAATATACATTAAAAGCTCTTCGTCACATTAATCTGCATATCTAAGAAAAGTTTTAATCTATCGAATGTGCCCACAAAGTGTTCACGGTATATGAAATTTTTTGAAAAATCTTATTTGCGGAAATTAATTTCTTTTGAAAATATTAAACGGAAAACATTGTTCATATTTCATATTAAACTTGAAATTTTTATTACTTCGTGGCGATATTTTTATGCCGCTAAATTTATAATTTTTTTTTTAGGATCTTAACCGGCTTTGTAGCGACTGTATGAACTAGATTTCAAAATGCCGCTAAAATCATTTATTTAAAATAAGCTTTAGAGAAGAAAGTTGCGATCGAAAAAATGTGGAGAATCGCACGCTCTACATCAGTGTTTCCCAACGTGGGGCCAACGCCCCACAGGGGGGCAATTTGATTGTTAAGGGGGGCAATTCGAAAATGGACATGACACGAGTTTAACCCTCTCGATCCGGGCCATTTAAATACAATGCTAGACTTCGATGCCAAATTTATTTTCTTAAGTGAACAATTCAATTTTTTAATATTAAAAATTATGTATGTTACATAGGGGGGAATTTTAGAAAGGCAAAGGTGAGGCATGGCACAAAAAAGGTTGGGAAACACTGCTCTACATTTTTCTACTGACCTCAACATATCTCGCACCGATAACGAGATAATCGCGAAAAAGGGATTTTCCACCCCTTAAAACCAGTGGGCGTGCGAGCGGCACACCCTCAAGATCGAAAACTTGAAATTTTCAATAACTTACCTAATCGAACAATCGTACCAAATATAGGGTGATTTTTTAGGCGTTTGGTTTTTAATTAAAAAAAAAAAAATCAGAAAAATCTAAAAAGTATATGAAATTTGTATTTAAATCGATAAATCCATTCTTGCCATTTACTTTTTAAAGATTATTTTATGTAAATGTTGACCACAACATCGATTCAGGCATACATTTGTCGACGTTTATTGCCACCTTTTTTGAAAAATTTCCCTAATATGAAAAAAAGGGTTTGCCACCTCGCTAAATCTAATTTCGAAAAGGAAATTATTTATACCGTCGGGAAATTTTTTCTCACCAATTTTTCTGACGTGCTCTGAAGCTAGTCAGTATTTTTCCGTTAGTAAATTGTATGAAAGATTTCCTCAATTTTAAATAAAAATTTTTTTTTCTGTTTAACGATTAATTCTCAATTAAATTAATTTTTACTTTAGTACTATTTAGCACTAAACTAAAAACAAAAAAAAAATTTTTAGTTAAAAAAAAAAATTAACAAAAAATGACAATGCATTCTCCGAATAATAAAAACATGTGTTTCGAACTCAATGACTAAATACACATTTACTTGCACCCATTCTGACGCATTTTATCAACCATATGTGGTGTCTTGGAAAAGTGACTTCGAATGTCGACAAATGTAGCCTGAATCGCTGTTCACGATTACGTTTTAAGTGGTCCATTCGAGAAATCCAATTTTGTAGCACTTTTTCGAGCATTTCGGCTGGTATTTCGCTAATAACACGAGTAATGTTGTCTTCCAAGGTTTCAATTGAATTTGGTTCATCGGAATAAACGAGTGACTTCACGTAACCCCACAAAAAAAATCTAGGGGCGTTAAATCGCACGATCTAGGCGGCCAATTTACTCTATTCTGGCCTGATCACTTTACCGACAATGCTATTGGCCCCACTGCGTTCTCGTTTCAAGATCCGGTCGGCTTTCGTAGCGATCTACTCGTCCGGATATGCTTCCTCACTTTCCCACGGTCCCAGTTCACTGCTCCCATCTGGGATCCGTCTCCTGTCTGTCAGAATTCGATGCAAATTTTGCCAGATCTGCCGATTACTTCAAGTGTGATTTTCTTCGAATTCGGTCCAGTAGTTTGACTTCCATGAACAATATAGAAAAATGTTACCATAGTCAAATTCTGACGAAAAATCCAATCGGGTTTAGTTGAGTTGAAACGCTTAAGCTGTCAGAATTTTATTGAATTCGGACTACAAATTTTTAATACGCAAACATTTTTTTACAAACAGTTTTGCGAATTAGTGTTGCTATAAATGCATTTCGTTGAAAATTTAATCATATCTGAGTTCGACCTTAATACACAAACTGCAAATTTCATTAAAATTGGATGTGTATTTTCAGCTGTATAGCGAGTGCAAAAATAGGCTATATTTGACCTCGATATAAAAAGTTCGTGAATTTGTATTGTTAAAGTGGTGGGAGATGGAATTTTGTCTGTACGTCAGATTATAAATGTTTTCTGGAATGAGGGTTCAAGCCTCCTTTTTGTAACCCCTCCGACCCCAATCTTCCCGGAAACATAATTTCTCCACGTTTTCCTACATATCAGTTGTTTTTTTTTTTGCTCAACGATAGGGTAAACAGAAAGATAGATAGAAGGGTTTGCGTTTCATATATATAATACTATATTTTCTATTTCTACTATTTTTTTGTGAGTTCTGGTTTTTGACATGAATCTTCATCCAATAATTCCTACAATTCTTCGTCTTTAGACTTCTGTGACGGTTTTCCATGCTCTATCGTCCACATCAAAATTGCCATTTTTGAATTGTCTAAACCAAGTTTCACAAGTTGAAATTGATAGAGCATGTTTACCATACGTTTTTTTCATCCATCGATGCATCCCAGCTGCATTTTCCTTCAAAGACCAAAAAATAAAATTTCCCGCGAATGCTGTTTTTTTGCCACGTAACCTTCTATTTTCAACCGAATAGAAAACAATGTTGTGTACAATTGAATGTCAAATGACTGACTGATTTTTTTAGTTTGTCAAAACATCTCTCAAACACAATAGCTGTCATTTGAAAAAAAGCCATGATTTATGAATAGACTCATGTTTTAGAAATCTTTTAAGTCAGACTTCCAAAAATTACTTTTCAAAAATCCAACGATACTTTATTACAGTAGACTTTAAAAAAATAAGTAGGAAATAAAATCAGAAAATAAATGAGCACATTAAATATTACAAAGAAGTGCCATTTTTGGCACGAAATAAAGAGCCTATTCTATACGAAGATTTAAAATTTATCGTTAAATCCTTAAAATTTGTAATCTTTAAGCAATATCGATTGTATTGGGAGCTGTATGTATAGTATATTTTCAATTTGAAATAAGAACTAAACGGTATACGATTTCAACATGATTTCCTTCTCCTTCTATTATATAAAATAGTTTTTCTATCAATCATAAATAATTGTATGCATACTTTTAGGCGAATAATTATATGCAGCCTTAAGCGAATCCCTATATAATATAAAATAGTTTTTTATAATTAAAAGTATGCATAATTTTAGGCGAATATATTCAATACTTTTACAAATGAATTTAAATATAAGTCACAAATTCAAAACGAAGAATATAAAATTTAACATCTGGAAAATTGAGACGGAGAGAAAAAGAAAATACCGCTAAAGAAAATAAAAAAAAAAACAGAACACAAAAACTTACATATTGTAGACGTGTATGAACCGGATCAACTCGTAGAATATTAAAAGACAGGCGACATGAATAGAGAATGCGGTTATTGCTCGCGAAGCGAGGGTGGGGCGGGGGTTGGCGAGCGAAATGATGTTTTCAAATTATATACATAGCTCTTATTTGTAACCCGATAGTCCTCTTTCAGTTCTAGATTATAATTAATTAATTGTAAATCGCTTCTGGGAAATGATAAGTTCTATTAGATATTGCCTATCTTGTGGCTCATTCTGTCCACAATATACATTTCCAGTTTCATAACAATCCAGCCATTATTGATCGAATTAGAGGCACTTTTATATTTGTGAATTCTCCTGCAACCCTCCTAGCGACTGAAAGCAGTCTAGTTTTCCTGGAAAATACAAAGAAATCTTGAAATCTTACACAACAAATGTTGTGATTAACTAAGAACTACGTTCACTCTGAATTTCCATATTCATACAGCTTTCTTTTAGAAAGGCTTTCGGAAGGTAACGTGGTTTGAACATACGTATAGAAGTTTCAATATTTGCTTTGCACTATAGCTTGTTTTACATTATATTTTGTTAGTGCAACTGAGGTAAATATAAATTTAACATTAATAAAAAAATTCTTACACATACGTAAATAAGTCACTTGGTATCCGAAATGGTTTTTTTTACGATTTCAATAATAAGAATATCTATTCATACAGGAACTAACACTTAAAATATTTTGGCACTTTCATTAGGGTTAGTTTAAGGAAACAGGTGGTTTAATCAGTTTTGCTATTTATGCTTTTTTCCAATTATTGGCGCTTAAAGAACTTAAGAAAATATATACCATACTTTTTGTATATGCTATTTGAAATTATATTCTTTTAAATTTTTTTAGCAAAAATATCTTAGATTTTTTTCTCAAAATGTTTAATTTGTAATTTTTAATGTAATTTTCCACTTAGAATAAAAAAAACCTGAAACAATTTTTCTTGTAAAATGCTTATAGCGGTTATAAAGAAACGAATTTAATGCGATTTCTGGATTCTTCCTTTATTATATTATATGTAATTAAAATATTTTAAACTAAACTTATTGTTTCCTTAATTCAATATTTAAAAAAACGTTGGCTTCTGTTTTTTAATACATATAATTATTAGGACATGGTTCGAATAATTGAATATTTGAGCAAACAGAACTTGTTCTTTTTTTCACTGTTCAAACAAAAATGAAATAATTCTTTCATTTAAGAGAAACAAAACAGAATAAATTTGGAAAGAGGAAATTAGACGCGATCTTCCCAATACCTTCTATGAAAATGACAGAAACAAAAATTCCGCACAAAATAAGGAAAGAAAATTACAATTTTTCATCAGAAAGAATAAAGTAACGTATAAATCAAATATATTCTATTTTACATCGTGCTTCCTTATAAGATAACTGAAGCAAGCGAGAGCATTAATAGTCTTATAATAGTCTTATGGATTTTGGACTAAAGAAGGAATGAAACAAAGAAAGCAATCGAAATTTTTTAAAACTCAGTTTTTGTAAACAAAAATCATACGTTTCTTTATACTTTTAGGCGCCAAAATGAGTAGAAGAAATTTTTTCTTATGCATATTACAAATATTTTAAGTGTTAGTTCCTGTATGAATAGTGATTCTTATTATTTACATAAGTGTTAGAATTGTTTATTAAAGCATATTTTAGTTGTTGTACTAACATAATGTAATCTGAAAAAATGATAGATAAATAATGAGAATGGGATTTGAATCATATATATTTTTAAGAGAATATTTACTCTTTTCTTTTCATTGCGTTTTTCTATTTTCGTTCATATAAAAATTTACTTCTCTTTGTAAGCAGTAGTTTTTAGTTAAATTTTGGGCATTTACATCGAAAATCAATTAATTTGTCCATGCCATAACAATTATATTGATGCAAAATGTACATTTGAAAAAACTCACGGTCAAGAATTATCCAAATTTGCTTTGAAAATCGGTTCCGTTATGTTTATCGCAAAATTGTGTTCAGTGTTGAGGTTCATTTTTGGCTCAATGGGTTTATTAATTGTGCTTCTGGAGTGGAACTAACCTAGAAGAGACTAGAGATCCCATCACATCCAGAAAAATGAGGTTTACATCCTGGTGGCATCGTTGGTCCTTATTTCTTTAAAAATAAGGCGGTAGCTCGTGTTATGGTCAATCAGAGCGTTACCGGATCATGATCAAGGAATATTTGTTTGAAAAAATGGAAGATATTTGTCCTGCTGAGATTTGGTTTAAACAAGACGGCGCTACGTGCCATACGGCGACAGATACCATCAATTTATAGAAATCACAATTTAGCGATAATGTGATTTTGAAAAATGTAAATTGGCCTACAAGGTGATGTGATTTGACATCTCTCGAACATTTTCTATGGGTTTACGTCTAGTTACTAGGCTGGTGGACCTGCAACAATTGGCCAACATTGTTCGTGTAGTTTGTGACATACGGCCGACATTACTCGAAAAGTGATCCAAAATTGGACTGGTAGTATGCGCTTCGTCAAGAACAGTCACGGTGTTCATATACCCAAAATCATTTTTAAATATTAATGGCATGAATAGCTCTTTCGAATAAAAGAGATTTTTGATTCAAACTTAACTTTTTACGTTATTTTTTTGAGTACATTTTCATTACTCTAAAAAAAAAAAAACATCCTATACTTGCAAAAAAAGCCATCCTATACCATTAAAAAAATCCCGTGGTTACCCAAAGTGGTGGCGGGGGCCTATTTATACAATTGAAAACATAAAAAGGGTGTTTGATTGCTTTCTTTTCATTTCTTTCTTTTCGTTCTTTCTTTAGTCCAAAACAAATAAGACTATTTATGCTCTCCCTTGTTACAATTATCTTATAGAGAGCACGTTGTAAAATATAATATATTTGGTTTATAGGTTACTTCTTTCCTTCTAATGAAAAATATTAAATTTCTTTCCTTACTTTGTGCGGAATTTTTTGTTTCTGTCATTTTCAAAGGAGGTATTGGAAGGATCGCGCCTAATTTCTCTTCCGTTCTCAGTTTGTACCATATACTGTTCTTTTATATTGAGCTAGAGAGTTAAATAGTTTAAACTTGCAATACATGTATTTCACAGTACATACTGTATTTAAGAGTTCAACCGTACTATGTGACTTGTTTTTTTTTTTTTTTTGCATTGAAAATGTTTGATTTTATTCCAAATAAATGGCATTTGGTGGAAGTTTTACTTCATTATTTTATTGCAAAGAGATCTGCCGCGGAACTTATTGTTTGCTGGTGGAAGTTTTCGGTGAACATGCTCCATGGATCATAACTTGCAAAGTGAAATTTTGACGCTTCAAAAATGATGATTTCGATTTAGACGACAAAGAAATTCGAATAATTTGAAGATGCTCAATTGGAAACATTATTATAAGAACATTCTTGTCAAACGCTTAAAAAAGAATTGGCAGAAGCATTAGAGCAGTGTTTCCCAACGTGGGGCCCATGCCCCACAGGGGGGCAATTTGATTGTTAAGGAGGGCGATTCGAAAATGGACATGACACGAGTTTAACCCTTTCGCTCCGGGCCATTTAAATGCAATGCTAGATTTCGGTGCCAAATTTATTTTCTTAAGTGAACAATTCAATTTTTTAATATTAAAAATTATGTATGTTACATAAGGGGGAATTTTAGAAAGGCTAAGGTGAGGCATGGCACAAAAAGGTGGCTAAGGTGGGGCAGTTCACAAAAAGGTTGGGAAACACTGCATTAGATGTTTCCAGACGTCTACATACGATTTGAATGATTCAGAATCAACCAAAATGGGTGCCATACAAATTCAAAGAGAGAAATGCTGAAAGACGAAAAATTGGTGATGAAAAGTGGATACATTAATACTTACATGGACTGAACAGAGAAAGTTTACCCCACACGCCCAATTCACTAGGCATTACTCCATCGGATTATTTCAAACCATGTTATCAGCCCTTCCATTCTTATAGATAGAAACATAAAAGAGTTGGTCCATGACTGGATTGCTTCAGAGGAACCGGATTTCATCTTTCGTGGAATCGGTCTTTCGCCTGAAAGTTGGGTGAAGGAAAAATTTTACGCCAATTAGTAGAGAGTAGATTACAATTTAATAATTTAAATTCGTATATTTTAAAGAAACTTGATTTTTGAAATAAATAACGAAAAAATTTTTTTCCATTCGAATGTTCCACAATACATGAGCATACAGCTCCTTTAGAGTATTGCGCCTCTGAATTCATATTTTTAATACCGCCACTGCTTCACAACAAGTAAGCAATAGAAATGCAAGTGTATGCTTCAATTTCCCCTACTTGTTCTCTTTACTCAATGATCGTAAATCAGAAGCATTGAAATGGAATCGTAAAATATTTAGTATAGCGGATTTTGCGTCCAACAGAAGGCGCTGTTTTTAAAATTTAAAAAAAAAGTTTTTACGTGTCACAGATGTGGCATCTATATATATAAAAACACGCGCATATTCGAATGCAACGTTATGGCAAAATTTCAAAGCAATCGGTAAAGAACTTGCGGAGATTTGCGATTTTGAACGAACGAACATTTACATTTGTATTTATATAGATTTGTATCAAGACTTATGTAATAAGGACGAAATGAAAGATTATAAAAAGAACAAGAAGAATTAAACGAGATAATAATGTTGAAAAAGCTCTGTTTTGAAGCAATTTTTTCGAAATTCTCTATGGATGTGCGATAATCGAGATTATCGCTGCTAATATTTTTTTAGTATTAAGCTGAAGTTTTTAATGCGAAATCCTTTTTTACCTATTTCCACCTTTTGATCCCTATAGTGGAAACAGAATGACGTATCCACGACGGATTCACGCCGTATTGAAATTTTAAATATATACATTTTCAATTAGACCACACAGATCGCGACGGATCCACGACGGACTATTTTTAAAATAATCTGAAAACCAAAAGTGTGGAATCCGTTGTAGATACGTCATTCTGTTTCCACTATAGGGATCAAAAGGTGGAAATAGGTAAAAAAGGATTTCGCATTAAAAACTTCAGCTTAATACTAAAGACATATTAGCAGCGATAATCTCGATTATCTCACGATTCTCAGTTGAAATTCGATAACGGACCAGATTTTCTCAATTATTGAGGATAGATAACCGAGAATTTTAATCTAAATTATTGAATAATTGAGAACCTTTCGTTCTCTGAGTGTGAAAAGCTTTAAAGCTTTCGCTTTTAAATCTGGTAATACTGCTCATATTTATAGATATAAACTTTGAAAAAGCGCAAATAAGAAGAAAACACAGTAGAAAATCACAGATTTGAATTTGGCGGTTCTAATTATTTGTATTTTGAAGGAAATGGATCTTTTTTTTTTAAAAATATATTTTTAAACTTTTTCTCTTCGCATATTCATAAATAATTTTTTTTTTACTTCCAAAATTTCCTAACCAAAAAAAGATTTTATAGAAAGCTTTGAGAAATGTCAAAGAATAATTGAGAATGAATTTTAATCCAGAAAAACAGAATGTGTCGCATGATCTGGATTAAAAATAATCGACTGGATTAAATCGTGTAGTATGTCTAGGGCATAAGATAAATTTATTCTCACATAGTGCCCTGATCAATAATCGTAATCAATGATCGTAATACACTGGACAAAGATTAGAAACAGTAAAAATCATGTTATACTAACAAATTTTTGCGTATGTGAATGGAATTTTATCGAGGAATTTTTAATGAAACTGTTATACTTCTTTCTTAACTTAAATAGTTTTTGAAGTGAATACTTCTCATGCCTTGGTATTATAGGGATTTACTGGTTTAAAGGATTCCCTAGGAATTTATACAATACCGTCCGCTCCCTATGAGCGATGAATTGGTTACACTTTAATTTAAGTAATAATATAATGTTTTTAATTTATGTTATAAAAGAATCTTATTTATTTAGAATTTAAAAGTTACAATTAATTGAAAATCATTTATGTTATTCTTGTATAAAAGTTATTAAAATTATTTTAGTTATTTAATATGCTGTGAGAAAATTTAGTTCGTGTCGTTTTACAATTGTTGAAAATACTGATTATATTTTTTGTTTTTTCCTTCAGACTACCTAATTAGGCAAAAAGTAAGAAAAATCATTTCAAAATTCAGGTTACTGAAATTTCATTAAAAAAGTAACAAGTATTTTTCTACAAAACTGTTAGTTGTTAAACGCCGCGACAGTATAGTGATTTTTAATAATGGGAGCAGGAGTGTAACGAAAAGTGAAACGCATGAATAATTTGATCAATAATAGGTCGATTTTCATAAAACTCAGAATGTACATTCTGGAAAGGCCAACCAAAAATATAGAATATGTCTTTACTCGATGGGGATTGCGTGGGATTAAAATAGAAAATGGTTATTAATATTGTCAATAATAGGCAGAAATTAAATTTACTTTCAGCTAGTTGATAATAAAGTATATTTTCAAGTATAAATATCTATCTATTAAATAAAATAGTTTTTCTCCGCATATCATTTATAAGTGTATGCATACTTTTAGGCGAATACCTCTATAATATAAAATAGTTTTATAATTAAAGTATGCTTTTAGGCGAATATATTCAAAGAAAAATATCTACAAATACTTCAATTTTTCACTTATTATGCCCTATGGTAGGTACTACCAGAGGGTATATTAGTTTTGTCACTCCATTTGTAACACATCGAAATAATGATCGTAGAAAGGTTTCAAGGGTATGGTTGAGTAGGGAATCAGACGTTATATCGATTTATGCATGTCCGTCTGTCCGTCCATGTACAAGATAACTCAAAAACACGTTATTCGATTTTATTGAAATTGGGAATGTAAGTAGATAATTGCTTTTCGTTTCGCGCGAAGTGCATATTATATAGTATGTGTAGTATTTAACAAAATAATATCAAAAATTAAATTCCGCCAATTTTTATATAAAGCCATGTTTCCATATTTATTCCAATATGGAGGCGTCTTCCTGACGTAAGTATTACTTACTAAAATATCGAACAGTTCTTCAAACCGACAATAATTTTTGTCTGTTAGACGTTAGCCGACCTCTCTTATTTCAATATAAAGAAATTTTTAAGTTAACAGATTTTTCTTAAATTTTACTAATTTCTGTTGTTTTACAGACAAAATTAGTTCAATGTAGAAAAAGATAATTTGGGAGATTCTAAGAAAATATTAACTTGAAACGGAGTACTCGCATAACTTTCGATGATTGCATAACATTTCGGAATTTTCGTAGAAAGTAAAATACATGTTTAATAAAATGCTTAAATCAATATGTATAGAAGACCGCATCGTGGTTTTGCACGATCTGTTTTTCTTTTCTTTTTTTTCACGCGCGTTACAACTTTTTGTTAAGAATTCAAATAAAATCGCTTATCAAAACCATAGTCGAGTAGTGTAATGCTTAGAAAAGAAGTTGAATACCTGCTTGCTTGTTTCGTGAAAAAGCATATTTATTTTTTGGAAGATGAAAATCGAAATTTGTGACGATGTTGGCATTAAAAGGAATGATAGACAAATACAAAAGAAAAACCCAAGAATACAATCGCATCCCAGTCAATAATGAAATATTTAAGGAAAAGGATAATCTTTTTTTTTATGCATAAGATGATACCATAGGCATTGGAAGTAGTAAAATCCAGGCGCAGATTCATATACACAAAAAACAAGAAAATTGTATAAATTTTGTGTATAAAATGAATATATGAAGTGAAAAATTCACCTTGAGAAAAAAATCAAAGTGTACACAGTTATGTAGTATGTATGTATATGGAGAAAACTTTTCCATAATACATATATAAACATAAGTAAAATTTTTTTGTTGGCGTCGTTTATTGTGTATTGATTTTATTCTTAGTCATTTTAAGTACACCGAATTTTCTTTTTGTGCGGTACATACGTTTCACAGAAATCGGTATAAAAAAGTCACAAAAAAGATATTGCTTTTTTTTTTTGAAAGATTAGCCCCTCTATTCTGAGCGTCATAACAAGTTTTGACTGTCATAACATGATGTCATTGTCATAACTTTTTTTTAAGACTATTTGGTATTCTGACCCCGTCATAACTAATAACTGTCATAAAAAAAGGGAACGGGGAAAACATGAGATCATTATTATGTCTTTTATTGGCAGGCTATTGATCTGTTTTGTGTCAGTGTAAGATAATAATAAAATACATGGTTCAAAGAACTTTATTTGCTGAAAATCCACCACACTTTTGTAATAAAATTCTTTTAATAAAAAAAAACAAGAAAGGAAATTAAGAAATATGAAAAATTAAAATTTTTCTAAATTAAATAATTATTAATTACTCTGGAAAAAAAAAGACTCAGAAATTTTTGCTTGAGTTAAAAAAGAATACAAGTGTTTGTGTAAATATCGTTCTGCCAAAAGAGAAGAGAAATTAAAGTTTTCAAATTCAATAAAAAACGTGTTAGAAAGACATACTATACAAAAGATAAGAAAAAAAGAGTTGCGTTTTTCTAATGAATTTTTTCATGACGCCCAGACTAAAGACATATTAATATCAATATCATAATTTCTGACCGAAAATTTTTTACATCATAACGGAATTTTATAAGTCTTTGAGTGATTCAATTGATAAATACGGAATAGTTTCCACCATTTTTTTAAACACACAAATAATTTTACACCTATAGAAAAATTTCAAACCGATACAAACTTTTTCGAGAGTATTTCTCAATTAACCATGACAACTACCTCGAATTATAAAAGTTTCAACTGTTATAAATTCATATTTTGGTCATAATTATAATCCGTTCGCTAGAATACGAATTTTCGTAGCAGTCATAATTTCAGTCAGAATATTATCATACAAATTTATAACAGCAAAACTGTCACAATGCCAGAGTATATATATATATTATTCATTGCACAACTATTAGGAAAAACGTAATGGATCGTATATACCAGGTGGGCTGAAAAGTTCGTATCGTTTTAAAGAAAAAACACATTTTTTTAACAAAACAAAGGTTTGACACGATGACTGATTCCAATTCTAGAAGACGTCGTTCGTACTCTCTTCCCGCTCTCGCTCAAAATCTGCCTCTCGTAAATATGATATATGTTGGTACCACTATCAGTTCAAGCATGACGCTTGAAAATGTTTAGCCTTAAAATAGGCCTTTGTTTCGGCGATTACTTCTTCATCGGTGCTAAATTTCTTTCCAGCGAGCATTCTCTTGAGGTCAGTAAGCGATTTTCTTCACATACATTTTATAAAATCCTATACGAAATTTCTAAGATAAAATAAGCATTTCCTAATAATTAGTAAATATTATTGACAACAAGCAAATATTTTTTTACTGAAACATTGCAGATGTTTACTCGTTAAAGGAAAACTGATTTTATTGGTTTAGTATAATTTACTTAGAATCTTTCTTTAATTCGTTTGTTTTTATTATATTTTTATTGTTTTTTTTTAGTAAATATCGAATCGTACAATAAAACTTTTATAGAAATCAGTAAACTTTGCTGCAAGTAATAAGATTTCTTGATTTGAAAATAGCAAATATAAATGAATTTCATTGGTATATAATTTGCTGATTTGTAATACTACATCTATCTATCTATATAAATAAAATCGTATCTGTACGTTTGTACAAAATCGATAATCTCCGAAACTTCTTGATCCAATTGACTTCAAATTTTTATAGAATGTTCCTTAGGAATATGAGCTGGTTCTTACATACTTTTTATTTACCTACGTTGCACCTGAGAGTTTCATTTAAAAAAATTAATCACTAATACAAAGACACAAGCATCTCTAAAGTCAAAAACTTCAAGCGAGAAAACGTGATTACTCTTACTCACACGCGCATACATCAATATAGTATAATACGAAATCATAAGCTTACATTTTAAAAAATACAGATGGACGTAGTGGCGGCGTTAAAAATATCAATTCGGAGGGGCAACACTGTAAATAGCCTTTTGTATTCTGGAACATCAGAATTGCGAAAAATGTTTGCGTTATTTATTCCAAAAAACAAGTTTCTCTTAAGCGTACAAAATCAAATTATTCGCTTTAGATCCTCTTTATTGAAATGTAACGAGCAAATTATATCTCTACTAATTGGCGTAAAATTTTGTAAACCCATAGCCGAAAGCCATTTTCATACGTATTTTATGGAAACCTTAAAACAAAAAAAAAAAATTTAAAACTGAAAATGCTGAATTTTCAAAAACTTCGACGAATTTTAAGAATTGTCCCCATTTTGATCAAAAAAATGACTGTCAATGGTAGTTTTCGTTTTAATTTAAATAAAAAGAAAGTGGGATTTTGTGGTAGGATTTATGATTCAAACTTGATTCAAAAAAACAAATTTTTTACTAAATTATGAATTAACATCATTTCTGTTTGATTAATTATAATTAAATAAAGTCTATAAAAACATTTTTTTGTACAGCAATAATGAAAATTCGCCTATTTTAATACAAAATATATCAAACTTAAGAAACAAACAAAGGAAATTCCATAAATTTTTTTCCCCTCTGAATTTGATAATACGAGCTAAAAATATATCGTAAAAAAAGGGTTCATACCACCGCTTGCTTGCATTTCTATATATAATTTTTATTTTCAGTTATAATTATTTATTCAGTTCTGATTAGATATTAACAAATCTGAATTATAGTATATATATCAAACTTACGTGTGAAAGAAAATTTTTTTCACCCCCGAAAATTATAATACGAGCTAAAAAAGATATCGTAAAAAAGGGTTTATGCCAAAAATCAAGTTTGTTTAAAACATACAAAATTAAATTATAAAATTATAATCTACTATCTACTAATTGGCGTAAAAACCCAAAGCCGAAAGACATTTAATACGTAGAGCCTCATTTTTTGGAAACCCTAAAACCAATAAGGCATTTAAAAATGAAAATCCTGAATTTAACAAAATCTTAGATGAAATTTCCAGCTTGGGACGATTTACAATACAACGGCTTTTATTTCCTGGGCAATCGCCGGTGGAGAGGCATGACATCACAGCACCTGTTTTCAGACAGAAGCTGAAATCGCTGATGGATTTCATGATAAAACATTAAGTGTTTGGGTCTGTGCGCTGCTGGATGTACTCAGTGGAATAGCAAAAGAGAGGATTCCCAAAGGTACATATACTAATCTGGCTCTATAACAAAATCACTTCAAACGAAATCGATGAAGTAATATGCGCTGAAATACCCGATGCCCATGATGATAAGGATTTGCATGAGGTTGTGACGAAAAATATGATACATGGACCTTGCGGTACACTGAATCCAAATTCACCATGCATGATAGTATCCAACATAGTTACAGGAAACGATGGATATCCTTTATACAGAGGAAGATCAGCAGAAGATGGCGGTAAATATTCGATGAAACCACGATAGGCAAACTCTACACCGTGCGTCCCAATCAAGATAAATGCTTCTTTCTTCGCACGCTCTTGATAAATGTGGCCGGTCCAACGTCTTTCCACCAATTTAGAATTGTGAACGGTGTTACACATGCCACTTTCCGGAGCGCATATCAAGCTCTGAATTTATTGCAGAACGAGCGACACTGGGATGTATACCATTAATGACGCGTGCAACACGTCACATCCACATCAAATTTGTGCATTGTTTGCAATCATATTGACCGTCTGCTCTCCTTCGTCTACAACAGAGTTATAGGAGAAATTTAAAACCCACATGGCTGAAGATATTTTCCGTCGAATACGCAAGGAAAGTTCAAATATGAACATGCATATCATAGCCGAAATCTACAACGAAGTGTTGATAATGATTGAAGATTTTTGTTTAGAAATCGCGAACAAAAATTCTCAATCAATTGAGAATGCCATCACCGAATTGATCTGCTGCTGCTTCTTTCGATGTAGAATTGCGTCGTGAGCAAAATTACATTACGGGTGCTACCCTTTGAGCAAAAAGGCATTTACGATCATCAGCGGATGAAATAAATGCTTGCCTAAAATACTCTACTTTATGACCATACTTAAATACGTATAAATTAACTACAAATATGCGTGTCCAGGTGCGAAGCGGCCGATTAGCTGAGATATTCTTACAACAATAGCTGGAAACTGGGAACGTAAAGGTGCCGGTTGATCTGACCTCAGAACAAATTTCATTGCCTCATGACGGAATTTAGTGGCGTCAAAAAAAGAATTGTTTGAAAAATTATTTCCCAATATCCAAAGCAATTACAAGGGTCACCATTGGGTGAATAAATGAGCTATTCTTGCGGGCAAGAAGAAAGATGTCTACGAACTTAATAATATTATTCAGTCTAACATTTAAAGCGAGGTAGTCACATACAAGTCCGTCAAGGCTATTGTGGAAGCAGATGAAGCGGTTAGTTCTGCACCCGAATTTTTCAGTTCACGGTAATGCCGTTTCAATTTAAGAGATTGCAATTCTCAATTTGATTGGCGTTTGCAATCACCATCAACAAAGCTCAGGACCAATCTTCAGAATCGTGCGATTTAGATCTAGACACGGATTGTTTCTCACATGGACAATTATATGTTGAGTGTTCCAGAGTCGGCAAACCAGACAATCTATATATCTGCACAGTGAATGGAACAACAAAAAATATTGTATACCCACAAACATTGTGAAATTAAATATATTAGAAACGTGCGCTTTCTCTTTTCCATTTAACCAGACTGAGCCACAGCAACGCGTGGCCGGGTACAGCTAGTTTTATATAAATACGAAATCAAGTATTAATAAGAGAAAGACAAAATGATGAATGTATTTTGTATGTTTCTTTTCAGTAACTACACTTATGGTGTTTTGTTCACTGATTGTTGCCGAGCACAGCAAGATTTCAACATCGAAAACAAGGAAAAAGTCAAATAAGTAGATTCACTTTTTTGTTATATTCAATGTTAAAATTTTGTTCTGCGAAACAATTAGTGAAAAAATACATCTTTACTTTCTTAGATTTCAGTTTTGGCTTAGTGGGATGAAGAAGAGATTTCCTAGAGAGAGACGAATATTTATCAATTTTAATATTAAAATGCAACTAATAACAATAAATAGTTATATCAAGTAAAAGGCTTGTATCAATCTAGTAAAGCATTGCTTAATAACAGAAAATAAAGTATCGGTTAGCTGTTCAAATTATATGATCCAATTATGCTCAAATCAAGTGAACTTTGGACTGGGGCAAAATGATTCCTAAATTTACTTGATTCATAGCGTTTATTGGATTGATTATAGAAAATTTTGCTTACCGTTTACATTTGCATCCAAAATATGGGACCGACACCTTAATAAGAAAAACAGGCCCAAATCATTATTTTCGCACCTCTTAACTCTTTAATGTGTACCGTGGGTCGTATGCAGCATTTTCCAGTCTTATAAATTGGCAACGTCCTGCACAATCAAATAAAACTATTTTTTGATTCGTCGGTCCAAAGTATATTGCGCCAATTGCAGGCCTCCCAATCTTGATCGCGTGCAAATTTTAGCCTTTTCTGGATATGCCGTGTTTGTAGCAGAGGTGCTTTTCTAGGACTTCTTCCATATAAACGAGCTTCAATAACCCTTCTTCTAATCGTAGAAGTATTAACTTGAAGATTTCAGTCTTGTTTAGTTGCTGTAGATGTCAGAAAAGGACACTTTCGTCCCAACCGTAAAACTCTTCTTCAGTTCATATGGCTCAAGTTTTCCTTTTCGGCCCCTTGTTTCTTGCCTTCCGGTCCAGTTTTTTGCATTGAAAATCATTTTGGCACAACAACCAAGTGTTTCTTGAATAAACCGGTAAGTTCTTCCCTCCGACAACAATTTCTTAATCGAATTACGCTTTTCTTCACCACAGTGTTTAGCGCGCCCCATTTTAACTAACACAATCAAATATTATGTTTCAATTTTACTCCTAAATTAATTATTTTAGCTTACCGTAATTAGATTCGGCCAAAACAAAGAGCTTGTATACATACAATGAGAGATTTCGACGGTACTGCTGGTACACTGCTATTATTTTGCACACACAAAAATCGATATCACTGTTATAAATTGGGGAATCCCCGAAAACTGAAATAATCACAGGTCTATTAAGTACTGATTTCACTTCAGTGAAAAAAAGGCTTTCACAATAAAAACATTGCGCCTGTATAGAACGAAAGCCCTGTTAGGAATTTCGAGTTCAAGATGAAACTCATATACACTTCTATTATTTTGCACATATGTGTATGTATATTACAGGTTTTTCAAATTAATTTAACCCTTTTGCAAACTAAATTCACTCTTTTGCAAATCAAATTCACCCTTTTCAAATACTCCTATTAGCTGGTCGAGAACGTTTTTCTTGGACTGTGCTCTGTGTCAAAAATATTTTATTTTCAACAGAATATTCTGAAAACTAACGGCTACAGTGGACGAACAAAATAAATTGAGGCGACAACGAAAGTGATCGCCTTACATAAAGTGCGGTGATCACTTTCAAATAGGTCACAAGCGATAATCGTCTGTCCCCTTATATTGTAAAATCTTTTTATCTTCAGTCAAAGTATACACCTATATCCATACACTTTTGACATTTCAGCGGTCGTTTATTTATTCCTCTGCTGTAGAAGCCTGACTCACGGAAGTGATGAAGCCCTGGAAGTCACTTTTCACAGTCTCTTCGGAATTAAATTGTGTTCTTACGAAGAAGCTTTCCATATTCCGAAATAAGTGATAGTCGGTTGATATAAGGTCTGGTGAACATAATTAGTGTCAGACAGTGTCCAAATCCTATTTCTCTACCTTTTCCACGGTGGTTCGTGAGATATATGGTCGAGCGTTGTTACGGAAGATCGAGTAGACCGATTGACCAATCTTGGCTGTTTAACCGCAAGATTTCACATTATTTTGTCCAGTGGCATGGACTCAGTCAGGGTCGATGATTTGCCAATTTTGATACATACTGAATAGCGCGGAATAAATTTTCAGGGTTGAAACAAACATTTTTCGAGATCTCGATGAAATCTCAAGATTTTTAAATCCTCTATTTGTGTGGGAAATCCAGTAGATTTGTATGTTGATTTGGCGAAATTTCGCAAAATCGCAAGATGTGAGGGAGATCGAAACTAGGGCATGGTTTGATTAATTGCTTTTCGAGGTTAGTGAACAATCGAGTAATTGAGGTCTTAAAGTAATTAATTCCTTCCTATGTTAAAAGCCAAAAATCAAAATGTTTAAGTAAAAATTTACTGATTATGAAGAGAAGTAAATTATTATATGGAAGGAAAAGAAAAATTGTAATAAAAATACAAAATAAGAAATATTCTCTTAAAAATACATATGGTTCTCTTTACCTATCTATCATTTTATTCAGATTACATTATGTTAGTGCAACAGAGATAAAAGTTAATCTAGCTTGAATAATCAATTCTAACACTTATGTAAATAATAAGAATGCCTATTTGTACAGGAACTAACACTTAAAATATTTGTAATATGAATAACAAAAAATCTCTTCCACTTATTATACATTGTGGCGCCTAAAATTATAAAGAAACGTGAGGTTTTTATTTACAAAAATTGAATTCAAAAAAATTTCGATTGCTTTCTTTAGTCCAAGATCATAAGACTATTAATGCTCTCGCTTGCTTCAGTTATCTTATAGGAAGCACGATATAAAATAGAATATATTTGATTTATAGGTTATTTCATTCTTTCTAATGAAAAATTTTAATTTTCTTTCCTTATTTTGTGCGGAATTTTTTGTTTCTGTCATTTTCAAAGAAGGTATTCGGAAGATCGCGTCTAATTTTCTCTCTCCAAATTTATTCTGCTTTGCTTCTCTTAAATGAAAGAATTTATTATTATATATTATTATTATTTTATACTTAAAATATTGGATTATTTCTGTTTACTACTCAACCAATTGCTTTTTCAAACCATGCCCTAATGGAAACATAGTATAACATAAAATAAAATTATAATCTAACGTAACATATGTGGTTTTGTTAAATGTTGGAAAAATGTTATTTGCTACAAAATGCATACTACTCGTAAAAATTTCAAGAAAGAAGAAAGGTGCAGAAAAAGTACTTTTATCCTTTTGTATATATTTTTCTTACAGAACTCCTATTCGTAACTCAAAACCGTAAAAAAATAAGAATTAGTCGGCGATATGTGGTTTTTCATTCCGAAAAGTATTTCGAAACTACTCCGGCACTCTTTTATTAAAAAAAATATCTCCATTATCCAGTTTGTAATACATTACATTGATACACCTACGGCGCAGGGCCCGGGAATCGATTGCTCCGCTCGCAATCTCGGTTGGTACCTACGGGTAAGTGTCAAGGACATTTCATTGCGGCGGAGATAGCCGATGCACGTGCTGTGCCTTACGTATTGTTACGACTACTTACGACCATGCTAAATGTATAGTATGTATAGTATAGTAGTATAGTATCAATAGTATCAATTAACTAATGAGCCTTTAAAGACGCTGCTTATAATTTCCACTAAAAAACTTGCTCCACAACTGCAAACAATTGTCAGTGGAAAGTTACAGCTACATAAATCTCATAAATCATAATTTTAATGTTTAATTTCATTATGTGAGTAATGCACATAATAATTCATAATATTTCATAATAATTTACATGCATAGATAATACCTAAGCATGTGAATTTTTAGATTTAGGATAAATCTCATATCATTAATTACAATTAAAATGTTCAATTTCATATGTGTGTCAGTTATTGTGGTTTTAATTGGTCGTTACATAGAAGCATCTGATTATTTAGGTCTATCATGGAAAACGCCGTTAGACAAGTGAGTGCGTATCGCTCGTTTTCTGATCATTGAATACGTTCGAAGGAAATCGTAAATCATGTGAATCATTCCCCTGATTTTTGAATACGTGCAATTGTGAATCATAGAACAAAATTTGACGTTTCAAATACGCGACAATTTCATCGCGTATTTGAGTAAGAAAAACAAAAGGCAAAATGTAAGTTTTTTACTTTTTGATAACTTGTCACTTCAAAACCACAATAAAAATAAATACGAAAATTGAAGTTTGACTCATAATTTTATTCGTCAAAATGTAGCAAAAACACAAAAAGTACTTAATACTAAAGACATATTAGCAGCGATAATCTCAATTATCTCACGATTCTCGGTTAAAATTCGATAACGGACCAGATTTCCTCAATTATTGTGGATAGATAACGTAGAATTTTAATCTAAATTATTGAATAATTGAGAACGTTTCGCTCTTTGAATGTTAAAAGCTTTAAAGCTTTCGCTTTTAAATCTGGTAATACCGCTCATATTTATAGATATATAAAACCGAAAAAGCGCAAATAAGAAGAAGACACATTATAAAATCACAGATTTGAATTTGGCGGCTCCAATTTTTTTTGTATTTTCAAGGAAATAATTCTTTTTGTTTTAAAATATAATATTTTTAAATTTTTTCTTTAAGATTTTAAATGTTTGCATATTCATAAATAATTTTTTTTTACTTCCAAAGTTTCCTAACCAAAAAAAGATTTTATAGAAAGCTTTGAGAAATGTCAAAGAATAATTGAGAATGAATTTTAATCCAGAAAAACAGAATTAGGTCTATCATGGAAAACGCCGTATTTGAGATTCCCTTCACTCATTCTATTCACGTGAATTTGAAACTGGTATCATTGAATACGGCGTTTAACGAATCGTTCGTTAAGTACTTTTTGTGTCTTTGCTGAACTTTGACGAATAAAATGATAGGTCAAACTTCAATTTTCGTATACATTTTTATTGTGGTTTTGAAGTGAAAAGTTTTCAAAAAGTAAAAAACTTACATTTTGCCTTCTGCTTTTCTTACTCAAATACGCGATGAAATTGTCAAGTATTTGAAACGTCAAATTTTATTCTATGATTCATATTCAAGATTCACGATTCCCTTCGAAGGTATTCAATGATCAGAAAACGAGCGATACGCACTCACTTGTCTAACGGCGTTTTCCATGATAGACCTAAATGTGTCGCATGATCTGGATTCAAAATAATCGACTGCGTTAAATCGTGTAGTATGTCTAGGGCTTAACGAACGATTCGTTAAACGCTGTATTCAATGATACCAGTTTCAAGTTCACGTGAATCGAATGAGTGAAGGGAATCTCAAATACGGCGTTTTCCATGATAGACCTAATTATTTTTATTTAAATATAAAAATGTGTATCAGTTCCTAATAAAAATTGCATTTTCCTCTACCGAGTACATATAGTATTATAAACAACAACCAAAATACTAAAAAACAATTTGATTATTTTGTATGATTTACTTACATTGTAAATTTTACAATGTAGTCAAAATAAACTATGGCGGGATAGATGGGTGTTGGCCCGCGGATCGTAGTTTGGGGACTTTTGATATAGGCTAATGTTGAGTTTATATAAAAATTTAACGTTGATCGGTTGTGTTGTATTCGTTTGATGTAATTTTAAAAATGGAAGATCAAACTGAGCATTTTTCACATATTTTACCTTTTTACTTCAAGAAAGGTAAAAGTGCTACAGAAGCATATATGACGATAATGCAGAACGCAGATGCCAGAACTGGTTTTCAAAATTTCATTCTGGAAAATTCTCAGTCCAATATGCACTGCGTCCTGATAGGCCAACTAAGATTGATGAGGACTAAATAAAAGTCTCGATTGAAGTTGATTTACATACAACGGTTCGTGAGATTGAAGAACAGTTACATCAAAAGATGATATTCATCAAGAATGTTATATCATGTTTCCATCTCCCTGAAATCTCGTGATTTCGACAAAGGGATTTCAAACTGTTTCCATCTCCCTACGAGTTTTCATTTGACGTTTACAATTTTGAAAACTAGAAAAAAAAAAATTTAGAATGGAATTATTCCAAAAATAATTCTTTTAGAGCATATTGAAAAAATTTATATATATTTTTGTGTCAAAGGAGACAAAATTCATGTTTGTTAAAATATTACAAAAAAAAAAACCAAATTCAAACACAGGAAAAATGCGCGCAATTCAAATTATTGAAAAGGGTCGACCATTTGCCAATTTTGATACTTGCTGGATAGCGCGGAATAAGTTTGCAGGGTTGACACAAAAATTTTACGCGATTTCGAAGGAGATTTCAACAAAATCTCGTTGAAATCTCAAGATTTTAAAATCCTCTATTTGTATGTAGATTTGGATGTAGATTTGGCGAAATCTAGCAAAATCTCGAGAATTGAGGGAGATGGAAACATGGTATTATGTTGTCAATATGGTGGGATTACAAGGTAATGCATTGGCATTAAAGTTCGTTTTTTGTATTAAAAAAATTGCTTTTCATCTTGTAATGTAAAGCGTACCCCGAACTTCGAAATTCTATATAATAATTCGAGTGAAAACATAATTGACCTTTCTAACATTTTGTATGGCCCGAAATTGATATAGACAAATTTTTTTCTGGGTCTTTCGTAGTGTTTCTTGAAAAATTGTCTAAACCTTAGTTAAAAGTGAAAGACAACTAGTTCTCACCTCAAATTTATTGCTTTCAAGTAACTAATTGCCTTCTGAAATGGTATGTAAATAATAATCAATTGTCATTTTAGAAAATTCTACTGTAGGTTATTGATTTCTTTAATATCTCTAAATAAAATAAAATATCACTGAATGGTTAGAATCTAACCAGATCACGTTAAATAAAATACTTTTACGGCGTATGAGAGAAAATGCCTCGTTTTTTGTTAATTTTATTATAAAAAAATTTTAATTTGAAATTTTTATACTTTTATTGACGATGTGGTAAAAAAATCGTTTCACTTCGTTTTATCAATATAATAAACGTAATTTTTTTGAGTGATAGAGCTTTAAATTGAAATAAAACATATAAAACTTAAATTTAAATGTAAATATATACATACATATATGTGTTTTAAAATGTTAGTTTTTAAAAATAATTTCCGGCATACCACTGTGTTCAAAAAGTAAGATGAATTTTGTTGTAAAATTGAAAATTTTTATTTATTCTTCCAAATCGATTTCGTCCCACCCAGCTACAATACACTTATGCCAACGTTTTTTCCAATCTTTGAAGCATGCTAAAAAGTCGTCCTCAGGTAAAGCCTTCAATGCGCGTAGCGATTCACGTTTAATCTCTTCAATCGACTCAAAACGATTTCCCCGGATTGGTCTCTTGAGCTTTGGGAACAGCCGGAAGTCACAAGGTGCTAAATCAGGCGAATAAGTTGGTTGTGGAGCGACATGAGTGGAGTTTTTGGCGAAAAACTCACGCTCTTTTTCGAAAAAATTGAGAAATTTTGGCACTTGACTCTTCTGAGGCACACATGATCCTTCAAAATTGCTTGCACTGATCCAATTGATATTGCTAGCATGTCGGCAAGGTCTCGAATTGTTAATCAACGATTTTCGAGCACTAATTCTTTGATTTTCTTGATGTTTTGCTCATCAATTGACGTCGATGGTCGTTCAGAGCGTTCCAAGTCATCAACACGTTCTCTGCCTTCTTTGAAGTCTTTGTACCATTTGTAAACATTTTTCTGTGACATAGTCTCGTCACCGAAGGACTTTTGTAACATTCCATACGTTTCAGCGGCGGAAATTTCATTTTGCAACAAAATTCGACATCGTAAAAAGCGCCAAATTCACTTTTCTTTGTTCACAAAACCAAGCGTAAACTAAAAACTAATGATGATATTGACATGTAATTTGTCACAGATGTCACTAACAGTCCTACCAACTTGAAAAAAATTTGTCCGATTCGGTTAACGCGGGAAGTTTAAGTTAAAAATTCACCTTACTTTTTGAACACAGTAGTATGTCAACAAATCGCATTCCATGAGTTCAATTTTCCACCAATTTTTCAAGCAATTGAGGTCTTATTTCCGAAATAACACGAATTATGTTGTTTTCTAAAGCGGCAATTGTTGCTGGCTTATCAGCATAAGCCAGTGACTTAACATATCCCCATAGAAAAAAATCCAATCACACGATCTTCACTGCATTATTTCTTGAACCAATGTTGTCATGAAATTTGTCTCCTAATAAATTAATTGTTTGGGTCGCTGTATGACACATAGCACTATCTTGTTAAAACCAAAAATTTTCCATATCGATCTCAAGCAACTTTGGAAAGAAATACTCATTTATTATTATTTATGGAAATGAATTTCCACAATTTGCAAATGTTGTTACAGGGTAAGTCTATCCATGTAAATTAGCCCAACCTTACTAAAAACAACTATCAAAACGGATGTCATTCACCATCTATCAAAAAACAGTGCTGGCAATCGAAAGCTCTATAACTCTAAGAAATCACTATATGTTAAGAAACTTTTTAGAATTTTTCATTTCGCCAAGTTTCTTTAATCGAAGTTTTACGGTATTATGTTTTTACTTATGAGCTTATTTTATATTAAATAATAATTTGCAGACAATCCAAAATCACAATTTTTCAGGGGTAAATGCTGTACGTTGTATGTGTAATTAGATATAAAATCATAAGCGTATAGCTTTTCCCCTTAAAGGTTGTGAACATATCGCCATTACATTTGTAACGCATAGTCCAAGTCAGGAGAATGTTTTCGAGGAACTAGATAACGGGGAAATCAAAACTTAAGGCCAATCTCCACACAGCCGACATCCTATTCTGACGGCAAAATCAGAAAACTATATAGAGATGGACCTGCAATTTTCGCTGGGATTGATTGAATAAAAACAGAGTCTCCACATCAAAACTTATAATTTTATGGAAAAATTGGTAGTGTGCAACGATATCGTGTAAGATTATTGTGAGAGTATGCAAACGCAGATGAAAAGCCCTAAATCAGATAAGCAAGTTCTTCTGCTTTTGAGGGGAATCATCTGGCAGATGGGGAAATGAGAACTGCAGAAGCCGACAAAATTAGTAGGATGATTGTTTCTCCCTTTCTGTTTAACTAAACTTTGCATAATTGTATCCCATACTTTCATCAGAATAGGATGTCGGCTGTGTGGAGATTGGCCTTTATAAAGACTTTTGAATGTTTGTCCGTGCACAGGATAAATCAAAAACGTGTTGTCTGATTTAAATGAAATATATAATATATATAGCGTGGTTCATTCTTTACTTTTTTTTTTAAATAAACATAAAACACTTAGAATTGAATGCAAATATCAAATCTTTATTATCAACTTTAAGCACTTTGTATGGCAATTAATGTTTGAAAATAATTTCCTTCAAATGTTGGCCGGCACTACGTTTCAGCTCGGCCAGTCTGGCGGTCCAATTTTCGATCACTCTCTCAAGCATTTCGACCGGAATCTCATGAATGACACGTGTAATGTTCGCTTCCAATGCTTCAATTGTCACTGGTTTATCGGCAAAGACTTTTGACTTTACATAGCCCCAAAGAAAAAAGTCCAAAGGTGTGATATCGCACGATCTTGGTGGCCAATTCACTGGGCCAAAACTTGAAATTAATTGCTCACCGAAATGATTTTGCAATCAATCCATTGTAACACGGGCTGTATGGCTCGTAGCACCGTCTTGTTGAAACCAAATATTATCGAGACCACGGGCTTCAATTTCAGGTACCAAAAAGTACGTTATCGTGGCACGATAGGGCTCACCATTGACGGTAACGTGGCCGCCGGCCGCATTTTTGAAGAAATACGGACCGATGATGCCCCCGGCCCATAAACCACACCAAACTGTTGTTTTCAATGGATGTAATGGTAGCTCTTGAAACTCTTGTGGATGCTCATCATCCCAAATACGGAAATTTTGCTTATTAACGTAGCCATTAAGCCAGAAATGAGCCTCATCACTGAACAAAATTTGGCTTGAAAATTCCGGATTTTCTTCGATGCGTTCAAGCGCATAACGTAAACGTTGCTCAGATGCAAGGGTGGGTGTTCATGAAAACACATTTGCAAACGTATGTTTTCAATGTAGAATTGAGACTATGCTTATCTGCCGAAATTAGAAAAGTAGTTATTTTTGTTTATATTAGGTGTGTGAATAAGTTTTTCATATTTTTTTGGTAAAAATACACGTTTATTTAACAACTATACAATACTCTGATTTCATTTAAAGTATGCTCCATCTGAAGCTACAACCTTCGACCATCTTTCAGGTAATTTACGGATTCCACGCAGCACGAATTGTTCGTCCTTCGGGGCCATGGAGCCATTTTCGCACTTCTTTAAGATTGAACATATGTGTATCAACAAGGCCACGTTGCATCGACCGAAACAAATGGTAATCGGAGGGAGCAATGTCTGGTGAATACAACGGGGGGCGTAGCATTTCCCTGCCAATCGCTTCCAACGTTTCGTGGATCGGTTTAGAAACATGTTGCCTAGCGTTACCATGCTGCAAAGTCAGGTTACCGTGTCTGCGGAACTATTCTAGACGTTTTTTCTTCAAATCGCAATTCAATTCGATCAGTTGTCTGTAACGATCAGTAGAGACTGCCTCATTCGTTTTTAAAAGTTCATGGTAGACCACACTGTTCTGGTCACACTAAATGCAGAGAATAATTTTATCTGAATGAATGTTTCATTTTCACTTTGATGACCAGGAGTTGAATTTTGTACTGTATTTCGATTTGAACCAATTGCATCGTATGTACGATTCAACCAACCAATTTCATATCGCCTAAAACCGAATCGAAAACATTTTACACTGTGATCGCATAAAATTCATTCGATTAATGTTGAGTTGTCATTTTTTTTAATGCAGAAAACACAAGAACAAGTATTTTGACAATTAGGTCCTTAAATTTTTACTAAATTATTGTAGTTTTCACAAAAAAAAGAAAAAATATTTTTTTTAAAAATTTTTTTCTTTCACTTGCAAGCCTTGCAAAAGTTATCTTGAAAGCATTGAATTAAACAAAATTATCAAGATTTTGATTAAATTTCAACCAAATTAAATGTTCTACGAACGAAGTGAAAATTATCACTATAAAAAATATTGTAATAAAAAACCGCCACCGTATAAATTTTTAGGACCGAAAACACTTAAAGATATTTTGGTTCATTACTGAAACCAAAAATTTTAATATATATTAAATAATTTTAAAAATATTTCAAAACTAAAAACAAAACTAAAACACAAAAATTTGAAATTAATTTCTTCAAAAAAAAAAAAAAACTATATCGGCTCTGTCGAAATTTCATAAAATTTCATCGGGCAGTTTGAAAATTTATACCATTTGCGTGGAATTCTCAACAGCCACACTACCATAGCATCATGTTACGCGATGCCAAAAGAAATTCATATCGTTTATTAAATCGAATCGAAATACACGATTGCATCATGATAAAAACAATTCAATTATTTAAATTAAAATATTATTGAACCAGATAAAAGTTAAAGTAAACCAATAATTCCACAAAAATTCTTATTTTTTACTTGTTTCTTTATAGAGGATTTTTTTTTAAAATTAAGTTGGAGGCGAGAACGAAAGTGATCGCCTTACATAATGCCAAAATGTGGAGTTATCACTTTCAAATAGATCACAAGCAAAAATCGCCTGCCGCCTTATAGAATGCCACTGCAGATTTTTGAAACTATTTTTTTTTCTCAAAAAAATTAATCGCAGAATTATAATAGCATCGCCTATAGAGGAACTTATCCCAAGTAGCAATTTAGGTTCCAGAAACGAGGCGTCTACGTATTACATTACTGTTGATATAGCGATCAAAATTCCCTTATTTTGCCGCTTAAGTTTGTTTTATCAGCGCAGCCTCACGCTAATTAAGTTGAAGTAAAAGGCTTGGTTGGGTTTCAAAATTAAACTGAATTTATTTAACAAAAATTCTGGAATTTATACTTTTTAAATGCTGAGTATACAAAAAATTCTTACATTCTAAATGTGGGAATCGTAAATTTATAAAATTTATCCAAATATCAAATTTAATTAAATATAAAAGTTTAATTTGATATTTGGAGAAATGGAATTGAAATCAGAGTATTTTATTTTGAACAATATGAGTTTTTTATACAAAAAATATTATTGTGGGAATTTTATGATAGCAAAAATTAAGCGTTGCGTAAAATAAGTCTGGGAAATATCTATCTATGAGGAGAGAAATTAATAAGGAGGAATAGCTAATTGAGAAATGATGAATGTCCGTGGAGTCAATATCTTGTGAAAGTATTTCTTGATTTTTTATAATTCTTATGGCGTCCTTTAAATTTTGAATTTTCTTTGTGTTATTTTTGGAAAGGTGTTGATGCCCATTCTTAATTCTTGATTCTCTAGAATCTAGAGATGCTTTCAAGCATCTAGAGTCTAGATCAGGGCTGTCCAACCCGCGGCCCGCGGGCCGCATGCGGTTCAAGACAAGTATCAATGCGGCCCGAAAATATTTATATTTACTGAAGCATGCCCATTTTTCTGAGGAATGATTTGTGTGTTCTGTGCGCTTTCGTGCTAAAGCTGCCAAGTCACAAACAACAGAAACAGGAACAGAGCAAAAAGCTTTTTCGTTATGTAGTAAATTCTCTTTCTGGTTGCGTTGCTCGCTCAGCTACACTGTTCTGTTGTTTGTCACCTGGCGACTTAAGTGATATTAAATGAATTTCATGTTCTGTTTTTATAATGAAAAAATTCATAAACTAATAAATTTTAAATTACTTAAACATGAAAACTGTATATTTTACATTTTCTTCGCTCGTCCGCTATAGTAATATACTTGCGGCCCAAAACACCATGTTTTCTTCCAATGCGGCCCAGAGAAACAAAAAGGTTGGACACCCTTGGTCTAGATGCTTGAAAGCAGTAATGTTCATTGAAGGCGGAAATGAGTTCCTGATTTCATTTGTATGCAAGTTATGAGAACTGATCATGAGTGAATCTTGTTTGATGGCGCAATTGGTGTTAAACTTCAACAATCCTTCACCTTTAACTATTGTTCGATGTGTACTTGTACCACATACAATGTATAAAGTGTATTCGTGATCAAACGAGTATATCCAGTGATTTGGATTATGCACCTGGATCCAAATTTTGGATGGGACTGTGATTTCAATTGTATAGCTAGCAGGAAGTGTTTGCTGATGGTTTAATAGACTCAGTTCACATTGATCTTGTCCTGCTTCTTGTTTATGAATAGCAGGTTTCTGTTTGCATAAATACCTTTGTTTTTGACTAATTATACAAGTAGACAGCTCGTCGTCAGACATTGAGAAGTGTTGGTCTCGATGAAGGTTTACCACTGTATATTCAGCAGTCGGTTTTATTAGGATCAGTTTCCCCTCCACAACTGTAGGTATGGCAATGACCTTGAATATTTCATACACTTCCTTAGCTGGAAGTGGAACATTTATGCTAAAAATTATGGATTTAGATGTTACTCTGGTCCTTGCGGACATTAAATGATGTAATTCTAGTAGATCTTGATAATTGCATTGTCCAGGTATCGTCAAAGTTGCTGACAGATTTTCCCTTATTACATTTAGTTATTGCCAAAGTTGTTCAGTGGTGAGAAGTAAGGGATTTAGTTTTCCATTATGAGTGTCTGTTACCATATCTATTAGGGCAGATTGAATTTCTTGGTAGCTGACTATAATCAGTGTTGCATGAATTGATAGTGAATTAAACAATTGTACTGTTTTTTCGTCGTTTAGTTGTTTTTGATATCTATGTAGTCGGTAATAACTAAAAACTGTTTGTCTATATCAGAGGTTTCCATACTTTTTGGTCTCGTGGACCACTTGCCATGTTTTTCGGTTTTGGGTAGACCCCCTGCTTACCTGATATTGAATTTTTGCACATTCATCAACTTCAAATGTATTTTTGACAGCTGATATAGTGGTACTCACTTTGAAAGGGCTAAAAGTGAGTATTCCACTCCAAGATCATAAATATAATGTAAGATTTTTTACAACGTTGTATATTTTGGAATGTACAAGAATTTCTACTGCGCGTATGTGTGTATGTTAACATGATGATAGTGGTATATCATTATGTGCAAGTTCAAATTATATGACGACCACAAATCAAATGCCTACAACTTACAAAACCGTAGTAGTGCGTAATTCTTAAATAGTTTCATATATCAGAAAATATACCTTATAACTTAAATTTTAATATAATTCTTCATCACATTTCATGAACATTTATGTTTTAAACATTTTTACTTCATAGATACTTTTTTAATTTACAAGTATATAGAATATAGATAGTTATATTTCTTTATATTATAAGGTAGTATTATGTAAGTAAATAGGTACTATCTGTGTATGGGGATTATTCCATTCATGGAATGCCAAAATTAATGTCACGATCTGTTTATATGAGATCCATGTTGACCCCCATTTTCGTTTCATGGACCCCCAAATTTTTTTTTCGTTGACACGGACCCCTTGCAGGTCGACGTCCACCCTTGGGGTTGATATAGACTACTTTGGAAATCACTGGTCTATATGTTCTTCGTCCTTTTTGATGATATTTGTTGTTGAGTCGATGATGGATGTTTGCTTTTTTATAAGTTCGAGTAGATGCCCTTCATTTGTTTTAACCTTTTGTATAGTTTCAGTGAGTAGAGTGGCATATTCTTGATCTAAAATTCCGAATAATTTATTGGAAATAGTCCCAATGATGTCGAACCGAGATCGTTTGGATCTTGACGCTAAATTACCACCATTCCCTTGGACAAGGATCTCTTTATTATTCTCAATTGTTTTAAGTTGATGATAATATGATCAAACAAAATTCCTTGTAGTCTGTCATTACATTACATAATTTGTTTAATTTATACATACAGTCATGAAGACCAATTAACTCCTTACAATAGTTCTCCATGTCGTAATACACGATGAGTTTCCATTCATCTGTGACCATATTTACTTGTCCTACACCTTCAAAGTATATTCCTGGATGTGTATGAAACGGTATTATTTCTAATGATTTGTTCGACAGACTGCTAAAAATTTGTGGTATGATGCTTGTCACTAACAGCAGTGTTAACAGTGGATTTAATTTGATTATTTTTTGTTGTTTTACTCTATGATATCGGCTGGCAGTGATTGTGTCTTGAGTTGTATTTAACTGGTTTTGATGAGTTCGTTTTAAATGGTTTGTTTCTGATTGACTGTCAAGCCATGCTGAATTTATTGGTAAAAATCTTTCTTGCATAGAATGCCGCGGTTTCTTTAAAGGTATTCTTTTAAATGCATTTGACGTTATATTTTTTGATAGCAGTGAATATTTCCTCTAGTTTAAACAGACTAGAGGTGTTGATGAAGACTGTGGGATCCCTTTGCTGTTTGAGATTTCACCTTGCTCCAATCTTGGATTATCATCTTCTGATGGTAAAGGACATACCTTATGAATTGCTCTACTTAGTATTCCGGATGTAGTTTCAAGATCAACTACTCTTATTAGTCCATCACTACCTGGATGTGTTTCTATGATTCTTACCATTTGCCATTTGCTATTTTAATGGTGGTAAATTTTCATCTCTTATGATGACTAAAGTTCCTGGTTTAAGTTGTTTGACTTCTTGCTTCCACTTGGTTCTAGTTTGCAATTATTGTAGATATTCGTTGGACCAACGCTTCCAGAATTCTTGGTGAAAAGTTCTTACTATAGGATGATTTTTTAGACGTTTGGTTTTTAATTTTAAAAAGACAGAAAAATGTAAAAAGTATATGAAATTTTTATTACTTACTTTTTAAAGATTATATCATGTAAATGTTGACCACGACTACGTTTTAAGTGGTCCATTCGAGAAGTCCAATTTTGAAGCACTTTTTTCGAGCATTTCGGCTGGTATTTTGCTAATAATAACACGAGTAGTATTGTCTTCCAAGGCTTCAATTGAATTTGGTTTATCGGCATAGACGAGTGACTTCACGTAAGCCCACAAAAAATAATCTAGGGGTGTTAAATCGCACGATCGAGGCGGCCAACTTACCGGACCGCAACGTGAGATAAATTCCTCATCGAATTCATCTTTCAATAGGTCCATTGTTTCTCGTACTGTGTGGCATGTAGCGCCGTCCTGCTGAAACCACATCTCAGTAGGATCAATGTCATCCATATTTTCGAACCAATATTCATTCATTAGTCCGGTAACACTGATTGACCATAACAAGAGCTCCCGCCTTATTTTTAAAGAAATAAGAACCAACGATGCCCCCAGCATGTAAACCTCATTTTTTTTGGATGTATTGGGATATCTAGAATCTCTTCTAGGTTGGCTCCACTCCAGAAGCACAATTTTGCTTACTAATAAGCCCATTGAGCCAAAAAACATACACAGAGATAGATGTACTCTTGGCTACGTAACTTTTGCAAATGTCAAGCTATGACGCTAAGATTTAGAGGGAATATCAATAACAGATGTACCAATTTAACAAAAAAAAACAGAGCTCAAATCGGAACGATGGGAGCGCCACGCGGTGGTTATTCCGTTTTGTTTTTGATCAAGGTAGTATATGCCTTTGTGGGTTTTTTTCCCTCTAATTTTGTAGTGTATATGTATTGGACCACAAAAATCGATGCAAACATTTACGAATGGTCGTTCTGGTTGAATGCTTTCCGCTAGTAAACCTTCCATGAGTTGTGAAATATCCTTTGGTCGTGCTCTGGAATATAATGCATTGATGAACTATCGAGTGTGCTAACATTTCCCCTCGTAGGGGCCAATATCTTTGTCTTGTTATGGCGAACAAAGCTTGCGGTCCTGCATGTAAATGTTGCAAGTGTAGTCGCTTCATCAAGAATCTTGTAAATAGATGAGAATACAGTGGCCCGCATTAGTGATGGGGACGTATCAACTACGTTATAGCTACGTTTTACCTATCTAAGTGGGGAATGATTTTTGCGTGGCCTCTGCGTTAGAACTACTACGCGGCTATTTAGGCGGGAACCTCGCTGAACTGTACAAGTGCGTTTCCACCAAACGCGCAAATAGCATGCGAGTGGGGCGCGTTCTATTTCCGCATTTGGTGGGGATGTATTGGCGAGCAGAATGCAGTTGCGTCGCGTTTTGCGCGCGATTTTGCACGTATGTCGTCCTCATCGAAAATGTTTGTCAAGCACAGTTCGCGGCTACCCTCACGCACATGAACGTCTGGTGGAAACTGGTGAAGTTTCTACTGCATGACGAAGCAAAGTTTGCACGTGCTCGTCGATAATTTTCACAATTCAGAAATAGTATGAAGAAATAGTAATTTTATTTGAAGGTAGGAATGAAAGTGTCCTCGATGATTTTTAATAAAACATTTGAAAAAAAAAATTTTTATCATTTAGTAATAACTATCCCTTTCATAGACTCAATACGAACACAAAATAAATAGGTGCTGGATGCAATTACCAAAAAATCCAATCCGATATCAAGAAATTGAAAAAGATTTTGTTTGGGAACATTTTTTTTTGCATGTACTATTTTAATTAAATTGCAACCAAATTCCATATGAAATAAAAAAAGTGTGAGCATCTAGAAAATGTTCGTATAAATATTTCCCAAATACTGGGAAAAAACCCACAATAAAATTTATTTTAAGATTTCCGAGATTAAAACTGAAAAATGTTGTGTATTTTGCCTTCCTAAAATATGAAGATTCGCCAGAATTACGGAAATTTCAATAATCCTTAATTTAGTATTTGAATTCATAGAAATTCGAATTACAAATTATGAATGTTTGAAATCTACAATTTTTAGAAAAGAAATGAAATATACTCTTTAAAACAAAATTCAATTCAATTCTCTGGCTTCAAGTGTTAAAGATTTCAAATTGTTTTTTCGCTATACAAAAATATTCCACGCTAATATAAAATTTAAATAATATATAATGTAAAATTTTTCTAAATTTTAACTAAACTAATTAATGAACATTTTAAGTTCTATTCATTTGTTTCGAACTTCACATTGTCCCTAATATCCTAATCTAAAAAAAGGCCTTATAACGAAGACCATCGCTGTATAATTTTTTTTAATTCAAAATTATTTAAAAGGAAACAAGAAAATATACGAAAATATATAAATATTGTTTACTCGAAAAAAATTCTGAAAAAAAGATTTTAAAACACGAAAAACATTTTGCTTCCCATCACCGTTCACAGGCGTTCAGCTCGCGGATATCGGTTTGCTTCGACACGCACACCTTTCTTCGGTGCGAGCTGATCGGCAAACATTTACACGTTCAAAATGCGCACTGCTGGTGGAAACGAGTTCAGTAGAAAAAAGGAGTCTATATACGTAATTACGATCTGCACTCATTTATTTAAATTCAGAATGACAATTTTAGATTAATAAAATTTATTTCGGAAAATATAGTATACTAGGGGGTTATCCGTGCTAAGACGGGCTCCTAGAAATTTCAGTTTACAAATCACTGTAAGTTAACTAAATTTATTCGATCGTAGCATCTCAATTCGCAACATTATGAATCTTTTACCCCGTTCCCGTAACACCACTGGAGATATATTTCATGTTTTTTAGTAGATCGACCTATTCAAAAAGCACATTATTTACGACGCAACACCCCGAGTGGAGACATTAAATTGATCCCATTTCCCCGATTGGTAAAATAGCTCCCGTCAAACATATATTACGTAAAGGCAAAAACTTCGATAGATTAGGGGCCAAAACAACCGCAGCGCCAAAGTGGTGTTCTGAAATGAGCTTTATATTTTTGTGATAATTCTCCAAAGCTTAATCCGCCTTTCCGATTATTTACAATGAGCCCTCTAAGTTCAATGTTTTTTCGATTAGAACTAGCTGATGGGTTCTTAATATTTTTTAAGAACTTTTAATCCTCGAAAATTTGAAAGAAAAAAAGGTATTTTTTATTGAACAAAAATTATTACAATGAGTTAATTTGTGTTGAAAAAAACATAATTAGCAAAAACGACAAACTAGACCAAAAAAAAGAAAGAAAAAAAATGATTTTTACAGTAACAAAATTAACATGACTAAAATAAAAATATAGTATCCCAAGTTCTTAACACTAGCCATCTGCGGTAAAAACTCCATTTAAATGAACACTTCCTACAAGAATGTTTATATTTAGTTAACATTCTTACCATTAACAATAATATAACAAACACCTAGTTTTGAATTTTGGACTCAATCCACATAAAATATTCAAAATATGCTCGTACACTTTGAACTGTCCACCGAAAAATTGACACTGTACCCTTATTTTGCGGACCACAAATAAACTAACAAGTGAATTGATGCAGCTATGGTTGACATTATTAGGGGAACCCCCATAAGTAAAATCTATTCAGTGTGTTGTCAATGCATAAAGTAAATAAATAACAATTCTTACTAGAAATTATAGTATTTTAATAAAAATTATTAATTAATTTTTTGATAAATAATTTATTTTAAAATTTATTGAAATTAACTATACTATAATATGCTTCTTTTCTGATTTTGTTTACATATCATTGTAGAGAAAAGAATATAGTATGTTATATTAAGGTGTTGTAAGCTGGGTTCCGAACCCGAACCTGAACACGCTCCGGTTCAAGATTTTTTTATAAATTATGTGAACCCGATCAAAAATTCGGTTCGGGTTCTATTTTTAATGGCAATTATTCTGGCCTATTGGGACAAAATCATTCCGACTGAATTTTGATAGCTATTCCAAACTAGGACGGAATGCATACAAAGGTTCCCATATGAACTAAAATTTCGAAACGAATTTCGAACTACCAAAAGTAGGCGATTTAAAATATTTTTGTACATAAATTTGCAACTTGATTGACTTCGGCAATTTTATCAGAAATGGGTGCCAATTTGTCGAGATTTGTATCTTCGATACTTGACAGGATTTCTTGGAAGTGAGCAGATAAACGTTTTATCTAGAGTATTTGTAAAATTGTGTTTTGGGTTTGCCCACTAGCTAGAGTTTGCATTTCCCTTAATAGCTGTGCCGGTTTTCTGTCGCCTGTATACAGAGTCTCCTAATCTTTCGATAATTGACCTTTTTAAGTCGAAGTATTTGTCAGTTTATCACGAAGCCGTTTTACCGTTTCGGCATCAAGTGTAGTTATTAAAAAGGTACATTCAGTTGTCTTTTCTTATACCACTAATTTTAATTTGGGTCTCTAATTGGGTAAACCAAATTTCTGGGTCGTCACGATTGAAAGGGGGTGGTTTTACAGCGACTCTGTGTACCCTTGTTTCGGACACTGGTAGATGTTTTGTTTCAGAATGTTCGTTGGTGGTCATTATAATAAATTGTGATTTGTGAAATGTTCTTAAAATTTTTTAGTAAAGCACACTGAGTGAAAAACCAAATTCACCTAATTCTGTTTTTACGCGAATTTGATTTTACGCGATTCCAAAAAATTATTTAGTTCCTTTCTTACGCGATTTAACTTGATTTAACGCGCATTTTTTTTATTTATTCTATATAATATTTTAAAAAATTAACTATTTTTAAAATAGAAGATAGAGTAATTTACCTAAAAACGATAAATTCGTATATTTTAGTGACATTATTTTAGTTTATTTTCAAATGTAGAACCGGATTGGTTCTTGTATAGATATGTATTGTATATTTTTTTCGCGAATTTTTTTTACGCGAGTTTTCGGGGAACATATCTTTCGCGTAAAAACAGAATTAGGAGTATAATGGAAGTAAAAATGTTGGCCTACCGGGCCGATGTATTTTTATACAAGCTAACAATTTTGTTTGTAATAGTGGTGAAAAATTATTTTTTCCTTAAGCGAGAGAAACAAATTAATACAATGAATTAATAAAGACTAAATAGATATAATTTTGTATACAAAAAATTTTTTTTTTAAACAAAAAATAATTAAAATGATACAACATCCAATTGTTGTCAGACCGTTGTTCTCACTGCTGCTGTTTTAATCGGCTGCACTAAATTTTGTTGGCCTTGGAGTTTGCTGCTGCAGTTGTTATTGTTGTTGTTATTGTTGTTGTTTTTGTTGTTTCTGTTTTTGTTGTTGTGGCAGTGGCGGCTGATATCCCGTGTAATTTTGTTGATCTTGATGTATATGTTGTTGTTGCATATGTTGCGAATTTTCTGATACAGAAAGAGAAAGATAATTCGTATTTTTGCTGCGAATGCTGAGAATGTTATGACTGATGTTGAGACTACATTTGCTGGTGCTACTGTTTTTGTTCTGTTTTTTTTGTTTGGTTGAACGGTACATCTATCATTTTTCTCTTAGCTGTTTTTTGCTGCGAATTGTTGTCACCTTTCGTCGGTTTGAAAATTGTTGACAATTTCATTAATTTTGACTTTAGTCGGGTCACCAAATATGGCTATTTAGTTTTCTTCAAATCGAATTAATGAAAGATATGATTTTGACCTTGATCGGGTTTCAATTAATTATGACTTTAGTCGAAAAGTTATAAGTTTCTTTATTATTCCTATTTTTTTTATATATATTTATTATATTTTAGATATTTTTAAATGGTATTAATTAATCTGTAGTTTTATTAATTAATAAAATATTAAGATTTTTATTAGCGGCTAGTAAAAACATAACGTCCTCGTTAACATCATATTTCAACTCCAACTAACTATTTTTTTGTTATTTTTCAATACTAAAAAGAAAAAGCCAGCACGATCAAAAAATATCTACATTTCGAATACATTTTTGATTTTGACATAGTGTTTTTTTCTGATTGCTTAACCGCATTGAGGTGGCTTCGGCAGCGTTTTATTTATTTGGAAGAACTTAGTCGCTACATGTTTTTAATTTAAAAGTTTAAATTTTAACGAAAGAAGTAGAATAAGCGTGTTAAAATAATTATCAAGAAAATCATGCTAAATAACAACACTGCGCACTATAAATTTTGAACTTTCAACAGAAGAGTAAGATTGAAACAATTTACATTCTAGCAGGCCTGAGTTTTTGTAATAACGTGTATAATATTTATAATATTTCAATTCTTTTTTAAAAAATTTCATTCAGTACAAGAAAATCTTTACAAATCTGGGATACAAATAATGAGATAAAAATAATTAATTATATATTATTAATACAAAGGTATGAATACCCTATGTGTGCTTTTAGTATAAATCCCTACGTTTTGAAAGGTTCTAAGTAGTTGTAAAGTACTTTCATGCAATGTTTGTCGGTATGTCTGTTTGCTGTGTATTGGGGCATGGTTTGAATAATTCATTACTTTAGTAAACAGAAATTATCCAATATTTTGAGTATTCAACGCCAAACTAATTAATTACTTCATTTAAGAGAAACAAAGCAGAAAAAATTTGGAAAGGGGAAATTAGATGCGATCTTTCCAATACCTTCTATGAAAATGACAAAAACAAAAACTCCGCACAAAATAAGGAAAGAAAATTACAATTTTTCATTAGAAAGAATGAAGTAACCTATAAATCAAATATACATATTCTATTTTATATCGTGTTTCCTATAAGATAATTGTAGCAAGCGAAAGCATTAATAGTCTTATGAATTTTGGACTAAAGAAAGAATGAAACAAAGAAAGCAATCGAAAAATTTTTTAACTCATTTTTTGTAAACAAAAACCGCGCGTTGCCTTATACTTTTAGGTGCCAATATAATTTTCCCAATACTTTTTTAAGTATTGGTGCATGTACGAATAATAAGCAGAAGAGATTTTTTGTTACAAATATTTTAAGTGTTTAGTGCCTCTATGAATAGGGATTCTTATTTTTTACATAAGTGTCAGAATTGTTTAAATTGATTTTTAGTTCTATTGCATTAACATAATGTAATCTGAAAAAAATGGTGGATAGCTAAAGAGAATTAAATGTATTTTTAAGAGAATATTTCTTATTATATTTTTATTAGGCTTTTTCTTTTTCTTTCATATAATAATTTACTTCACTTCGTAAGCACTAATTTTTGCTTAAAAATTTTGACTTCTGGCTTTTAACATAGGAAGGAATTAATCACTTTAAGACCACCAATTACTCCATTATTCACTAAACTCGAAAAGTAATTAATTAACCATTCCCCTACTGTGTATGAACAACATTGAACCTATTGGAGAAAATTGGTAAGATTTCATTTTTACATCCGAGAACGGTTTTGTCAGAAGCTAGTTTCGATCGGCCTGAAACTTTAGGTAAAATGTATTTTGAAAGTATTGAATTGGAAAAATTATCAATTATTATGTTAAAACTAAAAACTAAACTAAAACACAAAAACTTGAAACTAATTTCTTCAAAAAAAAAAAAAAAAAAAAAAACTATCCGCTATCAAAATTTCATAGGCCAATTTGAGAATTTAGATTACAAGAATTTGTATGAAATTCGCAACACCAGGCAAATATCATTTTTATTCTTCAACATACTCTCCTTTTAGTTCGATACAACGTTGCATAAAACGTTGCAAATGTTTTTTATATTATAGGGAAGATTATAAAATTGCATAAACCCAATTTTAAAAGCCAATGTGTCTTAAATAAAATAGTCTACTGCTTACTGCTACCCATATAAAAGTTGACTTTTTGGAACGCTGATTTTGCCACACTCGGTAAACCAACATAATGATAAATAATTTTTCCTTTTTTTTGGTCTGAACGATAGTTCCATTCAAAAACGGTGGACATCTTAACATCTTATAATCTGTTGTAATAGCTTTATTATTCGGTTTACCATATTTTTTTAACATTAGTTGTATTCCGAATTGGAAATAGAAGATGATGGTTTATGGTAAAAAAACGAAGTATAAATTTATGCAGTATAATTATTATAATCAACGTTTGTAATATATTATTTTAATTGATTTTTTATTTATTTTTTTTTGCAGATAATGTCTATTACAGCAAATTATTTATTAAAAAAAACACATTTATCCGCAGACTAAAATATTTAAATATTATACATTTTCTGTATTATAGTTTTAAATTTCGCATTGAAACAAAATATTTGAAAATGAGAACTTTTTATTCAAAGTAATATACATATATCTTATTACTTATATACAAAAAAAAACATTTCTTGAACGTATTTGGCGCGGTAAGAGTGGAAATATTTTAAATTGTGTAAAAGAAGAGAAATTAAAACAAAAATATATAAAACAAAAACATTGATAAAATTAAAATTGTAATTCTACAACATAAAGAAAATCAAGATATAAATGTGTAAAATAAAATCAGAAAAGTCGTATGTGGGAGAGTATTAATTTAGTTTAATTTTTGAGTATAATTCTGATGGATGGAAATGCCCAAAATATGTTCCACGGCAATCATCAAGGGTAAGAATAAGGATTGAAAAAAAAAAATATTTGAATTCCGAGACCTAATTAATTTTTTTATTTTAATAGAGATGCTTACTACAGATATGACGCAGCCGCTGCAGCAGCGGCTTCTCCTAGAGCAATGGGACCTCCAGGAGGATATCCAAGACATAGACCTCCGCATCCATTACAACAACAACCACAATATCCATCGTACCAGCCATCGGCGGAAAATTTATATGCTATGGGCGCCGATCAACATACTGGAATGGGAATGGGTGACTTAGGCGGTTGGGCGACTGGTCCAACAGCTGGTCAAGGTAGTACCTATCCAGGGCCAGGTCTAGGAGCATACGGTCATCCACAAGCTGCTTCAGCACCACAAAGGCAATCACAATCACAAGCAGGGTAAATACAGCAAAAATATAAATAAATAAAACAAAAATTACACTTTTAAGAACTTATTTTGCTTCCAAATTGTTCTTTAAAGATATAGACAACATATTAGTACATATCCTCAACAAGAACAACAAAAATTATCATTTTCAACACAACAAAGTATGATGGGTGGAATGATGCAAACACCTGGATATGTTGGCTTAAATCAACAACAAACACAACAGCAAAGAATATCGCAACACTACCCACAAGCTGGTAGTCATCCAATGTATCCTGGTCCACCACAAGCCCAATCAGCAGCACAGCCTTATGGTCCATATGGAACAAGTGGTATGCAGCATCAGCCTGGAAGACCGCCGCAGCACGTTGCGTATAGTCACGCTTCTCTGGATCAAGCAAGGTAGAATTGATTAGTAGTGGTTATTGATATTTTATAAGACATTTTCAGTCGTTTTTCCAGTTATGGGCAACATGTCCCAAGCGCAACTGCACCTGGACATCATTTATCTAGCCAACAACAGTCACCACAAATACCGGTACACCCGACACAATCACAACAAAGTCATATAGGCCAGCCGGGACAAAATCATTTACCGGTTCCTGGTCAACCACAACCGCTACATCCTACTCAAGTGGTACATCCATCTCAGCAGCAAACCCATCCCTCCTCAAGTCAGTCAATGGCAGGCTTACCAAATCTTCAAAGCGGCTCTTCAGTATCACAACAATCGCAAACGCAAACAACAAATCAGCCGCAGGCTCACATGACTACTCAACATTTACATTCGCAAGGACAAGTTCCACAGGGTCATCCGGGGATTTTACATTCAAATTCCGGCGCTGTAACAAGTCAACATCAAACAGCAGCAGGTAGTCATTCTATGTCACTCGGTATGGTTTCTGGTTATAGTGTTCAACACCAAACCCAACAACAGCAGCAGTCGCCTTATATGTCGACGACAAAATCACAACCGACAACACAACTTAGTAACAGCCCTCAGTATAGGGCTCCATTTCCTCAATTGTCTCCACAAATGTCACCTAGACCTCCACAAATGTCACCACATACTCAAATGTCTCCACGAGCAGTTATCTCACCTGCCAAACCACCACAACAACAGGCTCAGTTGCAACAAAATTCTACAAATGCGCAATCTCCTCATCATACAGCAGGAATGTCTGGTATAACAAGTCCGCGGCCTCCACAACAACAATCACAATCAACAAAATCTAGTGCAAATATTCCGCCAGGGCCAGTAAATACCCTTCAAGCACTGGAGCAAATGGTTATGCCACCACAAAATTCATTGTCTAGTACAGGGGGAGGATTAGACTATCCACAGTCTTACAGACAACAACAAATCACAACGGGTAACCCAATGTCACCAATGGGTCCAAGAATGACCATGTCTCCCCAACATCATCAACAGTGGACACCGTTGATGAGCATGCAGCCACCTACCAATTCAACGCTTAATAATCTAACAACACAACAACAGCAACAACAACATATGTACGCACAACAGTCTTTAAGTCATCAAACTTCACAACAAGTACCTCCCTCTCAAGCAATCAGCCAACAAATTGTGCAACCACCACCGCAATTAGGTGAACAACTTCAGCATTCTATAAATGACATAACTGGTCAACATCATCAATCGGTACCAGTTAGCCAAGCACTACCCCCAAATACAATATCTAATCAACAACAGTTGCCTCCACTTCAACAACATATTTCACCACCACATCAATTATCACCAAATACAACAAATAACCATAATATCAACAGTGACAACAATTCATTAACTGATCAGGGTATTACACAAACATACGATAAAACAACTCCGGATACAGTGCAAGAACAACAACTTCACCATCATCAACAACAAGAGCAGCAACATCAACATCACCAACAGCAGTTTCAACAACAAACAGAACAACAATATCAACAACAAGAACAGCAACAAGACCAACTTCAGCAGGAACAGTATCAGCAGCAACAAGAACAACATCATAGTCTCATGAATACATTTTCGAACGTTCTGGAAACATCTTCGCCCCAACTTAAAACTAGTGACCATAATTCTAATGATTCTTCTCATTTAGTTAATAATGATACAAATAGTAGTACTATAAATAATCAACCTTCTTCAGTTGGAGTTCACGATAGCAATTCAAATTCAATGAATCAAAATTTGATGTACAGTAGCGTGCCTGCGGATTCAAATAATACTCCCGCAATAGATTACGACAATTCGAATTCTCAGTTATTGACATTACAACCGAAATCTTCGGCAGAAGAAGATGGTAGTACGAGAGAAGAAATTTCGAAGGAATCATTTACGGAAGCTCCTAAAAGTCCGGAAAGTTCTCAAGACTTGACTGAAATACAACAAGATCAGTTATCACAAGAATCTCAACATTTACAACAAGAAAAATCCCCATCTTCAACAGATATTAATAATATAAATCAAAATGACATGAGCCAAATTACGACACCCAACCCAATGGAAGAAAATTTTCCTACGGCAGATAATTTGGAAGAGAACAGCCAACAAAGTGTTGGTGCGGTAAATTCGTACAATAGTCTCACTGAAATCCAAATTGCAGAAGTGCAAGCTAATTCAAGTGGAGTTTCACCTCATCGAGATTTAGTGCAATTAGTTCCGAACCAACAACAACCAATTGCAACTCTAACGCAAAATTTAATTAATCCAGCGGCTTCAATACAAAGTATACAATCAAGTGGGGTACATCCAACTGGAGCACTGCTTCCAGCTGCAATTCTTCCTTCAGTTGCACAATCTGGACCAACACCACCAATTGCGACACCGCACCTTGCTATACCACCAAGTATGACCACAGTTTCACAACAGCCGATATATGATTTGCAACAGCAACAACTTATGCTTAGTGGAGTTCATCCTACTCTGCAAACTTCTGGAATACCAACAATGCCATCAATTGGTCAGCATCTGGGGTCAGCAGTGATTTCACCACACGGATTGAATCCATATCCTGCAGCCATTCCACATCATCAAGAAAGAGCTGCTCTTAAACAGCAATTACAGGAATTATATTGTGTGCCTCCAAGTTCAGAATTGCAAGAAAAGATAATTCGTCTACAAGATCGAATGAATTTATTACAGCAACATGAAACTAATGATCAATGTAACGGTGGGCCTCAATGTATTTTACAGAGTCCATTATATAGCAATGCTCAAATGGTGGAAAGTCCGCAAGTGTCATCAACAACAGGTCGTGGACGTGCAAAGGGGTCATCAAAACCACGTAAACCGCGGCAAAAGAAATCGGAAAAATTGCAAGCTGGAAATATTAATTCAGATTCGGGTGATGGAACTAATTTGCCACCTTCCGCATTGCCTGTATCAGAAGATTGTGTAACACAAGGTGCCGGTGATACATCAGTAGGGATGTTAGAATTCAATGAAACTGGTGATATATCGCAAGATAATTCGTCAAATGAGCTTGATACTTCTCTCGACGGTAAAAAACCAAAGAAAGCGCGGAAGCCGAGGACACCAAAAGATCCAAATAAATCGCCAAAGGAAAAAATTCCGAAGGAGAAGAAAAAAAGAGAGCCGAAAGATCCTGATAAACCAAAAAAGAAGCGTGGCCGGAAGCCTGCAACTGACAAAGAAGGACTTAACACATCTGTTGATGGATTTAATAGCAGTTGCGATGTTAAACCTGCTGAAGATAATAATTTTCTCGAATCACCTAAAACTGATCAACAATTAGAAACCATTGAGCCTGATGTTAGATCTTTATCTGAAGATCAACTAAAATCAACATGTAGTGACGAAATGACTGATTTTGATGACATTCCTGTTTCGAAAATACCAATTAAAAGCCTTTTGGAAGACACCAATAAAAAGAGAGGAAATGATAATGTTGAAAGTACAGAAGCAAAGTCACAATCTGAAGATTTGGCATTAATAGCCGAATCTACAACAATAACAGAAACAGCTACAATAACTTCTGAGGTTGCAGATAGTAATACTCCAAAGAAAAGAAAGAAGGGATCAAATAGAAAACGACCATCATTTAGTGGGAAATATTCGGGCAAGAAGCGTAAGAGTCGAAATCGTATTATACCAGAATCTGATGGCGAAGCTGATGATATGGTAGCAACACCACCACCTTCACCACCTCCGGATTCTGAACTGGACAGCTCTAAAAGACGTTCGGCTCGAAATACTCAAAGAAAAAAATACATAGACGATGTAATGTTAAGATTTTCAGATGAAGAAAATGGTATACTTGCCACAACGTCAGCAAAAAAAGATAAAAAGGCACCAGCTTCAAGTACAAGTAGTGATACAGAGAAAAGAGAATCGAATATTTTTCAAGAAGATGATGGTAAAGGTATCTCAGCTAATATCCACGAAGAAAATACAGAAAAGGAGAAACACGATGAACCCGGAAAGCCCAACTATGTTTATGTGAATACGGGTGATGAGGATTCAATGGTTGTTCAATATGTTCTAGCAGTTCGAATTGGCAAACGGGAATTGAAACCTGGTCCCCCTCCTCCAGAAATAAGAACAATAAAACTTGAAGAAGACAAACAAATTAATGATGTAAAAAAGGGAGAAGATGCGATTGGAGAAGCACCCGAAGAAGAAGTTGCTACGAAAGCAAAACTAGACGGCGAGAATAGAGAAAATACACCGGATGGTGAAAATAAAATTACAGAAATAATTGATAAAGAAATTTTAGAAGAAAAAGTTCTGGAAACGGATTTAATGGAAGAAGAGAAAGAAGAGAATACAAAAGAAGAACCAAAAGAAAAGGAAAATAATGAAGAAATAACCGCAGAAGTTAAAACCTCAGAGAAAAAACAAATTGATGATGAAGAAGATGAAAAACATAATGATGTAGTCAAATGTGATAAATCCAAAGAAACTGATATCATGAAGGAAGAAGATCAACTAACAGCAATAGAAGAAGAAGCTGAAATGGAAATTGATATATCTTCCGAAGAAGTTGTCAATGAAAAAGCCAATAAACATGATAGTAATTTGGAAGAAAATTTAGAAGAAGCTGATATTCAAAGAGAAGCAGAAAATAATGTAAATGATGTTGACACAAAAGTAGAATTGCATGACAAGATTGACAAAAAAGAATGTGATGACCAAACTGAAAGTAATACTAAAGAAAATATTGAGAAATCTGGTGACACAAAAGAGGAAGAAGACAAAGAAGATGAAGCAACTCTTGAAAGGCAAAATGAAAACGCAAACCCAGGAAAAGAGGAGAAAATGTTGGAAAGTTGTGATGATGAGGATGTAGATGAAAAAAATAAAGGAGATCCTGTTTATGTTGAGGTTGAAGAGTATTTAGTGAAATATCGCAATTTTTCTTATTTACATTGCGAGTGGCATACTGAAGAAGAATTATTTAAAGGTGATCGTCGTATAGTATCTAAAATAAAACGTTTCCAAATGAAACAAGCACAACAAATAAATATTTTTGATAGTATTGAAGAGGAACAATTCAATCCAGACTTTGTTGAAATTGATCGGGTTTTAGACGTATCCGAACATACCGACAGCCAAACAGGTGAAAAATCAAAACATTATTTAGTTAAATGGAAAAGTTTACCATATGAAGATTGTACATGGGAGTTAGAAGAAGATGTTGAGGATACAAAAATTGAACAATATTATCAATTCAATAAACTTCCGCCAAGAGGTGAATGGAAAGCAAAAAAACGACCAACAGCCGAACAATGGAAAAAATTAGAGGCTACACCTATTTTTAAAAATAATAATACGTTGCGTCCATATCAGTTGGAAGGTTTAAATTGGTTAAAATTCTCATGGTATAATGGACATAATTGCATATTAGCCGATGAAATGGGGCTAGGTAAAACAATACAAAGTTTAACATTTGTTCATTCGGTATGGGAATATGGAATACGTGGTCCATTTTTAGTTATAGCACCATTGTCGACAATACCAAACTGGCAACGTGAATTTGAAAGTTGGACTGATATGAATGTGGTTGTGTATCATGGTTCTTTAACGAGTAAACAAATGTTACAAGAATATGAATATCATTATAAAAATGATAATGGTAAAGTTATTAAAGATTTGATCAAGTTCAATGTCTTGATAACAACATTTGAAATGATTGTAACTGATTATGCTGATTTACGTAATTTTAATTGGCGCGTTTGTGTTATTGATGAAGCACATCGTTTAAAAAATCGTAATTGTAAATTATTAGAAGGTTTACGACAATTGAATTTAGAACATAGGGTGTTATTGTCCGGTACACCATTACAAAATAATGTTAACGAATTGTTTTCATTATTAAATTTCTTAGAACCAACTCAATTTTCATGCTCTGAAACATTTTTAAATGAGTTTGGTAGTCTTAAGACTGAAGATGAAGTACAAAAATTGCAAGCTTTATTAAAACCAATGATGTTGAGACGTTTAAAAGATGATGTTGAAAAATCTTTAGCTCCTAAAGAGGAGACAATTGTTGAAGTCGAATTAACAAATATACAAAAGAAATATTATCGTGGTATTTTAGAACAAAATTTCTCGTTTTTAAAAAAGGGTACCACATCAGCGAATATACCAAATTTAATGAATACTATGATGGAACTACGTAAATGTTGTATTCATCCATATTTATTGAATGGTGCTGAAGATCAAATACAGTATGATTATAGATTACAAAATGGTGAAGATCAAGATTCTTATTATAAGAATTTAGTTAATTCTGCTGGAAAAATGGTATTGATTGATAAATTATTACCAAAATTAAAGGCAAATGGTCATCGAGTATTAATATTCAGTCAAATGGTACGTTGTTTAGATATACTAGAAGATTATTTAATGTATCGGAAATATCCTTTTGAACGCATTGATGGACGTATCCGTGGAAATTTGCGTCAGGCCGCAATAGATAGATTTTCAAGACCAGATTCGGATCGCTTTGTATTTTTACTATGTACTAAAGCTGGTGGCTTAGGTATTAATTTAACAGCGGCTGATACTGTTATTATTTATGATAGTGATTGGAATCCGCAAAATGATCTCCAAGCTCAAGCACGTTGTCATCGTATTGGACAACAAAAAATGGTTAAAATATATCGGTTACTATGTCGTAATACATATGAAAGAGAAATGTTTGATAAAGCATCTTTGAAACTTGGTCTAGATAAAGCCATTTTACAAAGTATGAATACAGCACAAGGAAAGGATAGTAGTAATCGTCAGTTATCGAAAAAAGAAATTGAAGATCTTCTAAAAAAAGGAGCATATGGCGCTGTTATGGATGATGACAATGCTGGTGATAAATTTTGTGAAGAAGATATTGATTCAATATTAAAACGTCGTACACAAATTATTACAATGGAATATGAAAAGGGATCAACATTTTCAAAAGCATCATTTGCTGCTTCTGGTAACCGCTCTGATATAAAAATTGATGATCCAGATTTTTGGAATAAATGGGCTAAAAAAGCTGATATTGATACAAATATTGGTGAACGTGATGAAGTCGAAGATTTAGTCATTTCCGAGCCAAGGCGAAGAACTCAAATTAAGAGATATGGACATGATGATGGTGTTATGGACATGTCTGAAGATTCTTCGGCAGAGAATAGTGATGAAGATAGTATTGGTAAGATGAAATTATTCACACTTTTATTATAGTTTTTAGATCAATATATATTTAAATATAGGGCTTCGGAGTCGACGAAGGAAGGAAAAGTTGGCCAGAAGAAAGGGTAATAATGCTAATGATGATTATATACCAAGGGATAGAGATACATTAGCTGCATTAGGATTAGAAGAAATTCAATATGGTTCGTGGGCAAAATCTGAATGCTTTAAGGTGGAGAAAGGTCTTCTATCATATGGGTGAGTTGAATTGACATCAATATTTTGGTGATAAAAACAAAATTACATTTTTTACATTTAATTTATTTAACAGGACCAGCAAAACTTGTTTTTAATAATTTTTGATTTTAATTAATTTTGGACAATGTTTTGCTTTGCTTTTTTCATTTTAACATTAATCAATTTAATATTTATTAAATAAATTTGTCGATTCAATACTTTCATTTCTTTTTCTAATATTAACAAATGCTGTTTTTGTGTGATATAATTCGTTATTGATGGAGCACAATATTTTTCGATTTGATACTGTACATTTTCTAGATTTTTTTTGTAAATTTCATTATTTTCTTCGACAAATTTAGTTTCATTTTTTAATTTTTGTATGTCATTTTTCATTTCGTTAGTTTTTTGCATAAGTTTTTTAAAGTAATTTTCTATTTGATTTAAATTTTTCTTTTGTAAAGTTAATATTAATGCGGCATTTCCATTTAAGTATTTTAAACCAATCAAGTACGAATTTTTGTCATTCATGACACTTATATATTCATTATTTTCCATTTTTAATTGTTCAAAATCAATTGGTCTTAATATTCCACTTAAATTAGCTTTTTTTAATAGTAAACTTTTTTGATTCAAACATTGTTGCTTTAATGCTGTTATTTTTAAATGCGTAGTCCGCACCAAAGCCATACCATTTTTAATCCATTCTTCAAAATTTTTACAATATTTTTCTGATGATATTTTCGTAATCGAATCAACGTCTTGTAGAAGAACAAAATTTTCAAATGATTCTATAGTTTTTTGAATTTCATCATTTTCTAATTTTAATTCAATAATATTTGCATTTAAATTTTTTATTTTTTGTTCTGTGTCGTTATTTTTACTATTACATTTTTGTTGAATTTCTTGACTTAATTGTTCCGTTAAATCAATTTTTGTTACATAATTTAAACGTATTTCAAGATTTGTACGAAACGATTCAAATGTTTTTACAGAAGCACCCCCACGTCTTGTTAATGATGTACCAGTTCGCGACGAACTAAAGCTTATATTACTTTTGTCCAAAATGCGATTTAAATTATTTCCATCATCATCTTTTTGATTTTCTTCAAATTGTATTTTATGTGGTCTTTGAATCAATTCCAATGCTTTTGTAACACCAATTAATAATTTCGGATCTGTTTTTTGAAGAAATTCTTCTAATGTAACATTTTCCAGTTGTATAAATAATAATTCCTTTTTCATTTCCTGAATTATTTTGAATAATTCAATATTAGTATATTCAGAAAATTCTTCTTTATCATTTTCTTGATGGCCTAACGGATATTGAATGAGACGGTTTGTAAAATTCATATTGAAACTTTTGTAAAGCTTTCACAAATAAATGTATAATAATCAGGACAATATATTTCTAGTCCTACTAATTTATATTATTTTCAATCAATTTTTTATAATTTGATTGGATTTTTTTTGACAGCAAGTGAATTTATTTTTATAATGATTTTTAATTTCAAAGTGTGTTGGTCTACTAAGTCAATAAAAAAATACTTGAAAAACATTTTATAATAACAATATTCATTCCAGTTGGGGTCGATGGACTGAAATTCATGTTCTTGGTCAATTTAAAAGGGGATGGAGGGAAAGCGATATTGAAGACTGTGCAAGAGTAATTGTAAGTGATATCTTTTAAATTCATAAATTTTAATTTCAATATGATGACTAAACCATGCTAATATCGAGAAAACTTTAGGTTTTCATTGAATTGAAACTTATCTCATAAGGACTGATTTTGATAATAAAAAATCTTTCTTAAGATCAGTTGGACAAGCAAATAATAACAAAAATTGTATATAATTAAATTTCAGCTTTTGTATTGTTTACAAGTGTATAAAGGTGATGAAAAAATTAAAAATTTCATCTGGGATCTAATAACACCAACTGAGGATGGTGAAGTTCAAAAGATAAGCCGGGATCATAGTGGCCTACATAATTTGGTGCCACGAGGTAGGAATGCAAAAGGTAAAAAATAATTTCTATATTTTACCTACAGCGAAACCAACACTTTTTTAAAATTGATTAAATTTTTATATTATGTAAAAAAGTTAATCTTGTTAATCCTGAAGGTCGTAATGGAGGCAAAGGACAGAAAGAACAGCTTGCATGCAAATCACAAGAACTTGATAAATTATCTAGTGGACAAAATTTTTTAGATCCTAATCATTGGAGTAAGGAAGAAAAATACGATGCTGATTTATTCCTGGAAGGACCATATAAAAAGCATTTAGGCCGTCACGCCAATAAGTGAGTCGTGTTGGACCAAATCAATTATCATTAATCCGAATTGATTTTTATTAATTAATTGGTATATTTTTCTTTTTGTTTTACAGAGTGCTTTTACGTGTTCGTATGCTCTATTATATACAACATGAAGTTATTGGTGATTTAGTACAACAAATTAATGATGGTGTTAATGCCAGGTAATTTTCATAAGTCTTTATTTTTGAATATTGGTCACGTGTTCTTAACATATTAAGAATATGAAAACCTTTATTATTTATGGATATGCCAAATATAATACGGATGTTTTATTGAAGTGCAATTGCGAAGTAAAATTATCCGGGAAAATTTGCACTATATATTAATATTTGATTATATCGGCAAAGTCATATTATTTATTTATTTATACAAAGAAGCACAAGAAATTAATGTTTTCAATTTCTACATAACTTACTTTTCATAATAAAAAAATTTTAAAGTATGTAAAGTATTGAATGCCAAAGAACTTATATATTGTACCAAAAATATCAAATACAAAATACAATTTCAGACCAAAATCTAGACTAGATATTTAACTAGAGATATTTTAAAGGTAAAAAAAAAGATTAGTTTGGTATATGTCCATTCTGTAATGAATAGAAAGGGAACCAAAATCTTTAAATTTCGCTTGGCCTCTTAAGTTGTTTCAATCTGAAGAAAATTCTTTTTTAACCAATTTCAAGATGATATTAATTAAAAGAATAGATGTACAAAGTTCACAAAAGCTTTTATTTAACATCAATAAATCATTTAAAATTTGAAAATATTTTGTATACTGAATAAATTCATAAAAATAATATAAAGAGTTTTGTTTTTATATTATATTAAATCTAAATTTGTAACTAATATACAGGGTGGGCCAAAATTCACCATTTACTGTTATTCCCATATAAGGTGCAATTGGTGCAAGAATAAAAACCTGCAGATCATCGGCAACGTCTAAATTTGGTGAATTTTGG